>BMAC01000433.1:710356-792095 GCA_014905375.1 Phtheirospermum japonicum | reverse complement strand
ATGGTATATAATAAAAGCACTAGTTCGCAGGTTCGCATATAATGACATGGTTCTATTTGAACCCACCCCTATATATATATATATATATATATATATATATATATATATATATATATATATATGTGTGGTGTGTGTGTGTGTGTGTGTGTGTGTGTGTGTGTGTGTGTGTGTGTGTGTGTGTGAAAGTGCTTTTCTAGCCTTTCATTGCCAAGGCAAGTGACTCTAAGCCACGGAGTACATTTGCAATTAAATTAAAATACGCACTGATAGATTGAAACAATCCAGACGAATGTGGTATAACCATCTAAGTGATTACTTGATTGGGAAAATATAATCTAATGTGGATGATTTGAGTTTCTTGGAGAATTTTTGAGGTTCGAACTGGATATTTATCTCTCTCTTTATTCGTGATTTCTACAATTTTGAAGAGCATAGGAGAAATCGATGGGGCGGAAAAATTCGCGGAGAGCCACGATTTGCGCTGGAGAGACTGTAGAAGGAGAACCTAAACGGCATGGTAAGAGCTCGCATACTTATAGTGTCTTAACTTACCAATTATCCGTGTCCTTTCCTTCCAGGCTTGGGATTCAGGAAAATTAGGCATAAACAATTTACTGTGTAACTTAACTTATTACACATTTTGGGTTTTTATATTTTTAGCATATACTAAAAAACAATTAGATATTAATATTTATATCTTTGGAGTAAATGAATTAGATGAAAAAACAATCACTTAATAATATTCACATCTCTTACCACAAATTAAATTTGTTATTCCAAAGTCTTTAAATTTAACTTTCATCACTATTCACTTGAATATTGTCTTACTAACATTAATGTATTTAGAGATTTTCTTCTAAAGATCAATTTCTTATTGTTGTTTGTATTTTGCAGTGCTTTTATTATACAATCACAGTGCTTTATTAATATTTCCAGTTATATACACAAGTAGTGCTTTTATTATACAATCTTAATGCTTTTAATCAAATAAGGAAATACAAAAAAATCTGATCCATCCATTTAATTAGATATAAAACCCATAATTGACCCTAGGTTCACATATAAAGACATGGTTTTCATTTGAACCTAATCACACACACACACACACACACACACACACACATATATATATATATATATATCACGATCCCCATAGAGATATGATGTAACCAAAGGTATAAGCTGCATTCTCAGTTCTTTGGAATTATAACATCTATTATGAGAGAGTACATATTCTCATAGTCAATTCCAAGGCGTTATGAAAAATTTTGTGTTTCAAGTCTAGATTTGCATCCCATGACTTTATTTTTCTCATTTGGTCATCTCTTTAGGGTTCATCAACGCTCTCACACCAAAAAAACTAAAGTACTTATCATTTTACTATTAAACAACAAGAAGAGGAAAATGTAATATTTTCCAATAAATCCATAAAACAAGAAAACCCACATGAAAAATATACTTTTGGCCTCCAAAATGCTACATAATATAATCTTAAAAATACGTACTTTTCGATGTAAACATGACCACATGCTCGCGAACTCGACTGACGAGCCAAACTCGAGTTCATACTCGCGAGCCTAATAACAAGTCGAGCAAAAATTCATAGGCTCGAAAATTAGTAACAGATGTGTTCACGAGCTCTTCATACCAAATATCGTCATGCTCGAGTTTGACTTGGTTAAAGTATCGAGCTCGAAATTAGGCTCAAGCTCGACTTATTTAGTTTAATGAGTTATTACAAGTGGATATTTTGAGTCAAGAGAAGAATAACTCGCGAGCGACTTTGTTTACTTGCAACTATATTTTGAACATTTTGACAGAGAACCGAAGACTATATTATCGGGAAAAGTAGTCATTCCATCTAACTATTTTTAACTTAAAATCTCAAATTTTACAAATGGGATGTAATGATTTCAAACCCCCCGGTCTAATGGGTTGGTGTTTATATTGTGGGTCTACTGTTTTTTCACTTTGCAAGTTTTGGACACCAAGTCCTCATCGATTATGGATTTGTCTTAGGCTCTTAGTACGGTTGACTATGCAGAGACAAAATACAAACAACAATAAGAAATTGATCTTTAGAAGAAAATCTCTAAATACATTAATGTTAGTAAGACAATATTCAATTGAATAGTGATGAAAGTTAAATTTAAAGACTTTGGAATAACAAATTTAATTTGTGGTAAGAGATGTGAATATTATTAAGTGATTGTTTTTTCATCTAATTCATTTACTCCAAAGATGTAAATATTAATATCTAATTGTTTTTTAAGTATATGCTAAAAACATAAAAACCCAAAATGTGTAATAAGTTAAAGTTACACAGTAAATTGTTTATGCCTTAATTTTCCTGAATCCCAAGCCTGGAAGGAAAGGACACGGGTAACTGGTAAGTTAAGACACTGCAAGTATGCGAGCCCTTACGACGCCGTTTAGGTTCTCCTTCTACAGTCTCTCCAGCGCAAACCGTGGCTCTCTGCTAATTTTTCCGCCCCCATCGATTTCTCCTCTGCTTTTCAAAACTGTAGAAATCACGAATAAAGAGAGAGATAAATATCCAATTCGAACCTCAAAAATTCTCAAGAAACTCAAATCATCCACACTCGCAAGGTACACTTTTCATCCCTCTCTCTCACTCGCACTTGAACACGATTAAAATAGCTTCAACAAGAATTTTGACGTGCTCAATTCTGTATGTAACTGTGTGTAAAGATGTGTGCACCTATTATTGTATTTACCGCTGAGCTTTTGTTCGCGAGGGAAATTTACTGATCGTGCAAATTCAAATTGAGGCGTCTCTTTATTCGAATTAGGGTTTTTGTCTCGTTCGGGTCTTACCATAGTTGTAATCAATTATGAAAATCAAATGTTCCCCCTCTGATAATATTTAATCTTTATTTGTATGCAGGTTAAAATTACACAATTTCGCTTGTTTTGCCCAATTGGATTTCGGGTAGGGTTATTTTACGATGGATCATCAGGACAATGTTGGAATTCCTGATGATTTGCGGTGTAAGAGGTCCGATGGGAAACAATGGAGATGCACGGCCATGTCCATGCCCGACAAGACCGTATGCGAAAAGCACTATATCCAGGCGAAGAAGAGGGCAGCTAATTCTGCAATGCGCGCGAGCATGAAGAAAGCGAAACGGAAATCTGTAGGCGAAACCGATATCTATTTGGAAAGCAAGAGCGATGATATGGATATACCACTCAGTTCACAATTTGGCGATTATTCCAGTTCCTCTGCAAAGAAGAAGAAGAAAATGGAGAAATTACCGAAAGCCCAAGTTAATTATTCGCCTGAAATGCCACCAGTAAAGACTTTTCCTGGTCGGAGCTCTTTAAGGTCAACCGATGATCTTGATAGAGATGGCTCTGAGTATGAAGACAGTAGAAGGTCTTATAGAACACCGCCCACAACATCGGCTGTGGATTCGGACAGAGACAGATCACAAAAGATGTTTGAGATTAGTCCGACGACAGTGAGTAGAGCTGTTACTTGTTTTCTTGAAGTGTTTGGTACAATTACTTGATATAATATACAGAGTGGGCACTTTATTTATTTATTTTTATTTTTTTATAGGAGACTTCGGATGGAAGCTCGGACTCATCTGATGATAATGAGGGGCAAACTTGTCATCAATGTCGGGGAAATATCAGGGATGGAGTGATTTGGTGCCTCAAATGTGACAAAAGAGGATATTGTGAGAACTGCATTTCAACATGGTGAGATAAAATACAATCACAAGCCTTTTGGAGGGTTGATTTTGTAACAATTTATTTGTCTTTTTAGAGTAAATTACATATTTGTTCCCATTTTATCTCTACCCCTGCCCTAAAATATTTCCCTTCTTTCTAAATCACCATCTCCTTTGATTTGACTAATTGAAATGGGATCATCTTATTTACAAAATCTATTATGAGAATTATGTATGTGTGATAGAGATAAAGAAAGATAATTTAGGAGAGATTGTAAATTGAAGGGCGAATAAGTCAATTTTTTTGTATTCCTTAAGTATTGACAGAGAACTCCAAAAAGACATTGATTCAGAAACGGTGGGAGTTTTGTTTTTCTTCTCAATTCTATTCCCAAATTCACAAATTGTAATGCATCATTTTTCAGGTATTCAGACATCCCTGTAGAAGATATCCAGAGGGTTTGTCCTGCTTGCCGTGGTACATGTAGTTGCAGGGTGTGTATGCGAGGAGATAATCTGATTAAAGTATTCATCTTTTTCCCTGTTGTCTAAATCTCCTTAAACTTTTTTTTTTCCAGAAAATATTATTCTCTTGTTTGATGGGATCTTTGTAAATTTTCTCTTGAAGGCAAGGATTCGGGAAATACCAGCCAAAGACAAATTGCAGTACCTTTACTGCCTTTTATCCGCTGTGCTTCCTGTTGTGAAGCAGATCCATTCCGAACAGTGCTCCGAGGTGGAGCTGGAAAAAAGGCTCCGAGGTATGTTGCTTTAATGCTTTAGTAGCATGATGTAATTAAAATTTCCGTGGTTGATGAATTGCATGATGTAATAATATTTGTAATGATATTTTTTCAGGAAATGAAATTGATCTCACCAGGACAAAATTAAATGCTGATGAGCAGATGTGCTGGTGAGCTGGGAGTTTATTGTAAATCTTTCTGGAATAAAAAAAAAAAAAAGAACAAAAAAAGAAAGAAATAGTTTTAATTTTTTTTTCCCCGTCCTTTCAGTGATTTCTGCAGGATACCCATCATTGATTATCATCGGCATTGCACAAATTGCTCGTATGATCTGTGCCTTAGCTGCTGCAAAGATGTTAAAGTATCGAAGTCTTCTGTAAAGGAAGAGATAAATTATGTATCTGGTGGGACTGATGAAAAGGACGAAATTATAGTGCCGGAGCGAGCTAAACTATCAGGCGTTCAGCTAAATTCATTTAAAAAGTTTCCTGATTGGGAAGCTAATAGCGATGGGAGCATTTTTTGTCCACCTAAGACATATGGAGGTTGTAGCTCATCCATTTTAACTCTAAAGCGTATCTTTAAGATGAATTGGGTTGCCAAACTCATGAAAAATGTTGAAGAAATGGTCAACGGCTGTAAGGTAGTTAATTTTGTTGATACGGAGCAAACTGGTGATAGTAGTAAGCTTTTGAAGGCTGCATACAGAGAGAATGACCGTGATAACTACTTGTATTGCCCATCTTCCGAAGATTTGAAAAACAAAGGGATTAAAGAGTTCAGAATGCACTGGAGCAGAGGCAAGCCTGTTATTGTTAAGCAGGTTTGTGATGCTTCAGCGATGTCTATCTGGGATCCCATGGTTATATGGACGGGAATAAAAGAAACGGCAGAAGAGAAAATGAAAGGCCCAAACAGAATTGTGAAGGTTGTTGACTGCATTGATCGGACTGAGGTATTATTTCCGTTTCAATTTTTTAGGAGGGCAAGTTCCTAAAACTGAATTAAAAAATTTAAAAAGTTACCAAATAAACTGAAAAAGAACCCTAAGAAAACAGAGAAACAAACCCCCCTAAAAACTGGAAAACCCTAATAAGAAAACCTAAACTACACAAGTTTTTGTCTAGACATTCCTTCATATACCAGCGCTTGATCCCGTTTTTGGCTTAATAATGTACTTGCAGATTAACATTGAGCTTGAAGAGTTTATGAAAGGATACTTTGATGGTAGAGTTCATGAAAACGGCGAGCCACAATTGCTAAAGTTGAAAGATTGGCCTTCGCCTAGTGCTTCGGAAGAGTTTCTGTTGTATCAGAGACCCGACTTCATAAGTAAAATTCCGTTGCTTGAGTTCATCCATTCCAAATGGGGTCTTTTAAATGTTGCTGCGAAATTGCCTCATTATTCCTTGCAAAATGATGTGGGCCCGAAGATATTTATTTCGTATGGAAGGGAAGAGGAAATTGGCGAGGGCGATTCCACGGATAATCTTCATCTCAACGTACGCGACATGGTGAGCACTGATGCCCCTTTTCAACTGTGTTATACCTATTGGATATATGTATCTTTATGCATCCTTTTTTTTTTAATGCAGTGTATTTTCCACAATTCCATTTAAGATCCTAAATTAAACTTGAAATGTTGATATTTTCCTGTCGTCCTAGCTGAATTTCAATAGTTGAAAATTTATGTCAAACCGCCCAACGGAGTATATTCTGTTAGGCAAGTCCCAAATTTTAGTTTGTCAGTTCTTATTTTTAACTTTTGCAGGGTTCTTTTTTTAGTTTTTTATTTACTTAAGTTTTCTTAGGGTTTTCCCTTTTTTGTGTTAATATTTTTATTTTTTATTTTTAGGTCTTTCACAATTTTTTAGGTTTTCATTGTTTTAGGGTTCTTTTTTTTAGTTTATTATTTAGTTTAATTTTTTTATTTTTTTAGATTTGGTTTTTAGGGGACTTGCCTAATAGTTAGGCAGTTTAACAGGAATAGCCATGCCAATCTGGATATATTGAATAACTATCTTCTTTGTAATCAGGTATTCCTTTTGGTACATATGTGCAAAGTGAAGTCGAAAGACACTCAGAGGACAAAAGCAGAAATGCAAAATGCCCCTGAAAATCGCTTAAACAGTGGTGGGCTGCCCGATTCGTCGCCTGATGGACCGGATGGTTCTGATGCCAATATACATTCAAATGACTATGAGGAAAAAAAGGACGATCAACGAGTCGAGGATAGTAGTAGTGCTGTTGAAGTGAAAGCTTTTGATGATTCCGAGAATGGATCTGGTGAGAGAACTTTTGAAAAGGCCCAAGCTGGGGCCCTCTGGGATGTCTTTCGTCGAGAGGATAAACCAAAACTTATGGAGTATATAAGCACGCACTGCAAGGATCTCGGGAAGGCTGATAATATAATTGATGATTGTGTAAGTAACTTTGTTTTTGTTTTTATTTTTAGAATCATACGTGATCTCAAAGATAGTATTTATGTGTTTTGTAGCTAATATTACGTTTTTGAATAACAGGTATCCCAACCTCTGTATGATGAGGTAGTATACTTGAATAGGTATCATATAAACAAGCTGAAAGAGGAATTTGGTAAGTGCAAATAAGTTGTTTATTATTTTAAATAATATCTCCTAAAATATCCTGAACATTGAGATTCCTGAGATGTCCATGTTTAAGGAAAGGAATGTAACTCTCGAATTTGTCGAGTAATATTTTTGCTTTCCTTTTTTTTTTTCCCCTCAGGGGTGGAACCTTGGACATTTGAACAGCATATTGGGGAAGCTGTGTTTGTACCCGCTGGACGTCCTTTCCAAGTCAGACATCTTCAGGCGAGTCACTGATAAATAGTCCTGTATCAAGCTAAATTTATCTATGTGCTCAAGCTAAAATGATATTGATTACATTTTCTCCAAATGGTCTCTCTCTCTCTCTCTCTCTCTCTCTCTCTATGTATATATATCTATATAGATTATTTGCAAAAACTACCCGAGGTTTAGTTTAATCACAAAGTTACCCAGTTATCTTTTCAAAATAAAAATATGCCCCCGACATTTGTTTTATTGTTTTGCAAAAGTGCACCCTCAAGACTCAAGAGGGGGTATTTGTAATTTTGAAAGATAAGTGGATCTTTTGTAATTAAACTAAACCTTGGTATTTTTGTATAAACTAAACCTGTACGTCTATTTCAGATTCAGTAATATTCGGAGATTTTTGTTCTTGGTATATGTACTTAATTTGAAAAACTTGTGCATGTAAACCTGAGTCTGCCTTTCGTTTTCTTTTGTTTTTTTCTTTTTCAAATCGTCTTCTATTTTTCCAGTCCTCGGTGCAGTTGGGGCTTGATTTTCTTTCTCCTGAAAGTCTGGGCGAAGCTCGAAAACTATCTGAAGAAATTCGCGGTCTTCCAAATAACCACGAGGCGAAGCTTCAAGCACTCGAGGTCTCAGACATTTTCTAATTTTCTCGCCCCTTTTAATCCTTTTTTTATTTTTTTACTTCATAATAAAATGACATGTGCCCTTGTCTTCTGAATGATTTCAGGTTGGAAAAATATCGTTATATGCAGCAAGTTCATCCATTAAAGAAGTTCAGAAGCTGGTTCTTGATCCCAAGTAAACCACTTTTTTTTTTTTTTTTTTTGTGTGTGTGTGTGTGCACGCGCGCGCGTGTCGTTTTCCCGAATGGGTTGTTGATCGGATATTTACAATTTTGTTTTCTGATGCAGACTCGGCCCGGAGCTCGGATTTGAGGATCCGAATTTAACTTCGTTGGTTTCACAGAATTTGGAGAACATGATTAAGCACAGACAGATTACCTGTCCCTGATGTTCTACACTAAGTATAAACTGAAAACTTGCGTTGTACTGTATTTAATTGATGTTTATTTAAGTGCATATAAAAGTAAAATAACTTGTATTAATTTTATATCTTGGTAGCCGTGAAACTGGAAAAGAAGTGGTAGTTCATTATATGCTAGTTAATTTTTATGCTGCTGTGTGCAAAAAGCCCTTTAAGCATCAGTGTTTTGTTAAATCAAATTTTGCAAAACAAATAAAAAATAAAAATCCGGGTAATTGGAGATTGGAAAACTGGATTAACATGTATGATGTATGTGTATTTTATTTTTATTTTGGCATTGTGATCATAAACTAAAAATGAAGAAATAATGTTTTTTCTTTAAAAGAAAATTGACTGTTGGAGCAAAAATCACCCGTGCCCGCAATTTTGCAAAAATCTTTAACCCTCTTTTACCAACCTATTGTTTTATTCTTTTTTTCTTACAAAAGTTATCTGTTTCACTTTTTTTTCCCCCCCTTTTTCTGTTGTTTATTTAAATTCCGTAAATATTGACGTGTATATTTATGTAAATTTTATTTATACTAAAAAAAAAAAAAAAAGTTAAAAAGGGCCCATAGCATTTCCAAATTCCACTTGTCTAAAGAGAGATTTCAGGTAAGCCAAACAACATTTCTTTTTTAGAGAATTTCTGCAACTGCACAGCCGGTTTTTTTTTTTCCTTTAAACAATATAATATATTTATGATTTATCCATCAACAATAATGATAATGATAATGATAATACCCCTCTCCCCGTGTTTTTCTCCCTCTTTTTTTCCCTATCCTATTTTCCCCGCTCAAATTCGTACAATTTTCTCCTTCTCTATTCGCTATAATCCACTCCAATCACAAAAATAAAATAAAATAAAAAGTTGGTGGTCCGAAATTCAAAGAATTTCTGCATTTCCCCCCTCTCATCTCGTTTTCAACAGCTTCCAAAAAAAAATTACGTTTTGCTTTAATGGTTTTGTAGACTTATAGCCAGACGGAACTCTTAATTAACCATTTTCTTGGTGCGTCGAATTAATTTTGAAAATTAGGCGTGCGCGTGTGAGCCCGTGGGCAGGATGGGGGCGGAGATGGAGGCGTTGGCGGTGGGCGGCTGGGGCACGTGGGAGGAGCTCATCTTGGGCGGCGCCGTTTTGAGGCACGGCACAAATGACTGGAACGTCGTCGCTTCGGAGCTCCGTGCCCGCACCTTTTATCCTTGCGCCTTTACTCCCCAGGTCTATATTCTGTGATTTCCCTATTTTACCCCTCTACCCCTTTTTTAAAATATAATAATAAGTAATTAAATAAATAAAATATAATAATTATGGGGGGTTTAGGCGGGTGGTTAATGGGGTATTTTTATAACTATGGTTGTTATTATTATTCGTTGGCCCCTCAAAAAAGTGTGGATTTTCATGCATGCATTAGGAGTTTAGGACCAGGTTTGGCTAAACAATAGGGCCTTTTTTTTTTATACATTACGTGTGATGCACATGCAGCACATTGGCTCTTAAATGGCTTGTTTTTGGACAATTGAAATTGACATAAATTGATGCTACTGCTTGGATAAAATAATTTTAATATTTGGTCCCTATTTAATAGGAATACAATTTTATTTTATTTTTAATTTTTGTGGCTATGATATTAGTCGTCCCCTTTAATTATGTGGCAACGAAAAATTCATAATAAATGCTAGATTTTCTTGGTGTGCATTCATGGCCCCCCTAGTGAACTTGTGGATATTGTTAACATTAATGTGTTAAATTGAGTTAAAAATCCCGAGGTGAATTTTCAGATTCATTTCGTAGCTTGAAAAATTACAGTCTTTTATGACTTCCAAAATATTAAAGTCATACTATTTTTTATTTATTTTTTGAAAGACTTTTACTTAGGCAAATGACCAAATAACGTGCCATTAATTTGCAGGCGTGTAAAGAAAGGTACGAGGACCTGCAAAAGCGTTATTCTGGCTCCACGTGAGTGAATATTCATCTTGGCATTAACAATAATTCATTTGAATTTAATCTTTATTTGAAATTCATTGTTATACTCAATTCGTTCTTGTCATCGCCTCAGCGCTTGGTTTGACGAGCTGCGAAAGCAACGTGTCGCAGAGCTAAAACGTGCACTGGCAATATCCGAAGATTCAATAGGGTCTGCAAATACACACACACACACGTATTTATGACCGGTCTAAGTAAAAATTGTTTATTTATGGCAATATTTACTACTTTCCAGGTCGCTCGAGTCAAAAATCAAATCCTTAAAGTGCGAGAGTAAGCATTCAAGTCGAGCTGATTACGGATCGAACGAAATATCAAACAACGAAAACAGTGCTGGCAGCTTTACAAAAGACACGAAGATTACAAAGTCAATTTGGTCATTTCAAGATCAGGATAATGGGCGCGTAGTGGTTATGAGGAAGAGACGAGGGCAGAGGTTTAGAAAGGACCGTAATAATCGGGCTACCAAAGAAACAAGCGTCACTGAGAGCGACAATTTATGTTCTAATAATAATGTTGTCTCGACTTCGCAAAAAGAACAATCGAGCAATGATGGTGATCGGCAAATTAGAGAGTGTGGGGCCAATGATCGATGTGAAAAAGATAGTTTGATTGAAATATTTAAATCGGTTGCTGAGAGCGAACCGGCAGCTGTGTTTAGACATCGGATGGATAGTCAGGTAATAATATCGATTTTACTAAGTGGGTGTTTGGCTGGGCTTGGTTTAAGATTTTATTAGCTCATATATCTGATAAGATGTTAGATATTGTTCTGAAAATAAATTGTTGATTTTTTTGGATAAAGTGATATGGTAGAACTTTTTAAATGTTAGTTTGGATAGTTTTGCAAGAAGGCTTAATTAGGAAAATTACCCATTAAGTTTAGTATAATTACAAAATGATCCACTTTTCTTTTGTAATTACAAATATCCCCCTCTTGACTCCTCTTGTAAGAAAAAGGGGTTATCTGTGATTCTTAAAAATAGCTTATAATTTGGGACTTGAGAGATTTTAAGAATTTATAAAAATAAAGGGATAATTACAAAAGCACCCTTTATGTGTGACCAAATTACCAAAAAAAAAGAGGCTAATTTTTAGAATGACGAAAATACCCCTGAAGTTTGATTTTCTGTTAAAATTGAGGGGCTAATTATAAATTTTTTATAAATGTGATCATTTATTTGTTTTAGAAATGCATGTGCTTATAAAAAGGGGTAAATGTAAAGACAAAATAATACTCCAAAGTTAGTTTTTTGTAATTTTGAAAGGTAGCCGAGTTTTCTGAAACTAGGTCAAACCTTGAGGGTACTTTTTGTAATATTTAACCCCCCGACGGCTCATAAGCAGGGTCGTATTCTCACTGTATTTGAATATATCCATAGCATCATATGCATATTATTTAGTTAAATATATAAAATACTAATTAAGCCCCCTAAAACATATTTGATAATGATGACTTAACTATCAAATTAGAGTTATTTTATGATAAAACATTCAAGAGCATGGTCTCCACTCCCCACTAAGATGTACTCCTTCCGTTTAGTCTTAGTTGTTGTTTTAGTGTGTTATTTTTTTCTAATTAATTGTCTTTATAGACAGATTTCACCTTTACTCTCAAATTTATCACTATCCCAATTCTAATAATATAGTCGTGCACATTGAGAAAAAAAAAACTATCACTACTTTTTCCACAAACTCCATAATAGTCGATTTTGAATTAATGAAAATGCGTTGTGTGCATTTTTCCTACATTAGATAATGGTTGTAAGAATATTATGGGCAATTTTATTTTATTTACGCGCCACACCTTACTATTTTAGAATTTTGAACATCTTTAGTGTTTTCCCCTCTAGCTCCCCCAATAAAATCCGTCTAGCTCCGCCCCTGCTCGTAAGCTATAAAACATCTTATGATTTGAATAACTTGTTTCAAAATGTATAAGCTGAGCCAAACACCCTCTAAATGGAAACTTTGTATCGCTTTCCTCTTCAACAAATCTTTAACATTAATTACAAAAAAACTCAATTACAAAAACTACCCATGAATTTTAGTATCATTACAGAAGGACGCACTTATCTATTGAAATTACAAATAGCCCCTTGAGGTTTGTGTTTACCTTACAAATAGCCCCCCTTGGCTCTTTTTGATGCACTTTTGTAACAAAAAGGGGTTATTTGTAATTTTAAAAGTTTTTTTTTTAATAATTAGACTAAATCGCAGGGGTCATTTCTGTTCTTATCCCTAAAACAACGAAAAACTTTCCAAAAAGCTTATAAGCAAGCTCAGCCAAATACACTCTAAATAGGAGATTTAGTTTCACTTTCCACTTTGAACAAAACCTCTAACATTACTCGATAAACAGAAACGAGCGAGATACAGACGAGTCATCAAGCAGCACGTGGATATCGGCACGATACGATCAAGAATCATCGGACAGTCCATCAAATCGGCCAAAGAGCTCTTTCGGGACTTGCTTCTTCTGGCTAATAACGCCCTCGTTTTCTACTCAAGAAGGACACGCGAGTACAAATCAGCAATCTCTCTCAGACACTTAGTCATGAAAGAGTACAAAAAGCGTTGCAGCGCGAATATAAATAATCAGAAACCCACGTCGGGTTTTATCCCGTGTAATCCTCCCGTGAGGCCTCGGACAGCTCGGCCTCGGCCTCGGCCTCATCCTCGTCCACCGCCATGTGAGGATAAGGTGGGCCCGGAGAGTAAAGCTTCGATTGCCGAGAATGTTGTCAGTGTTAATCAAGAGGGATCGAATAAACAATCCGGTTTCGATGATAAGAATTGTTTGGTGAAGGATAGGAAAGGATTGAAGCTGCCCGGAAAGTTAAAACGTGGATTAGTCGATACGCAGAGTAGAAATTGTGGTATAAAACAAAGGAAAAGAGTTCGAAGGTGATTTTTTTTTTTTTTTTTGGTTACTATTGATGGAAATACAAAAGAAAAAAGAATTGCAAAATTACCCTTGAAGTTTGGCTTTATTACAAAAAATAACCATAAAAAAAGCATCATTGAGGTTTGATTCAGTGTTAAAATTAAGGGGTTAACTATAATAAATGTATAGAGGGTTTTAGGAAGGGGTTTTATAGATGTGTTATTATCTTTCACAAATACTGTCCTTGAAGTTTAGATTTTGTCACCAAAGAGTTATCATTTGTTGAGGAAGAAAAATAATTGGGTGCTATGTGCTTTTGGGTCTTCAGACAAACTCTTGTATTCCGCATACGGGCTTGGGCTCAGTGGTAACTTAACTGAAATTATATTGGCCCAGTCAATTAGATGATATTTGAGAGCTATTCTGTTTACCAGTTAGGCATTAACCCACTACATCATCGATTCATGACAGGGAATGAGTGATAAAGGAGAAAAACAAAACCAAACGGAGTAATCATGATAGATGTAATTATTTTTAAGGGCAATTGACAAATGAAAAAATATTTTTGTGAAATATTATGATTAATTATACAAAATATCAAATAGTCCAACTATAAATATACAATTATAAGGTTACCAATAATAATAATAATAATAATAATATCAATAAACAATACATCATCACCTCCCGTCGGCCATCCCCATCGTCGCTGCTGTCCGGCCGCCGGAAAATTCTCTGGCTAGAATTTTTTTTTTGTCCAACAAATATAAAGTTAGAAATCTAACTATAAAGTAAGAAATTTTTAATAAAAAAATTTTCTTACTTTTTCATACATAAAATATGAGGTATAGAATATGAGATTTTCACTATAAAGTAAGATTTTTTTCTTTTTTTTATAATATAAATTAAAAATATATTTATTTTAGAAAATAAAGTAAGAAATTTCACTATAAAATAAGATTTTTTTTCTTCTTTTTCAAATACAAAATAATAAACTTTCTTACTTTAAAGGATATAAAGTAAGAAATTTTATTAATTTTTTGAACATAAAGTATGAAACTTCACTATAAAATAATATATAATTTTTATTAAATAAGAAAATACATAATAATAATTTGCTATTATGCAACCTGCCGCCGCCGGAAAATTTTCCGACGAGATTTTTTTTTCCCAGCAAATATAAAGTTAGCCGTCGGAATATTTTCCGGTCACATTTTCTTTTCCTGATCATCTGAAAATATTTTCCGGCTGCCGAGATTTATTTTCGGCGTTTTTTTTTTCCTGCTCATAATTTCTTAATGTATGTCTGAATTTCTTACTACATGTCCATGGAGTCAGTGCAGTCAGTTTTTTTTTTCAACCCAAATATTTTTCTTACTATATGTCTGGACTTTTTACTATATGTATGTATTTCTTACTATATGTGCAAATATTTTTACTATATGTCCAAACACTTTTTACTTAATGTCCAAAAAATTATTCCGGTCACCGGAAATAATTCTTACTATATGTCCGAATCTCTTACTATATGTAACAAATTTTTTATTTAATGTCAAAAAATTCATACTTGATGACAAAAAATATTTTATTTGATTGCAAAATTTTTTTGTTTTGATGTGCAAATGTTGTTATGTATTTTTTACTTATTACACACTTTTGTTTTGCCAAAAAAAATTGAAAAAAGAATTCTTGCTTAATAGCAAATTATTATTGTGTATTTTCTTATTTAATACAAATTATATATTATTTTATAGTGAAGTTTCACACTTTATGTTCAAAAGATTAATAAAATTTCTTACTTTATATCCTTTAAAGTAAGAAAGTTTGTTATTTTTATTCGAAAAAGTAGGAAAAGTTCTTATTTTATAGTGAAATTTCTTAGTTTATTTTCTAAAATAAAGATATTTTTAATTTACGTTAAAAAAAAATAAAAAAATCTTACTCTATAGTGAAAATCTCATATTTAATGTATGAAAAATTAAGAAAATTTCTTACTTTATAGTTAGATTTCTAACTTTATATTTGTTGGGAAAAAAAAAACTCGCCGGAAAATTTTTCGGCGGCCGGACAGCAGTGGCGGCGGCCGAACAGCAGCAGCGGTGGGGGTGGCCGGCGGGAGGTGGTGGTGTATTGTTTATTGATGATATTATTATTATTATTAGGGGTAACCTTGTAATTGTATATTTATGGTTAGACTATTTGACATTTTGTATAATTAGTCATAGTATTTGACAAAAATATTTTTTTTCATATGTAGTATTTGGCAATTGCCTCAAAATATAACAATGGGAAAAAAGTTCTTTACCACCTGTACTTGTAGCGTTTTTATGGTTTGCAAGCTAATGTTTTTTTTTTTTTGTTATTAACAACCCAAAGTATGTGGGTTTTGCTCTTTGCAACCTTTAGGCTATTTTTCATTCAAAAAATGGTTGAATCGAAGCACGTAAACCTCATGCCTCATCACCAATTATTATGTTGGGCAATATTTTCATGTGTTTAGAATGAGGCATGAGGTTTACGTGCTTCGACTCAACCATTTTTTTTAATGAAAAATAGGCTGAAGGTTGCAAAGAGCAAAACCCGCATACTTTGGGTTGTTAACAACAACAAAAAAAAAATTAGATTGCAAACCATAAAAACGCTACAAGTACAGGTGGCAAAGAATATTTTTCCCTTTAAAATTTGTGGAGTCCAACTATTTGACAATATCTGAATGACATCTAATGGCTAAATGAGTGGTGGGCTTGGGTAGATAATGAGCAATGAGAATTTGTTCAAGTTTAGGTTTTGTGTCTTTCATTTCATATGACTAGCAGGCATGCGAGAATTCGATAAGTATCATCTTATTGCAGTTCAAGAAGATAGCTATGAATTTTTTGGTGAGTGTTTTTTTGTTACTAATAGTTTATATTTTTTGTGATATAAAATATGTGTTGATTTTCTTTTTTGAAAGAATTTATATTTTAATTCGGCTTTGGATTGTTGGATTTGTGGACTTTATTTGCTTCTATCATTTGTTAGGCATTTGTGGGTTTATTTTATATGGATTATTTTTTGTAGTTTTCCCGATCTGAACACGCCACGAAAAACATTGAACTCTAGGAAAAACTTTTTTATTTTACTTTTAAATTTTTTTGAGGTGTTTTTATATGGATCCGTCAATGTTTTTCAGAAAAATCAATCATAATTATGTTTTTCATTTTTTGTTGCAGTTAGAAATAGTTTTTTTTTTTTTTTTTCATATTTTCACTCCCATACTATTATTTTTGCGTAAAATCTTATCATAAGAATATATCGGGAAAAATTGGATTTTTAGATTACTTTTCATTTTTTGTTTTGTGAAGGTGTTATGAATTATTTTGTTTACTTGGATTTAACATCTTTTCGTGAAGTGTTATTTTTACATGTATGATCAAAGCCCGTTAGCCATTGTACTGTAGGCATTATAGATTGTGTCAAAATTACATACAATTACTTACCCTGAAAGAATTTTATTACTTTTTTTTTAAAATGAGTTAAAAATAAGTGTTATTAAGTAAAATGAAATACAAAATAATTCTCTTGATTCGGTCATGTGTTTTCAACTCTAGAATTATTCTACTTTAGTTTTTTTTCACTTTATTCTTTACAGAGATACATGGCTCGATTGAGGTCAACTTTTGGCTGCAGCAGTTTTCATTTACCGTGCTCTCTATTACCTCAATCGAGTAACTGGATTAGAGGTTATAGAGAAAAATGCCAGAGATCTATACATCACATCCAAGGTAGATATCATCCATTACCATCTATATTCGCATTGCTTTTGACACTATTGATATTAAGTAAGTGTTTTAATATACCTCAAATGATTTAATGCTTTAACTTTTAGTGAAAACTTTACGGGATGTTGTAATATAATAATCTTCATTTATTGTGTGTTTGATATTTTCTTTTGGTTTAATTACCTATTTAATCTGATCTTAATTAAAGTTTGTTTGATGATATACAATTGACTTGATATACATGAAATTGAGTGTTAAGCCCAAAAGCATTTGATTTAATATAATAATTTTCATTTATTGTGTGTTTGATATTTTTTTTTTTGGTTTAATTACCAATTTAATCTGCTCTTAATTAAAGTTTGTTTGATGATATACAATTGACTTGATATACATGAAATTGAGTGTTAAGCCCAAAAGCATTTGATTTGGTACCCAATTTCGCGTTTTTTTCTTTGTGTTTGATTGTTTAAACTCTATTTTCAAATGATGCTATTTCCGATATTTTTTTGATGGCTCCTCTGTTTGATGGGTTCAGTAATTTGGGATAGCATTGCACTATATTACAAGATCTGAAATTAAACTTCGATTTCGATTTAGGGTTAGCACTGTTTTCGGTTTGTTTTGTTTTTTCTAATTAACTTCTGATGTTTCTTTTAAAACCTTCATTTTTACAAATAAGTGGTTTGTATTTATAAATTTCGAATCATAACAAACTAAGGTTTTTTATGAGAAAGTTAGCCGCAACCCCTATCTGGAATTTCTCTTCCCTTCATAGTTGATTTTTTTTTTGTGTGTGTGCATTTTTCTTGCGCTTTCATTTTTTGGCATATTTTTTTTTCCGAACCTTACCGATCATGTATTGTCAATTGTCTTTTTCTGCATAATTCTATTGAAGGGTCTTCTATCCAAGGCTGATCATTAGGAACTAAGTTTGTGATGTCATATGGGATAAACTCATAGATTTAAATGAAAGAGCACATGTTATATTCTGAAGTCGATTTTCTCATACGAGGTGAACCGATTGCTGCATTTTCATTCAATCTATAAATGGAAATATTGTTTTCCTCTTTATGTGATTATGTTTCATTTTTCCAAAATGTTTGTCTTTTACTTTAGTAAGAAATCTTTTGTGTAAGCGGCATCACTTTCTACAAGCTATTCACTCTCTCGATTAAACTTGCATTTTGTCTAAGTGGTCTTATTTCTTTTCACACGTTTAAATTGTTAGGTTTCTAAGTTGGGGTATTTTGAGTTTGTTCTTTCCGATTTCCGCTACAGGACTTTGAGATCGAAAGCACATAGGCAACACGTACCATGATTTATGAAGGTTTGCAATCTGTATGATGGCGATTGGTGTTTCTTGTGCTTTTACTATATACAAGCAGTGTTTTTATTATACAATCACAGTGCTTTATTAATATTTTCAGTTATATACACCAGTAGTGATTTTATTATACAATCCTAATGCTTTTAATTAAATAAGAAAATACACAAAAAATCTGATCCATCCATTTAATTAGATCTAAGGCCCATAATAGACCCTAGGTTCACATATAATGACATGGTTCTCATTTGAATCTAATCATATATATATATATATATATTATATATATATATATATATATATATATATATATATATATATATATATTTACTCACAGATCATAATATAAATATTAATTAAACACCAACATTCACTTGTTGATCACCACGACATTTGAAAACTCCACCATGCACATTTAAAAATTTTCAAATATGAAATATTTATAACTCAACCCTAAGTTTTTAAGTAATTGCTAAATAAATTCCAAAACTAACCCTAATTTCGAAATCAAACTCAAATATCCGAAACAATTATATTTCTACCCTAATTTTTCAAAAAAATCCCTATTTAAACCTAAATCTAACCCTAATTTTTAGAATCAAATATCTAAATATTTACAATTCAATCCTAATTTCTTGAATTAATTGCTAATTGAGACCTATAATAATCAATATTTTTGAATTCAACTGCAAATATCTAAATATTTATAATTCAATCCTATATTTTGAGTTAATTGCTAAATGAACTTCAAACTAACCCTAATTTTCGAAATCAAACTCAAATATCTAAATAATTGCAATTTAACCCTAATTTTTTTGAAATAATTCCCAATTAAACCTTAAACTAACCATGTTTGAATCAAATCCAAATATCTAAATATTTGTAATTCAATCATAATTCCTCGAATTAATTAATAACTAAACCCAATAATAATCAATATTCTCAAAATCAACCATATCTAAATATTTATAATTCAACCCTAGAATTTGAATTAATTACTTAATAAACCCCAAAACTAACTCTAATTCTCGAAATCAAACCCAAATATCTAAATAATTATGATTCAATCCTAATATTTCAAAATACTTCCAATTAAACCCCAAAGTAACCTATTTTTTTAAAATCAAACTCTAAATAAGTACAATTCAACCCTAATTTCTCGAATTAATTGCTAATTAAGATCAACAATAACTAAATTTTTGAAATAAATCAATAATTATATATTTAAATAATCAGTTAAATATTTAAATAAAAAAAAACTAGCGGCTGGTGGCAGCAGTGGCGGCTAGAGGTGCAGCTGAGGTGGTGGTGGTGTCCGTTCGGAGCTGGTGGAGCTCGCAGGTGGTGTGGCAGGCTCTGGCAGCGGCGGTGGTGGTCGGAGGCGAGGCCGATGTTGCTTTTTTTTTTTTTTTCCAGTTGTTGTTGATGCCGCTTTTTTTTTCTTTTTTTGTAAGATGCGGAGAGACGGAATGTTGGGAACGGGGTATATGTTTAGGGTTTCTGCTGACGGCCGCAAGGGCCGCCAGTGTATATATATATATATATATATGTGTGTGTGTGTGTGTGTGTGTGTAATTTCGGTTTTTTTTTCTATTTTTACATTTAAAATCGAAAATAATAGAAAACGCAAACTAAACGATCGACGCCCGACCCCCGTGGTTCTACGACGCCGAGACGCACCCCTCCTCCAATATGGAAAAATCACGATGCTACGTCGCTTCGCGTTTCCAACCGAAGGAGTTCGTCGATCAATCGTATCTTGTTGTTGGTCGAATCCCACGACACGTGTGGACACGCACGTGATTGTTGGTATTTTTCGATCGAATTTAGGGTCAAAACCACCCCACGTGCCTAAGATGATAGGATCGATTTCGTTTTTTTTTTATTTTTCTAGTTTTTACGATTTTTTCTTATTTTTTGAAAATTTCGAGGGAATCAAAAATCCCTCGGAATTTTGAGGGAATATAGTAATCCCTTGGTTTTCCGAAGGAAATAATCCCTCGGAAAACCGAGGGATTAGAATATTCCCTCGGAATTCCGAAGGATTATTCAGTCCCTCGGAATTTTCAAAAGATAAAAAAAATTGTGAAAAAATCGAAAAAATTAGAAACAATTAGGAAAAAAAATAGGGTTTATTTCCGGGACGCCGAGGCGCACCCCTCTCGGTCGTAATTTCTCGGGTTTTGTTTCTATTTTTTTACTATTTTTTCTATTTTTTTAGGTTTACTTCCACTATTCATCTAAAATCGAAAAAAAATAGAAAACGCGTGCGGAACGATCGACGCCCGACGCCCGTGGTTCCGCGACACCGAGGCGCACCCCTCCCCAGCCCGGTCGTGAAATAATGAGACTCGTTTCTATTTTTTACTAATTCTTCTATTTTTTCGGGTTTTTTTTCTATTTTTTCATTTAAAATCAAAAAAAAAATAAAAATAGAAAAAGCGTCCTAAACGCTCGACGCCCGACCCCCGTGGTTCCACGACGCCTAGACGCACCCCTCCTCTAATATGGAAAAATCACGACGCTACGTTGCTTCGCGTTTCCAACCGAAGGAATTCATCGATCGATCGTATCTTGTTGTTGGTCAAATCCCACGACACGTGTGGACACGCACGTGCTCGTTGGTATTTTTCGATCGAATTTGGGGTCAAAACCACCTCAAGTGCCTAAGATGATAGGATCGGTTTCGTTTTTACAATTTTTCTATTTTTTAAGATTTTTTGAAATTTTCGAGGGAAAAAGAAATCCCTCGGAATTCCGAGGGAATATAGTAATCCCTCGGAATGTTCAAAAAATAAAAAAAATGTGAAAAAATAGAAAAAAATAGGAAAAAAAAATAGGGTTTATTTCCAGGACGCCGAGGCGCACCCCTCCCCGCCCCGGTCGTAATTTCTTGGGTCTTGTTTCTATTTTTTATTATCTTTTCTATTTTTTCCGGTTTTTTACTATTATTCATCTAAAATCTATAAAAAATAGAAAACGCGTCCTAAACGCACGTGCTCGTTTTTATCTCTAGCCGATCGGATAGTTAATATCAACAGTAGACTTATTAAATATGACGACATTAAACTCTGACTTCCCATTGTATTCAAACACTAAGAAGTATTCGAAGCCTATCGAGTGACGCTCTCTATAAATTCCTTCCATCATTTCTGTAGCATTAATGTTTTATCATTGCTACGGTGAAGATGGGTGATTTTGGTTGGTTTTGAATTTGTTGGAGAAAAATCTGAGTAATAGATGCACCCCGTGGTTCCACGATGACGAGACGCACCCCTCCTATTTCTTTATTTCTTTAATTAATTAATATTTAAAAAAAAAAAAATAAACCGAGGGATTTTAGATTCCCTCGGTTTCATTCTGAGGGATATCGTACTCCCTCGGAAGCTTTTCAATTAAAAAAAATAAAATAAAAACATTCCGAGGGAAATGCATTTCCCTCGGTTTTTCGAGGGAATAAATCCCTCGGAATGAAGTCCCTCGCAAATCCGTCGATTTTTTTCCTCGGAAATCATGGCGGGGAAGAATCGCGCCAGAATTCCAAGGGAAAAACCGAGGGAATCGCCTTCCCTCGGAAAATACCGAGGGAATTTTCGTTTCCTCGGGATTTCCGTCGGGATTTTTCGAGGAAATTCAATTCCCTCGGCTTTTCCCTCTTAAAACTGCTGTTTTTTTTTGTAGTGGTTGTCAGCAACCCGTACCCATCAGCAATATTGACCGTCAGCAAACCCACTTGCCAAATAATGGGCATTAGATAATTCTAACAGGCTGCCAATGGGTCGCTGACGAATTTTTCGACGCAACTTCGACCTATCGATAGGCCGTCGGCATTATTCTACCAATCAAAAATTCGTTAACATATGATGATGGTTCATGAACCATTAGTATTTTTCATTAGCATTCCCCGATTTTTTATAATGATCCTTGAGGTTGAGTTTAATTTTTAAAGAAAAACAAAAAACTATTGTTATCTTTCACAAATACTAGATTTGTCACTATAGGAAGAGACAAAAATGGGTGGTGTGTGATTTTGGGTCGTTAAACGGACTCTTGTATCCTGCATACGGGCATGGGCTTGGGCTCAGAGCAGGGCCGGCCCTGGGGCAGGGCAGCCTGGGCTCCCGCCCAGGGCCCAATAATAGTCCATTATATATATATATATATATATATATATATATATATATATATATATATATATATATATATATATATATATATATATATATATATTACATTGTAGAAAAAAATGCAACGACCAGTAACCTTTCATCTCCTCTTCTTTAATTCTGACGCCGACTTTAGCTTCTTCCCATGACTCTCCTTCCAAATTCCAATGAGGTAGGCAACATTCAAATTATTTATAATTAAATTAATTGATTATTTATAAAAGCTTTCTCTATTTCTCTAATTATTATCTCCTAATTCTTTTAATTATCTTCATTTTGCTTGAATCAACTACAAATCATCCACTTTTCAGTTATTGTGCTGCAATTTCGGGCTTCAAACAGCAGTTCCCCACGAAATCATCTTCAATTATCAATCGATCGATGTGAGTTTCGATTTAACCATCTCCAAATCATAATATAGAATAATTATTTTGAAGTTATCAGATTGTTTCCTTGTTTACTTGCAGATCTGTTTCATCCTTTTTTTTTTTTTCATTCCTATTTTGTATTAGACTCTGTATCTGTGCATTTATATATCTAATTCGCATTACTAACCTTTAAGTGATAATTTGTGTGTCTGCTTGGGATATAATTTGGATTCTTACACGAAAATAGAAGGATGCCTTTCAGCCCCACATCTTTCTGTATGCTAATTTGGTGTTTGAATTTTTTTGGTTTTGAATTAATTTGAATAAGCTTATGTAACCTACATGCATTAATTACACCTTTTTTTTCTTAAGGGGATTTCGCTAGAATTTCTAAGGGAATTTCGCCGAAATTCCTTTTTTATTTTCATTCCTTCGAGTTTACTCATGTTATGAATTTTAGTATAATTTTGGTGCTGATTCAAAGCTTTATTATTATTATTATTATTATTATTATTAGCAACTGTTTTTTTTACATTTTAATATACTAAAATTAATATTTAATACTTTTTTTTCCTATAGAGAGAGAGATTCCAGATAAGAAATTTTAACACTAAAATAACAAACGACCTTCTAAGAACAGTGACATGAAATTTGTCAACATTCGGGTCTCTTTTTCCCTATTACTTTTTTTTTTTGTATATTTAGTAGGTTTGTGGTGGACCGGCGCTGGTGACTCTGTGATGCGGCTAAGAAATTCTTTGAAAATGGAAGCACTTGAACTTTTCAAGAGGTTTTTACCGTACCTTTTGCTAGTCAACCACCATTTATATCATGTATTTTTTTTAAAAATTATTTACATGTATTTTTTAAAAATTATTTATATTATCGAATCATTTTGTGAAAAAAAATCATGTATTTATTATTATTTATTAATTAATCGTTTTTATCATGTATTATCTTATCATTAAAAAAAATATTAGAAATATTATTTATAATTTAGCACAGGTCCCGCCGGCCTAGGTCAGAGGCTAAATTCACTGGTGGCCCAGTTAATTCAAATACTATTTCAGCTATTTTGTCTGACTCTGGCTTACCAGTTAGGCATTTACCCACCAAAGATAAGTGTAAACGGACTCATCATGATTCGGGATGAGTAAAAACAAAAAGCGGAGTCATCAGGATAGAGGTAATTATTTTAATGGGTTTATGATTATAAAATGTCTAAATATTCAGTAAATTTTTTGTTCAATAGCAATATTCACTGCTTTAATTATGATAATTTTTAAAATTGTTACCATCTTATTATCCTAATAATTCAAGTTATTTTTAAATATATTGTTATGAATGAACTGTTATAAACTTTAAAACACACAGTGTGTTCGCCTCCAAAAAGAAAAAACTGTATCTCCTTACTTTTTATTATTTTTTCCTTAAAAACAGCAAACAAGAAAAAGCTACGTGGCGTGCTTTGGAGGGGCATGCATGGACGGCACGTGCATAACCATCTAACGAGGCCACAACAGCTAGTCTACCACCTTGCATGGAGGCCACGTGCCCAACTAAATAACAAAAGACTCCCTGTCTACTGCTCAAACAAATAAATACCTCGTAAACTGATACCATTCGATCCTTATTATATGATGTTTGTTATAAATTAGTATAGAGGAAAAATATGTAAAGTGTACTGAGAATTTCTTTTCATTAATTATTGAATTTTTATTTGTATGGAAACTTCTTCTAATAGTATAAATGTAATTATAAATAAAATAATTATTCCAAAATATAAAATATTTCTTGTATGGGTCGCGAGGTTCATAACATTCCCTCTTGAATGATTATTTGGATAAATATTTTATGAATTAGTATGAAAAAAAACTCAGTAGGAGAAAACTTCAAAATTGTTTGTAGTAAAATTTTGTTTTGATCATATACCTATCATTCTTGTGAGAGTGTTTGTGTTGCAACAGTGTGGGGTCGTAAATTTGCTCTTTCTTACAATGATTAGTTTTGTAGGTACATTCGTGTGCTGTCTTGCCAAGAAAACCTTGCGTGAAAAACTTGATTATAGGAAAAAGAGTACAGTTACTCCATTTGACTTCACATCTTGAGGAATTTATATTGATTTCTCTTGTAGACCTCATCATGTTGTGAGTATGATGATCAATTTTTGTATCGATTTCTCATCACTCCATGAATATACCGTTTTTATATCTCGGAGAATTATGTTGAATTCTCATATAGTACTCATCGTACAATGAATATGTCGATTCAGATTCCGAGGAATTGTATTGATTTATTATTCATTTCTCACATAAAAACCTTATTAGGAAAAACCCAGTGAGAAAATTTTTAATGAAGGAAAAAGAGTACATTATCCATGTTAATAAGCTTTCAATGTTACCTCGTTAAAAATCTCGCTATGAATATTCATTGGGACAAAACCTTATTTAAGGGAAAAAGAGTGTAACGCGTATTTTATAAAAGTATGCTTCGGGCATTTCTAAATCCTTCGGGGTTCATACAAATATCGTATAGATTAGTCGATTCTCTTTAGATTTTCGATATCAATGGTATTCATAGCAGTTGTGATCTATCTTATATTTTGATCACATCGAAACACATGTCGAAATCTCTTTTGGAGATAATACAATAGTTGTGACTAGGCTGCCACATTCAAAAATCTTATTTGGGAATAACTCCTTTTGGGGATAAAACCCATAATCAAGGAAAGGAGTAGAGCGTACCAATATTTTTTCATAACAATATCCTTCTTTTTTTGAGTCGTTGCATAATATATTTGGAATCTTTTTAGGAGTTTCAGTCTCATTTTCACCAAGCCCACGTACTTTCATGGTAAGATCATACATCTTAATGTCGAGATTTTTCGATAGATTAATATGTCATTATCAATAATCGTTCGTAGCTCTTGTCTTTTAAAATGTATCGACACTTTTCAATTTTATTTTCTTCAATTTCCCAATATTGACATAACTCATCGAGATATCTCATTTTCAATCCTCTCTTAGGATTTATATAATATAGTTATGTCTATATACTTATTCAAGAGTATATGCCTCTATTATCATTCTTTCGATACATATATTTGGGAAAAAGTTACTTGAATAAAACTAACGTTTTGGCTTTGTTAATGTATCTAGAATCTTTAGTTGGTATATAAGATCATCAACAAATTTTTTTGTATCTTTGAACCTCAAGTTCATATTTCGATTATGATGATATATCTTTATAATTTACAACCAATTATTTATGTTCCCCCTCATGCCAAGAAAAATCTGAAAACTAAACTTATACAACTAGTACGACGTCAATATTCTCAATATCGAATGAGGGAGTTCATAAAATTTCTCATATTGTTCTTGATATTGGAAATTAATTCGAGGACTTAAATTTTGCTAAGAAAATGAGCAACTCAACCCATAAACTTCTGGTTACGAGTCATTATACACATGTGACTATCTAGCAGATCCATAATATCTAGTAGCATACATGGAGGGTAGAGTAGGCCCATACATATCTCACCCATATGCTTTCTAAATTTGTAAATGATTCATTCCTAACATCACTTAGTAATTTTATTCATCGAGAACAAATATTTGAAGAATTCTTATGGTTCTTCAATTTGAAATATCAATTTTAATATACTCTTTAAACCAAATAATAAGTTCGGTTATGTAAATTGATATTATTGAACTTTTGATTTAGTAAATATTTATGTTAGTAACAACAATTTTTTGTACTTAACATGGTAAATTTATCTTATCATAGATATATTTTTCTGACATATCACATCATTTATCTGATGTCATTATAGCACACCACTGTACATACCGTTCAAACACGGCATTGTGGTTCATACACCTCATGTCACTATTAATAATGCGGCGGCGTATCTCACACGCTTCATATGATTTTATAAATAAATTGTTAGGATAATCATAAAATTTATTATAACAAAGATCTGAACCTCTTAATGGATTTAACACTCTTAAATCTCCATAAATACTACCCATATCTTCCAGTGAATATTATAAAAAGAATTTATGAAGCTTGATTCGAAAGATTGAGGGTGCTGATGAGTAAGGTCATTTCAGAAGATATTCGATGGTTGATCGAAGCACAAGTTCAACTTTCTGGCGAATTTTCAAATTTATTTAAGTACATGCTAGGTATGGGTAGAAGTGGTTTTTCAAATATACGAAGAGCTAAGAGACTAAAAGGTTGTTATAAATATGCTCGATGGACTCGTGACACACGATGTAAATCTGTGGGATTCGTGTCCAAATATCGAGAAGATAAAATAAGATTCATTAAGGATGGGTTGAGTAAGGAGTCTTTGGATCATGATATCCAACGGATTCTTGATACACATCTTAGTGGTTTTGTACACCGTGAGCTTATGGCTTTATTTGCTCAGTTTAAGGACGAACGAGAACATTATAGTTTCGAAAAACTTATTTCGAAAGACCCCATTTATAAATCTGGGTTACCAACAATAGAATAATGCAGGGTAATGTATTTATTATCTGTATAGCAAAGATTATTATTATTATTATTATTATTATTATTATATTTTATATTTTAAAAAAATCCAGTTGCCGACATAGCAGGATTATTTTATTAAAAGATAATGTTATATCTAACATATCCTTTCACACAATTCAATAAAAGAACAATGAAGTCATTTATTCCATGAGATAACTTTTCTTTAAAAATGAGAGCCAACTTACTCAAAAATGCATCTCCCTCAAATATTTTGAAAATCTATTTTAGAAAAAGAGTGATGGAAGTTTATGAATCCTCTCACAGAGGTCAAGCTTTGCCTCTTCCATTCAGAACCATATGTGTTCTTGGTGGATCTGAATTGATGGGTCAGTATAATTATATTGATATGACAAGCAAACTTGTAAAAGATCTCCGAAAGAAAAATATAAATATACTTTATGGAGGGATGAACAAAAGACTTTTTGAAAAACTTTTAGCAACCGAGCAATACTGAGGAATAAATGTGAGTAGCATAACTTTTCACAAAGTTACAACTAACACTGTTGTTGCAAGTTCAACTAGATTGAAGCTTCAAGCGCGATATATTCACGAGTGTATTATGTATATGGTGAACAATAGTGATGCCTTTATCGTCCTTCCAGGCGGTTACGACACATTGAATGAAATATTCAATATCGCCTCATGGGCAGAGTGAAACTTTCATATCAAACCTATAGGTTTGTTGAATCTCAACAATTACTTTGATAGGTTGCTCAACTTGCTAGATCAAGGTGTAGAGAATAAGTTTATATCTTAGCCAGCGAGAGAAATACTTATATCCGCCGACAGAGTTACAGAGTTACTCACAAAGTTTCAAGTATATACTCTCATTAAAGACTGTGTGGAAGTCAAATCTTGCCAGTCACAGACTATCTGTGTCATGAAAAGAAGTTTGGGTCCTTTAATCTCTCATTATGAACCCTCATACTACTTAGGGTGGCAGAGTTACGGAGTTATATAATCTCGAGATGCACCCCCCTTTATGGGTTCAATATATATTTTTATAGTCGAGTGTTTACTACCACTAGGCTAGTTTCAATGTTTTCACGATGACTGTATTGTACTTTTTTTGAAGTAATAATAATATCATTTATCCTTTATGAAAAATATAAAGGTTTAAAACTTCAGGACTATAATATCATTGACGTATGCTTCTTCAGTAGAATTTTATAATCATATCAATATGATCCATATGATTGCTCCATATGATATATTTCTTTTATCGATTTGGGATTTATTGAGTAATTACTTTCTTTAATTATCAGTGGTAGCTTCTGGTACCACTTTACTCAATTTTCTCCATTAATATTCAGTAATCCTACATAACGTATTATATATTTTATCAACTGTTTTATTTGAGAGTAGGATTCAAATAGCTAATCAACTACTTCTTTAGAGTAGGACTTGTTAGTCAGCCGTGGGGTATAACCCACCACACTGATTATATTGTAAATTTTAAATTGTCATAATTAGATGCATAATTAATAACTACTTCTTTAGGAGTAGGATCTACTCAGTTGATGGTATTACTCATCACTTGGCATATAAATTGCAGAAATATGTAAAACCTTCCGTCTTATGATAACTGAAATCATCACATAACAGGTATTGTAATATTTAAGTTTCAAAAACTAAAATCAATAAATAGCGATTTGACCCACCACTTGGACTTAAAATAAATAAAATGCAGAAATTAAAATTATAAATATTTAACTGCTACTTTCAGTAGCACGGTCGTCCATATAATATTCAGTCATAATCAGGGCTCTTCAAATAATTAAATTATCGTTAGATGAACAAGTGTCGGTCCAAAATATTGATGACATTTTGATTTTCATGTTGAATTATTTTCTCTTGATATAACAATCATCAAGTAGATGGTTGTATGTTGAACCATCGGCCACCATAAATTGCTACCAATAGCTAGCGGCTTGCCACCTGGCTAGTGTGTGGTGGCACACATACTTCCTTATAGAGTTCCAATAATTCGAGGATAAATATTCATAAGTTCAAATATTATTATTCAATTTTTCAAAATTGAGATACTAATTCATAAATATTAAAAGTTCCATAATAACATATTTAAAAATGGGCTATTATTATATATATCAATATTGGTATCAAATTGAAGCTTTTATGAAAACGAATACAATGGTGTCAAAAAAAATCAATTATGATATTGTATGATTTGTATATTTGATGAAAATGAGATCTGAGATTTAATGAATAATATTTTATTATATATATATATATATATATATATATATATATATATATAATATATATATATATATATTCCCTTTTGTATTTTGTATGATTAGTCTTCTTCACATGCACACACAATACGACACATATATATATATGTTTGTTTCCCTTTCTTTTATACACACACACACACACACACACACACACACACACACATATATATATATATGTATGTATGTATGTATGTATGTATGTGTGTGTGTCCTTATCTTTACATATTATCAAAAGCAAAAGGACGGAATGTTATGAAAGACTTTTGAATGATGAGGATTGACAGATGTATAATACATTACATGCAGTGTTATGTTTATCAGTAAAGAAAATAGCAGATAAAATGAAAGCTGCCCCATTTTCTATTTTTCCTTCGATTCGTGCATACATAAGATTCCATACATATACAAATTTCTATATTGTATATCTATATATGTATATAGATGCATGTGTATATAAATTAAACATATGGAATTTATGCCGACCAATCTCCATCGAATGAAAAGAAGTTTGAAATAAAAACGATGAAGAAAGATTCTTACCAAATGATCCAGGGCAGAGCCATTTGTGTGTTTATTTAACAGAGGTTATTTATCATTAATTACAATCATTTTTATTTCTCTTCTCTCCTTTTGTGGTTCAATTTCATTTGTTGGGTCGAGAGTTTATTTGTAATCTTTCAATTTATGATACAGAAGATCATCGGTGAGATGCAATTATAGAGCATACTTTCTTTATATTACTCAAATGGCTAGAGATTCGTGCTGATAACATGTTATAAATTATAAAGAAAAATAGGTAAAGTGTACAGAGAAAATAATTTCTTAGGTGTATTTTCATTAATAACTGAAGCTCTACTTATAGGGAGACTTCTAATAGTATAAACGTAATTACATAATTTAATCAGGGTTAAAATAGTCATCCACAAATATAAAATATTTCTCGCATTGGTCGCGAGGTTTATAACAATGTTCTAGTTCTCGATTGCATTTTTTTTCATATTAGATTTTTGTTATATTCTTTTACTTCTTTTTTCACCTTTATCCCAATAACAATAATATTATAAAACTTCATACTTTTTGAACTTATCCTACTTCTTGAAAGAGAGAAAGAGAGATAAATTAGGAAATTTACGTAAAGGGATGCTGTAATTTGTTTGGAAATATTACCAAATTAAGACATACTATAAAATTTAGAAGATTTAATTAGGGTATTAGTTAATAAAATAATTTGTTTAATTATATTTATCCAATTCAAATATCATTTAGTTAGGATTGAAGGAGTATAATACATCACTAAGTATGCTTTTGATGGTGATAATATAATAACCACATGCAACGATTGTATTTTTTCTCTCCCAAACTATAGATTATTTCGTGTACACTAAACATGTACATTTTTTATTCATACCTTATTTGCCTTATTATAGTACACTAGTGTTTAACTCGTGCGATGCACGAAGCGAATTGAATGGATGGTGTAAATTCATTCGATGTAAGTGTAATATTATCATAATTTATTAATATAATATTATAAATTAAAATACTCAAGTCACGATTTGGTCAATACGAGCAAATTTAAAACAAATGGCGTGGATATACGCACCTCGTTTTATTTATTAGTTGAACCCACTAAAAATGTTATCACAAAAATGTCAATATTATCCTTAAACCCTACACCCCCAAATATTTCATCTCCTTTAACTCTCCACCACCACTCCAGCCATTGCCCATTACTGTCGTCACTGCCATGATCTCCGTGTATTAAAAATATAAACAAAATATGCACACAGAAATATGTTGCCACCGTCGTGCCATTGAAGAAAGAAAAAGAAAAAAATGCCTTGAAAAAGTCGTTCGAACCAAACTTTCGAACACAAAATATAAGTTTAAAAAATTGATTCGAACACAAAATACAACTTTAAAAAATTGATTCGTACACAAAACACATGTTCAAAAAATTGATCTGAACACCCCCTTTAAGGCTTGTTCAAATTGTTTTTCGAACAACGTAGTATTGTTCGATCAAAAAGTTGACATATGCTCGAGAAACCAAAGACGAACACCCATATTTTGCATCTGTTTCTTACCCTTTGTTGCCCAAATCCATCACTTACCTTTCACTACCCATCACATTTTTTTCTTCCTGTTCGACGGTGGCGTAGACGGTGTGATGGGCGATGATAATGGCAGAATTGGAGTGGCGGTGAAGAGTTAGAGAAGATGATGTGTTTGGGGTGCAGTATTTTGTTTGGGGTAGTTTTGGCATTTTTGTTGATTTTTTCTTAGTGAGTGAACTCATTAATAGATGGGGTGCCTATATCCGCGCCCTAAAACAAATTAAAGGTAAATAACACCACATTTATATATTATGAAACAATTTTTTGCATACTACAATATACGTCAAACTATAGTTTAACTCACATGACAATAGGTTCAAGCTCTCTCATTTAGTTAGTCGCGAAACAATCATACTAGTCACTCTTATTACAAACCATTGAGTCCATCTCCTTCTTTAGTCTTTGTATCAAAGACAAAGTGAAGATCTTATAATAAATTTAGGCTTTTCTAATTATCGGTATCCGTTGTACTTGTTTGTCAACATGTACACGAAATTTCATCATTAGATTCCATCATAATTCAATCACATCAATTTGCTTGAGTACAACTTAAGTACAACTGAATAATCTAGTTGTACTTTAGTCGTACTTTGTTGTACGTTTTATTTTAGATATAATTTATATCAACATAATTATACAATTATTAAATAAACCTTTAACCAATAAAATATAATACTTGTAATACAAATAAAAAAAAAATTAAAATCAACTAAATAAATACAAAAAATCGTATTTAGATTATAAATATATATTAATTAATTTAAAATTAAAAAAGTCACAAGAATCATATATATTATAAATAGTAAAATAAGTCCTAAACTATTTTAAAACTGGATTAAAATATTATGAATTTAAATAATTATTTAATAATAAGAAAAAACAAAGAAATGTTATAAAATAATAAATTATATTAAATATATATAAGAAATATATTTTATATACAAATACTTATCAAATAATTTAAAAAATTTATGAAGATAGTAATAGTTTAAATAATATAAAATAAATATTATTTCACAATAATTCTATATAATAAATTAAAAATAATTTAAATCTTGAATAATCATTTACTAAATCCTAAAAGTAGCAAAACACACTTAAAATGCTATATATAATAAAATAATCAGAAAAATATGAATTAAGTTAAATCAATATAACATATATATGTTTTAATTATAAATGGTTCTTAATAATTTCTAAAATGAAATAAAATATAAATATTATAATATAATATAATAATATAAATATGAATTTATTTTGAAATCAGATGAAAAATATAATAAAACTATCATTAATTTCTAAATATTTATTTTAAAGATATTGAAAGAATAAATTGGCGATAGTGATAAAGTAAATTAAATAAATATATAAATTTAATTTTAAATAGTTTTTTATATATTGAAAGTTTATAATAAAACAATTACGAAGATCAAGAAGTTATAATATATAATAAAATAAATCTTAAATTATTTTAAAACAGAAAGTAATATAATTAATTAATATTTTATTATAAGAAATCATCTCCTAAGTATAGGAAAAAATATAAATATTGTAAAAATATAAAAAATACTACAATAATGAAAAAAAAAACCCAAATAAATGAGGCATTGTATTAAAATTTTAATTGAGGGCCTGTATTCTATTTTACTATAGTTATTTTTTTTTTAAATCAGTTCAGTAATTGACTCGAGATAGCCATTGAGTAATTAACCACCAAGTCATCGAGTAAGTTGATGAACCTGATAATAAATTAAGACTTATATATAGATTTCAGTTTATACGAAAGTAATTATATAACCAAGAGTAATAAACCATTTATGTGTGGATTTCTAACGTTAAATACTTAAAGTGATAATAATTAGTCACAAATTACTAATAGACAAACGTTCATAAATAATTATTTAACTAGGAATTTTAAAATAATGTATTGAATTCTTTATATTATGCATTTATGTAATCATTTTTTTTTGTTCTGCCCACATATAATTTTGATTTCATATTTTAATCAAATAATTGTATAAAGTTATTTACCTTTCACTTATGTTCATAATATAATTTTTTAATATTTTTTAGGAAAAAGAAAAAAAAAGTGTCATTGTCAAGTTTGTGGCACGTTTAGGGTCAAAGTTTGGGTCATCTGAGTTTTACTCGAGTCACATATAGAAAATTAAAAATATGACGCTATTAGGTTTGTCCTCGTATAACCTGGTCTGGCCAACAAATAAAATTATGGAAGAAAAGACAAGTTCTTGTCACTGATTATAATTTTTTGTTTGTGTTCGTTGCATCAACTTTCTAGTTGTACTCTTACTATCTTTTTTTTATTAGTTAACAAAATTATTAAATAATTTTTAAAATTATATTATAAATTTTTATATTTTTGTTACTCATTTTATTATTTTTTTTTTCAATTTTTATATTATATTATATTTCTTATAATTTTTTATTTTTTTTTATTTTCTATTTAGTTAATAATTTTCTATAATTTAATGGTCTTCTTTTTAGCTATGAATTCATATTTAATTTTATAATATTAGCAACTTTTTGGTTTTTTTTTTCTTATTTCTTGTATTTATTATATAACTATTTGTAATTTAATTATAAGTTATTATATTTTGCAGATTTATAAACTAATTATTTAGATTTATTTATATATTATATATTATAAACACACACACACATAATATTTTTGTAGTTTCTATTATTGTTTTTACTTTATTTTATATTTTTATCGATTCTCTTTTTTATTTTTATATTTATTTAATAATTTTATAGAATATAATTATGAATTCTTTGAGTTAATTTAACTTATTTTATGAATTTTTTATTTAATTTTATTTGATTGTTGGATTTTTGGTTCTGTTTCACACTTATTAGATAAATATTTATAGTTTTATTATAAGTTCTTATATTCTTATCTATATGATTTTATTAATATATTCAATTTATTTAAAGCATTTGAAAAATTATTTATGTTTTACTGTTGTTTTTTTGGGGTTTTCAAATTTATTAACTAATTAGTTACATATATTTATATATTTATTTTAAATAATTTTTTATATTTTATATTTTCTTCAAAAAAATTTATATTATTTTTATTTTTCCCAGATTTTATATATTATTATACATAATTCTTCTAAATACTTAATATTTTCTTTACATCAATCATAATCTCCAAAAGAATATTTACATAAATAATTATATAAATAATAAATATGTATACTACAAATAGTAAGTGAAATATCTCCAAAAGAATATTTACATAAATAATTATATAAATAATAAATATGTATACTACATATAGTAAGTAAAATGGGCGGGAAAATTTGAGAAGTATTTTTAAAAACAAAACGTCTTTCTATATATCTATAGATATAGATATAGATTGACATTAAATATCAGCTAATATTAATCATTACTAAGTCATTAGTACTAATAGAAGAGTATTTTAAAGAAATTATTGTACTGTGTTGACTATGATTTCTTAATTTGGAAGTGAAGAATGGATTTTTGTCGAAGGAAGAAAAATTAGTGTGCATTCATCAACAAGTTATTGATAATTACAAATTAGTTATTTATTATTTTTGTGTATATGTATTTGATATCATATATAAAATGAGTCTTTGATGAATAAGAGAACCCTAATTATATCTCCTTTTTGTGTCTTATTTTCTACTTGTCCTTTTTCACGTTATCAGCATGAAATTCTAATCATTGAGAGTGATCAACAAATAAGAGTTCATAAACCAAAAGAACAATTATACAAATTTGGTACCTAGAAAATTTAACAACTCTAAAAATTTGAAAAATCATTTTTTTGGCGTTTGAACTGTTGGATTGCGCTCCAATTTTTACATCACCTTCAAGACCTATCGAATAATGTTACGAATGGTGTGCGTTGGACTCTGAGATTTGAGGCAACCTATATTGAATTTCGAAAAGCAAGTTTTGTTTCTGAAATTTCCTGTGAAGCGTTTTTCAAAAAAAATAAAAAAAATTGTGCAAAACTGAATGGTTGGATCAGTCCATAAATTTCATTCATTGTTCAACACATAAAAAAATCTGAATGACGGAGATCGGAATTTGAGTTCCATAGGATCCGATAATTAATTTTGAACATAGTTGATTATGTTTTCCGTAACTGTATGCTCAGATATTTTTAAAATAGAATTACGCACAATCTAACCGTTGGATGAATCTGAATTTTGGATATAATGTTCTATACACATATATTTCAATCGTGGACTTTGGAGATTGGGTTTGGTGTGCTTTATCATCATTAACATATCGAGGATAAACTCATTGCAAAAATAAAAATCGAGGAATACCTTGGGAAAGAATTGTGTCTTTCCTCCAAGTTAATTCAATTTAATTATTTATTAAATACAAATAATAAATTATTATCTACATTTATATATGGTATAAAGTGTATTAATCTACGATTCAAGTACTTATATAAAGCATGTATATATGTTATCTATGATTAAATTGTGAATGAAATTATATGTGCATGCCACGTTATGTATATTATTGGCGAATATGGAACTTTGCAATATTTTAATGATGTTCATATAGTGAATATTGTATTATTTATGCTCTTAGATGATCTTTTACTTAGAAATCGTAAATGAAGTTACTTGCATGATTATATGAGAGATTGATCGTGATTTTATTAATATATTTAGTTAAGCATGAATTTCAATGAATTGATAGTTTCAATATGTTGGTAATTCTCTTAATATCGAAGTTTTATATACTAATTTCAATATATGTATCACTGATTGTACATTTATATATTCTTATGATTATAAATTTCATGGCCGATACAAAATTAGTATAAATCAGACTTGTGACAAAAGCAAATTCACAAAATATCAAAGAAAGTGTGTGATATATGTTCATCAAATAATCTATTACCTACAGAAATGATTGAACTAACTCAATCTAAATTCAAAATATTAAGTTCAAAAGAAATTGAGTGTTACCATCAGTCGTATGATGTAAAAACTAGAATAACTACAATTCCACATTAATACCATCTACTAACCCCCAAATTACGAAGAATCGTCAAACTAAGTCAAAGCCAAGGTCTCTAATGAAGGTTTCATATTGACTCAATCTTAGTTTGGAATTACATTTATTTACAAACATCCAATGAACTTTGAGATGCTCTAAATGAATATTTTGTGAAGTTTATGATATTCTACTTTTAGGCCTAAGCATTCAGTAGAAGTTTTTGTTTACTTGCTAAAAGTTATCAATGATTTCTAAAAGGATATGTTGCAACTCAAAAAATATCTTACCATGTGTGAAAAATAAAGTCACTTTATATGATAATAAGTATTTGAGAGATACGATCTCACTCTATTTTCCCCACTTAAGCATACATACTGATGCGCTTATATAATATTAACAACCTCAAAGTAAAGAGGGCGAGACATTTTGATCCCTGCCTATGTGAGAATAATACACCACGAGATAAAAGATGTGCGGGTTCATGGTATTTATTGGTGGTGGTATAAGTCATGAAGGTTCTCTCAATGACCTTGCTTAGACAGTGGATATTATCTATTTTGACTTATCAAATTTGTTTATTTCTTTACTATCCATAGAACTTGTCAATGTACAATGAATCATTCTTATTAGACTTTTGTATTTGGTTTTAAATTTTATTTTAAGTTGAATTTATGTGATGTGGCCTGATTTAATTTCTTTATTTTTGGCTTATTGGTAAACTGGATTTCATTCTGTAACATTGAATGTAATTGAGTTTATTTACCACACATTTACATAAAGGTTCAAGAGTAATACTATTAATATATAATATAACATATCTAACAAATAAAGTAAAATATTAGAATGAAAAGCATGTCTTTAGAAAATCTCTAAATAATGTGAGGATTTGTCGAGTAATAAACAATTATTAACTGAATTGATAATTCATATGTGACTACAATGATTGTATCATCCTAACCAATCAAAGGGCGAGGAACATCCAAATTCTTGATGCCTAGTGACACATTGATTAAAGTCTTAAAGACTCAGTATGCACCAAGAACCAAACGAACTTTGTTAAGTTTAATGATATTCATATTGATGATTAGCATTAAAAATGAAAATATCTTTAAGAATTAATAGATTACTTATAATTACTTATTACCTAAGTATTATTTCCTCCACTTCTGTTTCGATCCAATAGTCATTATAAGAATGGATATATACCTTTATTTATGTGGAATGAAGCATGTTTTATAAAAATTAGTGAGTCAATCTATTAATATTACTTCATTACTTTTTTGATTATTAAATCAGATAATGTTACCAACAATGAATTTTTGGACACTAACTCATTCAAGCCTTGACAAGACTGGCGTCGGTACTTTGGCCTTGATATGATAATCCATATTATAAGAGATTATCATGGACTCTTTTATTTTGAGTGAAACACAAAGTGAGATAGAAATTCGGTGCACAATATAGTGTCAACCAAGTATTGTTCGATTACAGTAAGTGCATTCTACAGTACCAGAAGAACTGCATATATTAATCTTCGATGCAATAGCCTTTTTAAATAGAATCGTAAACTAGGCACGTCACTCATTTTTCAAGACTTGTTCCTTGGAAAATATTGTATGACTGAGACCTTTATATGCTAAAGATACAAAGTATAATATTCTATTCTTATAATTGATAATAGGTGATATATGTGGACATATTCATCAAAAAATGCGGACCATTTAAGTATTTTATGGTTTTGGTGGATGCTTAGGCATGTATTGTACATAAAAGAGCTTCATTTGAAATTTTTTTAGCACATCTAGTATGATTGAGGACTCATCACCCTTATAAAGTATTCATAACCTATAATGCTAAAGAGTTTATATCAAAAGTATTTGATGCCTATTGCATTTCAATCAAGATTGTTGTAGAGTATCTTGTACCTTAATGCGCATATATAATAAGTATCAAAGAAGATACCATCAAAAAGGATATAAATAGTGATAAGATAATAGTTTTGCGCACTCATACTTTTGTCTCTGCACGGGATTTTGCAATATTACATGCAACTTTTACTTATTCGTTTATGACCCTCTGCTAACCAAATATTTTTCCGTACTAGTTGGTAACTGAATATAAGCCTAATAATTCATACTTATACATATTTATTTACGCGGTATATATGCCTATTGTGCCCCCACATCACATTCATATGGATTTTCAAAGACGGTTAAGTATTTATGTTGGATATGAATCGCCAACAGTCATCTGCTATTTAAAGACTTTGAAATGTAATCTCTTTACCACTAAATTCACATATTTGTCACTTTAGTGAAATAGTCTTCCCGTTGTTAGGGGGTAATAAGAAAAGTATTTTTTAAACAGAACGACAATAATTATTTCACACTCTAACTTGTTTTGATCCCCGCATTTCACAATGTAACGTGAAAGTAAATTAAAATGAACAATTGATCTTAAGTATATGAGACTTGATTTCTAAAGTGATGAGATCATATATACCAGTTGTAAATGTGTTTGCAAGGTTAAAAGTCTATATAAGGGGCACAACGTCGCATATTAAGGTATTACAACCACACTCAGTAGAGGTGTGATTGAGGCCGTGACTCCCAAAAGGAATAAGGGAGGTCACTTGTTTCGATCGATACTCACCCAAGGAATACGAGGGCAGGTACAACACAAATACAATTAATCATCAATAAAGATAACTTATATCATGAGATTATCTCTTACTATACTGATGTATGTGAATCGTTACTGGAGGATGCTCCGATGTTTAATATGATTTCAAAGAATAAAGAAATCTCAACTTACTATGAGAGTTTATATGAGTTGATGGAGATTTTCCACACAAATTGATGATGTATACACTGTTGTTCAAGTAATCATAGAGCATGATGATATCGAACCACGATCTGCTGAAATATCAACAAAGAGCAAATTAGTCTAATTATAAATAATCAATCCAAGTAGAACTAAACTCATTGACAACAAGACATGTATTTGATTTGTTAGTGCTAGCCTCACCAAATGTAAAGCCTATACGACATAAACAAAGTTTCTGTCAGAAAGCGTAATGACAAAAACAAATCTATGAGATGCAAAACTAGACTTAAAGTACAAAGTTTCTCACAACGCCCTTGAATTAAATATGGTGGTATTTACTCTCCCATGGTAGATGTTATAATTATAAATGCAGCTTGTATCTGTGGTTACATCATATCTTTATGGGGATCATGATTTAGAAATATATACAAAAATGCTTGCTGGCCTTTCATTGCCAATGCAAGTGACTCCAAATCATGGAGTGCTTTTGAAATTAAATTGAAACGCTCACTTTATGGATTGAATAACCCAAGCAGATGTGGTATAACCTCCAAGTGACTACTTGATTGAGAAAAAAAAATAAGTCTTGAGTTTGTAACTATATTTATATATGTCAATGATATGAACATAATATGCACTTTTAATGAAATAAGAGAAATCGCTAGCTACTTGAATTTTTAATTTGAGATGATGAATCATAAGAAAACTCGGTCATGTCAAGGCTTTAACTATAACCCGAGTCTGTGGAATACTAAATCTTATAGTCTGCATATATCCAAAAGATGATCAGACGATTAGATATGGATAAGTGCAATATGTTAGTACTCTTATGATTGGTCAAAGCGGGGATATAAGGAAAGATCAATTTCATCAGAAAAATGACGAAGAATTAGGGGGAGATGCGTATTATTGTACCATTACTAATACACTTGACCAAATATTACTTTCTCAATAACTTTTTATCTTAAATTAATTCAAAAAAATGCAATATCACTGGAATGGAATCAAAACGTATTTTAATCCCTAAAAGAAACCATTAATGTGAGTTTATTTTTCTCATTCATAAATATAATTGGGACTATTATAACCCATAAAGAAAATATGGAGTTTACTTCCTACTCTAAAACACCAAATAGTATTGTTGATGTTTGGTTACCCATTTGATCCATGTAAAGAAGTCATTACATGTAGTAGTTCTTGAGTATCTATGGTAAATGTTATAATCATACATATCTCCGAGAATAGTGGCTTGAAATCTACCACTGAGAAAATCATTTGTAGTTATGAAGATAATGCAAGTTGCAATGAACAAAGGAATGTAGACTACATGAAAGGCGATAATACGAAGCATATCACCACAATTCTTCTACAACAACCAGTTATAGGCTTTCTCAAGAGGCAAGTGAATGGAGAAAGCGGAGACTTTCAAATCTCACTTTCAAAGTTTTCTTGATTGATGTCAATACCAGAGAGAGGTGTAGACTTTACGGGGAGTTTCAACATAGGCGTGTTGTATCTTTTTTCCTTCAACCAAGTTTTATTTTTTCCATTGGGTTTTATTACTTGAAAATGTTTTAACGAGGCAACGATGAAATACCATTTTATCATTTGACTTGGCATAAGGGGGGTGTTGAGAAAAAAATATAATTAGTGTGCATTCGTCAACAAGTAACTGATGAATGACAATTTAAGTATTTATTATCTTTATGTATTACGTATTTGAGACCATATATAAAGTGAGTTTTTGATCAATAAAAGAACCCTATTTACACATTCATCTTTGTGTCTTCTTTTCTACTTTTCCTTTTTCAAATTCCTTATTGTCCATGTATCTAACTATATTTTATAGTATAGACATCGACCCTACTAAATTCACTTTGTTTTTATTTTTTTCACTTAATTGAAATATTAAAATTAAAATAGACATGACATTTAGGCTCTGCTTGATTGAGTGATTTCAGGAACTCATAGGTAGTTGATAGATGATAACTAATATTTGATAGTTAATAAATGATTGTAATTACTATTTGATATATTAATTAACTGTAGTAGTTGATTGAAGTTTAATTACCAATATAAACATGGTTGAAAGATATGATATAATATACATAAAAAGTAAGAAAAATAATAATAAATAAATTTAAAATAATAAATTAGTAAAGTAGTATTTAATATAAAAAGCTACGTTGTATATGTCTCTTTAAATGTGGAATTTGTCATGCGATTAACGATAGTGGCTACTCAAATATTATATACAAAGTTTGGTAACTTGGGTGGTTGTTAGTTTTTGCAATTTGTATAATTTTGTCATGGATAAAGATAATAAAGCTCAAACGGAATAATGGTGCACCCAAAAAATGGCGGGTGCTGAAAATTGATATTTAAACAACTACGTATGTACATACAACATAAAAAAAAGAACTATACAATACGAAAGATTAATAAAAGTGCTTACTCAATAAATACACAACAAGGATAAATATGTGGGAAAAAGAGTTCGGTTAATTATGACTAATGAGAACCATCCACCCTATTTGTTAATGATGTTGACACCCTCACTTATGTATCAATTTATAATTTCTCCGGATGACATGTGTCATTGTCTGATAGCTCTCGAAAGCTGAGTTGTCAGCCTTTGGTGGTTCGTATTAAAATATTACCTTTTTCGGATTTTTTGACTAGGTATAAATAACAACTTTTTCTCATATAACTACCATACTTCAAAAGTTAGTGTTTTTCCCCTCTCTACTTCTCCTTCTCGCCGCCCTCTCTTTAAAACAAAATACATGTTTTTTTTTTTTTTGTTCTTTGTTGGCTATTTTCTTCATTTTCCTTGATTTTTTTTTTCTATTGTTATGATCGTTTTACTCCCAAAATAATATAACACTCATCTAGATCGTGACCCTTTAGTCATATCCTGTTGAAGAAAACCATGGTCCTTGATTTTTTTTCAAAGTTATATTTAAAGATTATAATAAATCGATGGTAATTGAATGTTTTTTTGTTGTTCCATCTTTGATAAAATTTGATATATGCGTTCTTATAATTACTTTTTTTTTCCGATCGATGTCAAATTTGTTCTTATATAGGTCTTGGATAAAAAAAATTACTTTTTTTTTCCGCAATTATCCCATCTTCCAGATTTTGTTTCTAGATTTTTTTCGACGGTTATACAGAAAATATATGCTTTCTTCTATGATTTTAGATTTTGACTGTATTTTTAACAGATTTACAATATTGATTGCTAAAAAATTGTATTATTTTTTGCAATCGTTTTATTTTTCGAATAATAATTCCCCAAGATGCCAGAAAAAAGTCTGGCACTTTTTTCGCAGTTCTCCTACCATCGCCTGCGAGGTAGATTTACAATATTTTGGATGCGAATCAATTCTTGCACTCTTCCCCAATTTTTTTTGGATTTTTTTGCAATTATTTACGGATGATAATTTTCAGAGTTTGGTTGGGTTATAAACAGATTTATCCAATCTTGAATGATAATCTTCATTATTATTATTATTATTATTATTATTATTATTATTATTATTATTATTATTATTATTATTATTATTATTAATGTGTTAAATACCAGAATTTTGTATGATCGGTAATTTTTGGAACTAGATTCATTCTTTTGGTTGTTTATGGATTTTTTTTCTTCTTTCATGTGTTATTTGATTTGTGTTCTTCATATGAACTCTGATGATTTGCATACCTTTTTTCTTTTCGCATGGTATTTGTATTGTGTTTCTTGGTATGAGCTGTGATAATCATGATATCCGGCGGAAAAAATATTAACTCATGCTTTTTGTTTCGGAATTTATTTCAACAATTAAGTATTTATTTATTTTAGATGAGTTTAATATATAGTGACCATTTGTATGTATGTATGTATGAATCGTTCGAACCCTCATCTTTTATTTAATGCTAATATCTTGGTTTTTAACAATAGGTTAACTTTGATCTGTATATATATGTATGAATTGGTAGAACTCTCTCCTGTTGTTGTATTTTATTTTTTGTTTATTGGTATGCATTTTTTATGATAAACACATTTATGTATGACTATGAGAGAGTTCATGAGATTTATTTATGCAGAGAGGATTGTTTTGTCACAGATAAGCTCTGGTTTGGTTATCCCATTGGCCGCGATTTTGATGTTGGGATTGCCAGACGGTCCATCGACTGTAACGATGCATGAGTTTGTGTTCTTTGTTATGGGGTTTTTCATCTCTTGGAATGCTCTGGCAACTAAGAAGTACCTCACTTGAAACTGCTATGTGTTATTTTGGATCATTGAATCAATTTTATTGCTTCATGTAAGACATTAAGGGAGTGTTTGAACTCTGCAATCATTTTTAAAAATATCAAAACTATTGCCAGCTTTTGGCTTAAAAATGTTAAATATAAAGTTTGAAAAGTTATATCAATTGTGAAACAATTGTATTTTTTTGCAATCATTTTATTTCTCAAATGATAATTTCCCGAGATGCCAGAAAAAAGTCGGGCACTTTTCACACAGTTCTCTTACAATATTTTGGATGCGAATCAATTCTTGCACTCTTCCTCAATTTTTTTCGAGACTTTTTTGCAATTATCTTCAGATGATAATTTTCATAGTTTGGTTGGGTTTTAAACAGATTTCCCCAATCTTGAATGATAATCTTCATTGTAGACTAAAACAAGATTTCCCCATTTTTTGAGATTGTTTATGAATCAAAATTATTTCTATCAGAATTGACCACTATCTAATTCTGATTATTTTTATATTTGATTTGTTTAATTTATGGAGTTCGATTTTGGGGAAAAGACGGAGGGATTTCAGTGGAAGCCTGAAAGGATCGCATATGTTCTTTTTTGAAGTTCATGTATTTTTTCTCATAATTACAAATGGTATGGCAGTTTATGAACATAATTGTTTTTTTTGCGATTTCTCTTATAATTATAGATTCATTTTTTTCGGCATGATTTGTTTTTTGTAATTGTTTGTTTTTGGTTTTTCCTATTTTTGCAGATTTTGTATCATTATCAATGGCATCTCGAATGGTTCCTACAGATTCTCATATTCAACTCGACCGACGAATCAGTAAATATTATAAGATTCACTATATATTTTAAGATTTTCCATTCTTATTAGTTACTACTGTGATTGTTTAGGCATTTTTCTTTAGTAAGTCATGGGTAGTTCTCAATAATGATTCTTTCGTGGCTAATGTGAATGTTTAAACATATTACTTTGGCTATCCATTACTTCTTTCATTATTAGTTGGTTTTTTTTTCTTTTCAGTTTAAAGTTCCAATTAATATAAATAGAATATGCAACATGATATTTTTTTTCATGTTAACCTTTCTTATTTTTCCTTACTTAACGTATCAATTTATTTAGACAATTTTTGTATCGTAAATCTTTAGGTATGCTCTTTTTAAGTTTGTGAAATTAGATTTTTTTTAAATGGGATCTGATTTCCCGTTCATGAGAGTGTCCTTTTTTGAAGGCTGTATTTGGGTTTTGAATGTTAAAACTTGGTATATCATTGTAAAGTAAATTGTATTCATTTTTGTGTATTTTACAAATAATTACAGACTCCTTTATATAGGGTCAAGGAAGATTCATACAAGGAAATAGAATAATTCGTAGACTAATTTAAGGGATTTCAACTGATTCTTGTTTGTATAATTGATCCTTTAATTTATCTTAATTGATTCTTGACTAATTCCAACACTCCCCCTCAAGTTAAGTGGCGGGATCACCGATACTCGACTTGCCGAGAATTTCTGCAATTTCTTTGGTATTTATGGCATTGGTCAAGATGTCAGTGAGCTGATCTTTTGATCGCACAAATGGTAGCGCCACGATTCCACCCTCGATCTTTTCTTTGATAAAGTGTCTATCAACCTCAACGTGTTTCGTTCTGTCATGTTGCACTGGATTTTGTGAGATACTGATGGCTGCTTTGTTGTCACAAAACATTTGGCATGTTTTAAATGAATGGAGATTTAATTCTACCAATAGTTTTCTTAACCAAAGAACCACGGTTAAACCACTTTTGATTCCTCTAAACTCTGCTTCGGCACTTGAGAGGGCCAATACTTTTTGCTTTTTGCTTCTCCAAGAGACGAGGCTGCCTCCAACAAAGGTAAAGTATCCAGTTGTAGATCTTCTGTCTATTGGATTTCCAGCCCAGTCTGCATTTCTATAGGCTTGTATCTCCAGATGTCCAGTTTTCTTAAACAACAGTCCTTATCCAAAGGTTCCTTTTAGATATCTTATAATTCTTAGCGCAGTCTACAAGTGATCAGTTTGAGGTCGGTGCATAAACTGACTTACAACACTAACCGCGTAGGAAATATCTTGTCGGGTATGAGAAAGATAAATCAGTTTCCCTACAAGTCACTGGTATCTCCCTCGATCTGCTAGTTTTGCCACCTCCACAATTCGTAGCCCATGATTCACAGCGATGGGCGTATCAGCTGGTTTGCAATCTAGCATTCCTGTCTCAGCTAGAAGATCTAGAGTGTACTTCTTCTGGTTGATGAAAATTCCCCCTTTTGATTTGAGTACTTCGATCCCGAGGAATTATTTTAAATTCCCTAGATCCTTCATCTCAAACTCTTTAAACAAATTCTCTTTCAACTTCTTGATCTCTTCTGAATCGTCACCTATTATGATCATATCGTCTACATAAATAATCAAACAGGTAATCAGTTTACCTCGTTTCTTCAGAAATAGGGTGTGATCTGAATTGCTCTGTTGATACCCATACTTCTTCATAGCTGTGGAAAACCTCCCAAACCATGCCCTCGGGGACTGTTTAAGTCCATGTAAGGTTTTCTTTAATCTGCAAACCTCGCCATCTTCAAATTCACTTGAGAGCCCCTGGGGTGCCTCCGTGTAAACCTCTCCTTCTAATTCCCCATGAATAAATGCATTTGTAACATCAAACTGATGAAGTATCCAATCTTTGTTGACGATAATGGAGAGTAGAACTCTAACAGTGTTCATCTTTGCCACCGGTGAGAATGTTTCTGCATAATCTATCCCATATGTTTGTGTGTACCCTTTTGCAACTAGCCGAGCTTTGTATCGTTCAACAGATCCGTCTGGTTTTCATTTAATTGTGAACACCCATCTGCATCCTACCGACTTTTTTCCTTCTGGCAACTGGCATTTCTCCCATGTATGATTCCGGGCTAACGCATCCATCTCCTTTTTCATAGCGTTCTTCCAATGTTCAGATTTGAGGGCCCTTTCTACTGTTTATGGGATCTCTTCTTCATATAAAGTTGCTTCGTAGGCTGTAGCGACTTTGGTTAGATTTCCTTTGGCATAGTTACCAATGGAGTACTGAGTTCTTCTCGCGGTTTTCTCGGGGGTATATCGTTTGGGAGGAATACCTCGATTACTCCTGGGTGGTAACACATATCATATTCTCTTCCTGTTCAATCGCTGGAAAAAGATTGTTAGAAGACTCAGAAATAGAGGTAGGTTTCGAAACTCTTATCTCAGATATCAGTGGTAGAGGAGACATAGGTTCTAGCAGCAGAGCTGTAGATTGTGCTCCAGTGTTTGAGATTGGCTCAGTGGCAAGGTTAACTTTCTCTGTTGGATCTACTTCCGAAACTGGCATTGGCAACCAACTTAGTAGGTCAATCTCACTTTCTTTCTCACTCTCCCCTTGACTGCTAAGGTGGTTAGCATAAAAGAACTCTGTTTCAAGAAAATTTCAGTTTATGGAGGTTAAGATATGGCGAGTCTTGGGGTTGTAGCATCTATATCCTTTTTGGTTAATGCCATATCCAACAAACATGCACTTCAATGAGCAAGGAGAGAGCTTGGTTCGTTCGTGTTTGAGAATATGAACAAATACGGAGCAGCCAAAGACTCGAGGTTTAAGTGTAAGGGCGAGAGGTATTTTGGTGAGGGTGGATAATTTTTGTAACGGGGTTTTAAGTTGGAGTGTCTTGGTAGGAAGGCGATTCAGTAGGTAGACAGAGGTGGCAACTGCTTCAGGCCAGAAATATGTGGGTACACGAGACTCAATCATCATGGCACGAGTCATTTCAAGAAGGACTCGATTCTTCCTTTCGGCAACACCATTTTGTTCTGGAGTATGGGGACAAGTGGTTTGGTGGATTATTCCTTTTTGCTGACATAAGGTCTTCATGGAATTATTGATAAATTTCCCCCCATTATCGGATCTCAGTGTTTGGATATTTTTTTGAAATTAATTTTGTACCATTGTACAGAAATGTGTGAACTTTTCAAACACTTGAGATTTATTTTTTAAAAAATATACCCATGTCACCCTAGTGCAATCATCAATAAAAAGCAAAAAGTATTTAAAACCTTGTCCACCCACAACGGGTGAGGGACCCCAAACATCAGAGTGTACCAAAGAAAATATAGAGTTAACTTGTATATTATTTGGTTTAAAGGATTGTCTGTGGCTCTTAGCCAAAACACAAGTTTCACGAGATGAAGTCTTATTTTGCACTAATTTAGGGAACAAAAGCTTGAGATAACCCGTGGAGGGATGTCCCAACCGTCGGTGCCAAAGCCAGGTTTCTCGGTCTGCAGTTCCATGAGCGAGCATCACTTTGCCTTGTTGAGCTATCTCATCCACATAGTACAACCCATTTCGCTCAGTGCCACGTCCAATAACCTCCCCCGTCCTGATATCCTGTAGAAAACAAAAGTGAGGATGCATCAGCATTGTACAGTTAAGTTCTTTTGTGACATGGCTAATTGACATTAGCTTATGAGAAAGTGACGGAACATATAGACAGTTTGATAGTCGTAAAGTGGGAGAAATCTCTATAGTTCCGGCCCCTTCCACTCGATTGAAGTCACCACTGGCAGTTTGAACATGTGTTCGGAGTGGTTTTGATGACTCAAGAATATCAATTTTGTCAAAAGTCATTGTATACGTGGCCCCACAATCGAAAATCCACCCTCTATCCTTTTTATCACACAATTTTTGGGCTCGGTATGCAGTGGAAATATTTAAGGGAGTATTTTTACATAATATAGGGTTAGTTTTAGTATTATGCAAAAAGTTGGGTTTGTTTTGTAAAGCATGGGGTTGTTTCTGCATTTGAATAAGAGAAGGGGGGTTAAACTGTAAATTTGAAGAAACCAAAGGGTTTAATGTCAAATCACCAAACCCTATACCTTTCTCCTCATCATAATCCGCCGCTTTCTCCTCGTCATAATCCGCCGCTCTCCAATTTTCGCCAAACCCTATATCTGTCTCCTTGTTACAGTCCGCCGCACGCCCGTTTTTTTCTGCCTTCGGGTTTCTCACCGCTACCGCCGCTCCGGCTACCTCATGGCTATCCACACCAATCGCCGATTTTCCCTTCGACTATGGGATTTTGTGGTTATCTTCCCACCAGTCGGGATATTTTACGAGTTGGAAACACATCTCTTTGGTGTGCTTTTGCATTCTCCAGTGAGTGCACTGAAGCTTCGATTTGTCCACTTTTCCTCGTGATAATGGGTTTCTGGAGCAATTTTGAGGTCCTCTGATTGATTGTAGGTGTCCCTCTGGCCGTGGTGCAGTGTTGCGAGCTCCGAAGCCGGCTCCTACTCCCGATGATGTGTCCGACTCGGTGGGGTTGGTTGCCGGTTGCAAAATTTGTAGTCGGGCGGCCTCCCTTCTCACTTTTGAGAACGCCGACTCGGCTGAGGGAATCGGTATCTCCTTGAGGATATCTCGCCGAATACCATCATACTTGGTATCTAATCCGGAGAGAAATTGGTATAATCAGAGGTTTGCCATTATTTTTCTGTATTTATTGATTCCTTCGTCACAGCAGCCGAGAGGGTTTGGCTCTCTTCGGTCTTTGGTGAGTCATATGGCCTGTAATTGGTTCTAGTAATCCTCCAGTGTAAGTTGTCCTTGATTGACTTTGTTGGCTTTTACCTCCAAATAGTAAATTTGGAATGGATCTGTTCCACTCTCGTACGTGATTGCCAGGCTGTCCCACACGGCCTTGGCGGTCTGATGTTGAGCAAAGTTTGTTACTAATCTCCCTTCCATGTTCTGTATGAGCCATGAGAAAACAAACAAGTCTGTTTCCTCCCATTGATAATAGGTTGGATCTTTTTCGTTTGGTGGTGGTGGTTGTCCAGTAATGTGTCTGGATTTTCCTCTGCTTCCGATGGCAACTCTCATGAGGCGAGACCACAGTGAATTATTAATATAAATTTTCCAGTTTGAATCCGAGTGTAACATTGTCGGAATTTCGTACTAGATTTGCAATTTGGAGGGCTAATTCATTCTGTGATCTGTTGTTTGTGTTGGTTGTATTGGTTGTGAAGGTTGTCTGTGGATCGTTTGGCATTTTGGATTTTGTGTTTTTTTTCAGGGAAAAAAAAACGAGGTTACTGTCTTGATCAAAACCGTAAAAAAGGTCGAGAAGGTATTGGGACAGAATCAAGAAAGGTTGAGAAGGTATTGGAACGATGATGATCTAGTTCTGAGTTCCTAGAATCATCACCTGCTCTGATACCATGTTAAAACATGGTATATCATTGTAAAGTATATTGTATTCATTTTTGTGTATTTTACAAATAATTACACACTCTTTTATATAGGGTCAAGGAAGATTCATACAATGAATTAGAATAATTCGTAGACTAATTTAAGGGATTTCGACTGATTCTTGTTTGTATGATTGATCCCTTAATTTATCTTAATTGATTCTTAACTAATTCCAATATTGAATTTATGAAATAGAATTAGCTAAACACATCTCTTCTTTGATTTGAATTAACAACATTCTTTTTGGTTTTGAATTTATTTTTTTTCTTAATTTCCTCTCTGACTTTGCAATTGTTCTTAGATCCACAATATTATCGGGTTGTCCTGTTTTGTATTTCTTGTGCCTACAATATTGCTGGGGGTTCAAGATTTATAATTCTTTCATCTAGCTACATATTGGTATTATAATTTAATATAAAAATAATAAGTATTTTAATTTAAAAAATTTTATACTACGCGACACCGGTACAATACAAAATAATAGAAAATAATACTTTTAAATTTATTCGACTTACATGTGTTTCTCAATTTTTTATTATTATACTGGTCAATTTTATAACTCTCATGCAATACAAATATCAACTTTATGCCGCATTATTGAGAGTTAAGAGGCAAAAATAGTTCAAGATTATTTGCTTCAACATAAAATTCAAATTAAAAGAGTTAATGTGGTCTACAATGAGTTTTTTTTTTTCAAAATCTAAAGGGAATAATATTTTCTTTTTTATTTATATTAATAATTCAGTTGTTGATGTTGATAAATTATTTCTCAACATCCGCGTATTAATAATATAGTCTATAATTACTTAAACTTAATATTTTTTTAATAAATATTATATTTTTATACTTTTTCTAGAAATGCCCGCATTATGTCCATGTATGTATTATATATATATATATACAATGAGAGAAAAAACAGGTCTCCATTAATCCCGTTTCTCCCTTTAACCAGTGTGAAAAATAGAGTCATTTTCATTTTAATAAAAATGTTGGGTTGGTGTAAACAAATTTTGATAATTTTTGTCTAATTGAGCCTATTTGAACTTATTGAGAATCAAGAGACGTAAATAGTTCATGATTATTTATTTCAATATAAAATATAAAATAAAATAGTAAATGTGGTATAAAATGAGATTTTTTCAAAATTTAAAGTGAATAATGATTCAGCTTTTGAACTTGATAAATTATTTCTTGGCATCTTCATATTAATAATATCGTGTATAAGGTAATTTTTCAAAATTCAAAATGAATATTTTTTTCCACTTTGTATTTAATCCACTTTTGGAACTTATTTTTAAAATAAATATTATATTTTTATATTTTTTATCAATGCTTTTTTACACTAGTTTACAAGATTATTTAGGGTTTTTTTCCCCTTTCAATGTTTACGTTAAATGAGGATAAATTATTAATCATTAATTGTCTAACTGAAGAGTGCACTACATATTAAAAATTACCATAACAGTTTTTTATTTTTATTTTTGGCTTTATGGCAAATATTTGGGTGAGACCGGTCTCATATTATGAGACCACTTTTAACCCACTTAACCCATTCTAACTTACCCGCCCCACCCAGTGAGATTAATTAAAAGGAAAAAAAAAGGAGGGAAACAGAACCGGCCATCGCTAACCCATTTTAACTCATCCATCGTTCTCACGCTCTCTCCCCAATTCTTTCTCTCACAGAAAAACGCCGACCACCGTTCGTCACCGCCGGCCATCGCTATTTAGGTACTTGGAGAAGCCACCAAGCCCACTGCCAAGTAAGTATCCTTTTATTCAATTTTCGATTACTGGTGTGTTTTCCCCTTCCAATTTTTGMGTTTTGTGTTTTTTAGATATAGTTTTTATTTTATTAGGTATTTAGGTTGATATTGTTCATTAATTAGTTGRTGGCTCCTTGATAATGATTCTATTGATTGGGCAGAGCTTGAGTAATTTATCTAATTTTATCATATTTTTCTTTGCCTGTTCGTTGAGCCGAGAATCTTTATAGAGAAACAACAGTTAATTTTAATTTTTTTCTATATAATGAAAAAAAAGGCATTTTCTTAATTATTTTATTTTGATATAAAATCAAGAAATAAGACAATATGTATTGGGCTCTTGCATCGGGCTCCAAGATTAATTCGATTATATATAATTGGCTCTATTAACCTGATACATTTCGATGAATCTACCATGCCAGTGCCGATTTGTTTGTGCACTGGGGTAGCTCGGCAGTGTTACAAGTGGGGGAACGGGGGTTGGCAGTCAGCTTGCTGCACGACCTCGCTGTCAGTGTATCCTTTGCCGCAGATACCGAATAAGAAGCATGTGCGGATGGGTGGCCGAAAAATGAGCAGAAGTGTTTTTAGCAGATTGCTGACAAGAATGGCTGCGGCTGGTCATGACCTGTCGATTGCCGTGGATCTCAAGAGCTACTGGTCTAAACACGGTACTAATCGTTATATTACTATCAAGTAACTTCTTGTCTCTGAAATTAGTGCTAAATGTTATATTACTATGCCTTGATTAAATGATAACTTCGGATGCTGGAAATTTTGAACTCTATTCAGAGTTTTGGTAAATATAAAGCGCATTTCTTTTAATRTATTTATTTTCATTTTTCTACATTATGGTGGGTAGTCTGCGAATYTGTTGCCATTTTATTTTTATTTTATTTTRTGAAATGTTTAAARGAAARTTCTGCGTAGTTTGACTAGGAATTAAAGATGCCAATGCACTAATGCAGGTCTTGATTCAATCAAATTTGGAGCAGCTTATAGATAGCTTATTTGAACATTTTACTATTGGAGCAGATTATAGATAGCTTATTTGAATATTTTACTTATGCTCACAGTTGACGTATCCTGGATAGAATGACCTGATTGYCAATATTCKTTTRTTGGTMGCAGAAAGGAATATTTGGAAGATTTTTTGAGTACCTGATTGGCACGACGATGAAGAACATCGCAACGATTATCAATCAGGCCGTATCTATCTCGGATTTTGGTTTGTGGCCATATACGGATGGTGGGAAGGTGTCGTGACTGGGTACGACGCATCCTCAAACAGTAGTAACCTTCAAGATTTTGACCATGGAGTACTTGCTGGACAAAGGGCTGCCTCCGTTGGTGTTCAAGACGACGGTTGTGGTGTTGAGGTGCTTGAATAATGTGCTCGGTGGAATGTCGTTTGTGGTGTTGGCGAGGCTGACTGGGTCCCAGAGCAGTGCGGTTAGTCCTGTCGAGGAGGAGGAGAAGGGAGTTGATGCTGCTGCTGCTGAGCAGCCTGCTTCGTCTGCCAAGTGATGTATCTATGAACGAGGCGACTATCTGCTGATGATCCAATGAATAAGGAGTTGTATTGAGGAACAAGATTTTAGACTTGTAAATTAGATTGTGTTTCTTACAATTTGATGGTTGTGATGATATGTTTTTGTTTGTAGGAAATCATGAATCAAAGGCTTCTTGTTTTTGTGTGTGGGTTGCTTTTCTATATTTTCTTACAATTTGATGGTTGCATGTTAAAGTATTACAAAAGATTGTTAAAGTATCACAAGTTTTTTATACATAATTTTACAATAAAACATAGTTAAGTAACACTTTTAACTCAAGTTATTTGAGTATCACAAAACATTGTTAAAGTATCACAAAATATTGTTAAAGTATTGCAAAAGATTGTTAAAATATCACAAGTTTTATACCTATTTTTAATTAAAGTATAGTTAAGTAATATTTTTAACTCAAGTTGTTCAAGTATCACAAAACATTGTTAAAGTATTACAAAAGATTGTTAAAGTATTACAAGTTTTTTATACATATTTTTACAATAAAACATCGTTAAGTAAATATTTTTAACTCAAGTTATTTGAGTATCTCACAAAACATTGTTAAAGTATCACAAAAGATTGTTAAAATATCACAAGTTTTTTATACCTATTTTTGATTAAAATATAGTTAAGTAATATTTTTAACTCAAGTGTTTAAGTATCACAAAATATTATTAAAGTATTACAAGTTTTTTATACATATTCTTACAATAAAACATAGTAAAGTATACATTTTTAACTCAAATTATTTGAGTATCACAGAACATTGTTAAAGTATCACAAAATATTATTAAAGTATCACAAAAGATTATTAAAATACCACAAGTTTTTTATACCTATTTTTAATTAAAGTATAGTTAAGTAATGTTTTTAACTCAAGTTATTCAAGTATCACAGAACATTGTTAAAGTATTACAAAAGATTGTTAAAGTATCACAAGTTATTTATACATATTTTTACAATAAAACATAGTTAAGTAACATTTTTAACTCAAGTTATTTGAGTATCACAAAACATTGTTAAAGTATCACAAAAGATTGTTAAAATATCACAAGTTTTTTATTATTTCACGAAACATTCGTTGTTCATCATATTGCATTTTTGGGCTGTATAATTGTTCTTCGTATTATTTCGCATTAATCTGCAAATTTTCAGATTTTTTTTACTATTTTTTCGGCCAATTTGAAAATCTGAAGAAATTCACCAAATATTCCAGAAAAACTGAAAAAATTCACCAAATATTCGTTATTTATTGTATTGCAATTATGGGTTGTACGATTGTCTTATTATTGCGCATCAACCTGCAAATTTTTAAAATTTTTCGATTCTTTTTTGCTATTTTTCCGCCTAGTTTGAAATTTTTTAAAAATTCACCAAATATTCCAGAAAAACTGAAAAAATTCACCAAATATTCGTTGTTCATCGTATTACTATTATGGGATGTACGATTATTCGTCTTATTGTTGGTCATCAACCTGTAAATTTTCAGATTTTTCCGATTTTTTTTACTATTTTTCCAGCTAGTTTGAAAAATTGAAAAATTCACCAAATATTCGTTGTTCATCATATTGCAATTCTGGGCTTTAGGATTATTTGTCTTATTATTGCGCATCAACCTGCAAATTTTTAAAATTTTTCGATTTTATTTACTATTTTCTCGACTAGTTTGAAAAATTAAAAAAATTCACCAAATATTCGTTGTTCATCGTATTACTATTGTGGAATGTACGATTGTTCGTCTTATTGTTGGGCATCAACCTGCAAATTTTTACATTTTTCCGATTTTTTTACTATTTTTTCGGCTAGTTTGAAGAATTGAAAAAATAACCAAATATTTGTTGTTCATCGTATTGCAATTCTGAGATGTATGATTATTCATCTTATTGTTGCGCATCAACCTGCAAATTTTTAGAATTTTCCGATTTGTTTTACTATTTTTCCGGCTAGTTTGAGAAATTGAAAAAATTCACCAAATATTCCAGAAAAATTGAAGAAATTCACCAAATATTCGTTGTTTATCGTATTGCTATTTTGGGATGTACGATTACTCGTCTTATTGTTGGGCATCAACCTGCAAATTTTCAAATTTTTTCGATTTTTTTTACTATTTTTCCGGCTAGTTTGAAAAATTGAAAAATTCACCAAATATTCGTTGTTCATCTTATTGCAATTATGAGCTGTACGAATATTCGTCTTATTGATGCGCATCAACCTGCAAACTTTCAAATTTTTTCGATTTTCTTTACTATTTTTTCGGCTAGTTTGAAAATTGAGAAAATTCACCGAATATTCGTTGTTCATCGTATTGCAATTTTGGGCTGTACGATTATTCGTCTTATTGTTGTCAACCTGCAAATTTTCAGATTTTTCTGATTTTTTTTACTATTTTTCTGACAAATTTGAAAAATTGAAGGGTGTTGAGTCCAGTTTTGGGTTATTGGGTCTGAGTTTGAATTATTTTCTGAGTTTGGGTCACCTTACAAAATAGTAAAATGTGGTCTCATTCTATGAGACCGGTCTCACCCATAACCTACTCTGACTTTATATGATCATGACACAATAGGACTAAAGCTAATATTTAACACAAAAAGTTGCAAAACAAGTCACTATTGTCATCACGTTTTACATATAGTGCGAATGCCTTTTCACATGATATGCGTGATTGGTTTCGATACCAATATTTGAACACAATTTTATATTATACTTATTGTGTACAATGATTTTCTTTCTGCTTGAGAAAATCACTTGCAGGGTAAATCACAAGAGAGATAATTAACTAATCTCAATTTAATTCTTCATTTCAACACGACAAGGATCATGTACATTAATTTGTCACTTTATACAGTTAACTTAATTAAAAATCTACCCATACTTTTCTTCTTTGGTCTACCAAACATAAATACGTAACAACTACAAATTAGGTAATTATTATTATTGTTTTATTTATGCTATTGCGGGATGTTTAATTGTTTCTACAATCCAACGGTTTCAAAATTAAATCTGAACTAAGACAACGAATTAAACCAAATTAGGCGTAATAATGATATGAGAGGATCAGATATTTAACATTGTACTGCTCAATGTTTATGGAAAGCAGATAAGTGGATTAGTTAAAGAAGCAACGTGACTTAAGGGGCAAATCAATGCCACAAGTAGTGTAAAACACAATCTTATCGTTTAGCTATTCAATGCTAAACCTCTGTCTCCTGCGAGTATTAAAAAGGATTAAGTATAATTTTGGTCATTTTAATATATACATCATGTAGCGATTTTTGTGCAATTTCGATCTTGCGAGTCTAAAAGAGTAACATATTTAATCTTGTAAATATCTTATATAGTAAGTTTATATATAAATCTTATTTTTGTGCAAATTTGGTATCATAATCCCTCATTTTGTGCAAGTTTGTCTTGAATAAAAACTTCCGTATTTCACTATTTATTTCTATTCAAATTGCATAAAATAAAAATTTATGAGACTAAAATTGTCCCAAATTCCAAAATCCCCGACCAAAAAATAGCATATATTGATATACAAGACCAAATAGTAAATATTCTAGCCTTTTAAATAATTACATAACCAACTTGTTATATGAAATACTTACTAAATTTGCCCCATCAATCAAATTGCAGTCAACTATAATAAAAGAAATATTGAAAGTTATCAACAAATTGTTGTAAATTCGTCTTTTATATAAGATAATTATATTTTTCGAAAATTGACCGTCTTCAATGAGCCCTTCTTACAATATTTTATTTAAAATATTATATGTATATTTACACTATATATCGTTAGTTTTGGAATTTTTTTTGGTGTGTTGGTATCATTCGAGTCTGATATTTACCTAATTTAATATTTTTCTTTTATTATATTTTACCTAATTTAATATTTTCCTTTATTACATGTTACCTAACTTAATATTTTCACCTATATACTCAACGAAAAGATTCCCTATATACTAAACGAAAAGATTCATACCCTACGTGCTGCTTAGGAAGCTTCGGATTGGTGTAATTTTCCGGTGGCTCATATGCTTGACAAATTTTGGAGGTTTGGAGACTTACTAAATATAAAAGTTATAATATCTATCTAAATTTTATATTTTTTTTATTATATTTTATCCAATTCAATATTTTTTTAAATTCTTTTGATAAAAATATATAAAAAATCACATATAATTAAAAAAAAAAATCCAAATTACTTATCTTAATTAAAAGACAAATGACTTGTAGGAGAATGTTAATAACAAAAAAAAATTATTTATTAATAATCTAAATAAGTTGTATTTAGTATAAAAGTTAAAATATTTTTATTTATAGGATTTAAAATATATAATATAATTAAATTATGAGTTATTTGAATTAACCCAAGTATGTAACTAAATATTATTAATGAATTCAAGTTAAACATAAAAATATAAATTTATATAATTATAATAATAATTAATTAATATTAATTAGACTACAATATAAAACGACACGGTTGAGAATATGATATCTTTTGAATTTTTCTAAGTATGTAATTAAGAATTATTATAAAATTTAATTTTAATATTCGAATATAAAATATTTGATAATAATTAATTAATAGATATTAGACACCGATTCAACATGTAACAAGTTTTGAAATTATTAATGAATTTAATATAAACATTAAAATAAAAAATAATGTAAAAAATAAAAAATCATAATTAATAAATAGTAACTAGCCATATGTACAAGACACGACGATATCTTTTGATTTTTTTATTTTAGATTTAAAAACTCTATCAGAAATATATTTTATATTTATATTTTAATAAATTCCGTGTAGCACGCAAGTATTAAAGTAATATGTAATAAATCATACGGTCATCTTCTGTTGTGTAAAATAAATAAACTTGGTTGATAAAATATAAACCACTTTGAGAATTTTGGGTTTAATATTTATTCATTAATTAAAGGAAAAAGGCTATACAATAAATTCGTAATAATTTTCCCCCTTTTTTTTAATGATGAATAAACATTAAGAAGAAAATAAATGTCACTTATACACGGACCGAATTATCTAAATTCACTAAAAAAAATGAGTTAAATCAACAACCAGATACAACACTAATCACTAAAATCAAACCAAATTAAATTCCGTTATTTTTGGTGGATAAACTACTCCTAAATAGAGGTCAACAATTTAGGTTGTTTCGAATCTATGTAGTAGTTGAAGTAACAACAATTGTGGTTGGTTCGTTTGACTTTGTATTCAAATTCAATCTCTGTTCCTAAACTTACACCTGGAACAAAACTCATTTAAAAAATAAATCAGAAATAGGATTAGTTTGCAATTTAAATAATACTAAATCGACAATAAGTTTCGGTGACTTCACATATATCTATAAAAATTCATTGCGCACTGTGCCCCAAACAAAACTAAATAAATACAATTAAATAATTAATTAATTATTCTGAGACTCTCCACCGCTTTATACGTAAGCTGCTTCTGTTGTCTCCACCATTGCCAACCTCCTCCTTCCTCTTTATTCTCTCTCTCTCACACACACATACACACACTGTTATACGTATATCACACTTGTGTCTATTTTTTTTATTTTTTTTTTTGGGTTTTAATTTGTTATACGTTTATAGTATAAGCATAGACACACGGAGGTGAATTAATTAAGGCGATATCATCAGGAGGTTAATTAATTTCAGCTGGGAATTCAATATCCTCGTGATCACGACGCGCCTCGGATTAATCGATTCGGTGACTTTAAGGTAATTTTTTTTGTTTTCTATTTATATTCATCTCTATCTCTCTCTGTTTTTTTTTTAAAATTAATTTTTCGCGTTCATGGTAGAATAAGAACGGTGGTGATGGTGAGATGAAGACGAGATTTTAAAATCTCGGATGGGATTTTTTTTCTTTTTAAATTTCGATAAGTGTGAATTTGTGATGCATTAATTTGGTTAAAGCTTAAAATAATTGTTGTTATTTTTACTGTTTTATTAAATGGTTTCTTGTTCACTGAATGTAAATCAATATCAGGAAAGAAAACGGTATTTTATTATTAATATTTTGTTTTATTTTTTGGGGAAGGTAATTTGGTGATTTAAATTTCTTCTCTGTAATTTTCAGTTAACTGGGTGTGAGCTGCAGTTTTCTGATTTTATATTAATATTGGAAAAAGGACTTGCGTTGCGTGCCTTTTTTTGTTACCGAGGCTTTTTATGCCTTTCTAGTTTCTATTTAGTTTAGCTGCAACAGCAAGAAAATTAAAATTAAAAAGTGAGGTGCACAGAAATGTGATTTGTACTGTGTATTGTTACTCGAATACAAATGAAATCAAATGACTTTTTTTTTCCCGCATCTTTAATTTATGTGTGCACACCTATGCAAACAACATTCAAAGTGCACCAATAGGGAGGGATTTTTTTCTTATATAATTCGGAAAATCATACGAGTCTACTATTTTTTAGTTTTTAACACACATAAATCCACTATTTGTTTATTTTTTTTTATAAAAAGATTTCACTTTCATTTTTGTGCTATTTCTCAACTATGTTGATGAATTTGTTCAAAGCTAGGTATAGCTAAGGAGAGTAGTAATTACACTCTCAACATATATAAAGCCATGTGTTAGCTAGAAAGGAATTGCTTTTGCAATTCTAAAGTGAATTAATATGTGTAGCGATAACATCAGATATATATGCATTTATTGTAGACTGTTATGAACGGCTATCGAATCTCGTAGCTTCCTATGAAAGGATCAACGTCTTCATGGAGGTGGCTGATTATGAAGAAACGGCATTTCTTATTTGACGGGGTATGTAGTCTGCAAAGTTTCGCTTTTTTTTAATTTTTTATTATTTTAATTCTAATTTCGACCAAGCGCTTGACGAAACTTATGTTCTGCTTTTCTTGAATAATTGAAGTTCTTCAAATTTTCTTAAGTAGGTGCAATGTTATTTAGTTAATGCTTAATTGAAAATTTGCAGGTACTATGCGGAGCGAAGATGAAACAGCTTCCGTTTATGGGATTTGTTTGTACAATAATGTTGTTCATTATATATAGGACAACAAATTACCAGTATCAACAGACAGAGGTATTTTAGCTGCTTCATTTTTATTTTTTAATTTACATTTTACTTTTAAAGTCTTGTTCATGACAACTTTTTCACATTTTCTTGCCCCTTTTTATCAGATGGATTTGAAGTTGTATCCTTTTGAGACATCAAAGGTATTTATCTTAATATTCCCTTTTTTTTGTGTGAAATTTAATTTGATTTTTTTTTTTTTTTCTGGTGCTGAGTTGCTATTGATGTTGTATCCAGGAGGACACAGGGGTTGTTAAGAGTGGTTCGGATAGTCTGCCTCGTGGTATCATCGAAGCAAGGTCTGACCTGGAATTAAAGCCTTTATGGAGTAGTTCTAAGTCAAAGGTATATAAATTGCAGTAAGAATCAACAAGCCAATTTTCTTCTTCGTCAAACTTAATTTTTTTTAATGGTCTTTTTCTTTTTTTGGTGAATTTTCAGAAAAGTGAACGGAGCTCGTACAATTTGCTAGCAATGCCTGTTGGAATTAAACAAAAGAAGAATGTTAATGCTATTGTTAGAAAGGTACTACAGTTTATTTATATTTAACAATGGAAATATTTATGATCTATTGTTACATTAATTGGGCCCACTTTAACCTCTTCTCTTTTCCCCTCTGTATTTAGTTTCTTCCAGAAAATTTTACGATTACTTTGTTCCATTATGATGGAAATTTGGATGGATGGTCAGACATGGAATGGAGCAGCGAAGCTGTACATATAGTAGCTCACAACCAAACTAAATGGTAAAAACTAAAATTTTTTTTTTTTTAATCTAAATTGACGCCGAAGGTGTTTTGTTTTTTTTTTAAATTTAATTATTCATTTTCAGGTGGTTTGCGAAACGTTTTTTGCATCCGGCTGTGGTGTCTATTTACGATTATATATTCCTCTGGGACGAAGATTTGGGGGTAGATAATTTCCACCCTGGAAGGTACAATCATTTTTATTTTAAAAAAATATTTTTAGTAACTATTTTCTTCTTATTATTATTTATGATTTTGAAACTAATTCTTGCTTCAGTTAGGAACGTCACGTGTTATGTTCGTAAATGATAAAATTATTCATCTTGAGAGCTATTCCGAAAACAAACATTTTCTTGATTAATCAAATGTGCAAGAAATTTAATGCTCGTTTTTCTAACTTCTCGGTTTGATCAGGTACCTGGAAATTGTAAAATCATCGGGTCTCGAAATATCCCAGCCAGCTTTGGACCCGAATTCAACCGGCATACATCATAGAATCACAATTAGAAATAGAATGAAGATATTTCACAGGTACATTGCGTGCAACCCTGGTCTTAATTTCCATTTATGGTGTCTCTGATTCTTATATTTATAAATTATATTTAAGCAGAAGAGTTTATGAAGCTAGAGGTAGTACTAAGTGTTCAGATGATAGTGAGGGCCCGCCATGCACCGGGTAAGTTATCATTGCTCTATAAATTTCCTCTTTCTCAATTTGTTTGTATTCGATATAAAGTCCATGCTCTAGAAACTTGTATCATGGTTATTTTATTTTCTGTTATCAACCTTTTATCCGTTATAGTTACAAAAATTACCCTAAGGTTTTTAAATTAGCCCTTTCTCATAATATATTTACTTATTATGAACTTTCCACCCGCCTTTTTCCGTTTTAGCAAACAAGGCCATAGGTACTTATTTTATTTTATTTTTTTAATTTTTCGGCAAACATTGAAAAACATGTTCATCACCTCACGATTTTTGCAGATTTGTGGAAGGAATGGCTCCTGTATTTTCCAGGTCAGCATGGGAATGTGCCTGGCATTTGATACAGGTAACTTTTTCGTGTTCTCTAAACCAAGTTTTCTTGTGCAGAGTTTGTAAATATGAAACTTTACATGAATTTACTCCTAAAATTTTTTCATTCGACTTTCTAATCTAGAAACTAAAGATATTTTCTGTCATGTTTCCGTAATTCTTACGAACTTTATTTTGTTTTCACTTTTTTTTTCTAGAATGATCTTGTTCACGGGTGGGGCGTGGACATGAAACTCGGCTATTGTGCACAGGTAATAGGACTATTACAGCTTTTTATACAAGGCTGAGCAAACTTAGATAGCATTGACAAAATAAAATAAAATAAAAACAAAAATTAGATTGGATTTTCTTTAATAACTTAAGACCTTTTTTTTTTCACAGGGTGATCGCACTAAAAATGTTGGAGTAGTTGATAGTGAATACGTAGTTCATCAGAGTATACAAACTTTGGGTGGGCCATCTGCAAAAAAGGTGATTAACTACATTTTATTTTCCTGTAATCTTTGTTGCCTAATCTATTTGTGCATCTCTTTTTTTTTTATTGGCCTGTTTTAAATAAAAATAAACACACATTAATGATGTGTTTTTTTTTTACATAGGTCTCAAATACCGAAGAGGCCGCTAAGGTACAATATGGATTATTTGTGCTAGTTGATAGTTGTTTTCATGCTCGTTTTTTTATTTCCTTATATCAAGCAGCTAAAATTTCTAATAATGATTTTTCCTTTATACAGAGGCACACCGTGGATGTTAGATCAGAGGTGATATACCACATTTGATTTTTCGATCGAATACTTGGACATAAACAAAATTATGCCATGTTTTAATGTTACTTTGCTTTGGGTGTGGTGCAGATTAGGAGGCAATCGACGATAGAACTTCAAACGTTTAAGCAACGATGGGAACGAGCTGTGAAGGAGGACGTGAAGTGGGTCGACCCGTTTCCTTCGACCCGGAAACGCAAGCTTAAGCGCAAACGTAGTTTGTCCAAGTTTTAACTTTAGCTCAACTGGACTACCAGGTGTCTCACTGTAACTCTTGTAGAATGTCGGGGCAAATGTGAAAAATGTTGTAGTATTTATTTTTTTTATAATTATTTTTACTCGGTAGTTATTTTTATCTTTGCCTTCTGCCTAGAAGGTGAGGTTGAAGTACGCCAGAGATTTTGTCAATGCACATAGAATTACAAGCCTCGATATAGGAAACAATTTGAAACGGTGTACAATTACCAATAATTCCAGGTTCTTGCTGTGTTATTTCATCTTTTAATATGTCATTCTTAATAATGAAAAATGAAATATATATTCTACTATTTTTTATTTTCTGAACGAATGTAGGCCTATGAATTAGTCTCTTTAAATATTTTGTAGTTCATATGATTTTGCATAACAAATTTTCAACTGTGACGTCATAGGGTGCCTTATGGTGAGTTTTCTAGACAAATAATAAAAAGTTTTTTTTTTATTTTCATAGGCACTATTTAGTTTGGGTAGCTAGTCACTTATTGTAGGATATTAATTTTTATACAAGGTACATAATGTGTGGACTTATTTTAGGATATTAGAGTATTTTTAATGTAACAATGTTGAAAATGAACAAATTGGCACATGGAATAAAAATAATTATGTGGCACATTAAAATAATTATGTGGCATATTAAATGCTTGACATTGTCAAAAGTAATGTTAAATTCTAGACATTACTCTTGACAATGTCTACAATTAATTTTAAAGATATCATCCAATCATGTTATTTCTCTCTCTTTATTTTTCTGAAAATTATAAAATAAATGATCACATATATAATATTAACATTGATGCATTGAAGATTTTTTTTTAATAAAATGTCAATGTCATTTGCCACATATGATCAATTAGCCTTATTACATTGGAGATGCTCTTATTTTTATACAAAGTACATAATAAGGGAAATAATCTTGAAAATATAAAAATAATATTTATACAATAAAATTAGAATAATAACATAATCTAATACACTTCCGTGGTCTAAACGTGAGGAAGATGGATGTTGAGACTGTCGTGATAATCATCAAGGAAAATGAGAGAAAGTCCCTTAGTAATAATATCAGCAATTTGAATGGTTCCAGCTCGAGGCTTTATATTTTTTAAATTGTCAAGTTAAGGCTAGGGGTTTATCAATCTCCTAACCATAATTTATTTCTAACAACAGCATTTATATGAACATAAGTAACACAACTAAATATTTTCAGATAAGTTAGGTCTACCTTCTTACCACTTCAAGCCTCCTCAAGTATACCATTCTCCAAAGGAGCTGATGGTCCTCTGTTAACAAGGAATGCAGTAGTGTTAATTGCATCAACACAAAACATATTTGGTAAACCTGACTTCAACCACATACATCTGGCACACTCATTCAGAGTTTTGTTCATTCGCTCTGCCACTCCGTTCTGCTGAGGGGTTCCTCTCAGGGTCTTTTCCATGCGAATTCCATTTGTACCATAATACTCTTCGAATTTTCTAAGCTCGTACTCTCCACCATTGCCAAATCTTAAGCACTTTACTTTCAGATCTGCTTCAGTTTCTACAAGGGCTTTCCACTTTACTAAAAGTATCAAATGCATCAGATTTATTTTTTAGAAAGTAAACCCATACTTTTCTTGTAGAGTCATCAATGAAATTCATGTAGTATGACGCACCACCAAGGGATGTTACTGGCGGTGGTCCCCATAAGTTTGTGTACCAACTCCAACCTCTACTTCTTTAAGGTTCTGCCACCCTTCGAAAAACTCACTCTTTTCTATTTTTCGAAGTCACAATCCTCACACAACCCGACATCAATTGTCTTGAGGCCGGATAGATTACCCTTCGAACACAGTTCTTTCATCCCCTTCTCACTAATGTGGCCAAGTCAACAATGCCACAAATCCGCATCATTATTTTTTCCTACAACAGCAATGCAATCTTTGGTATTGGTTGTCATATACGACGTACCCTCCTTCTTTCCTCGAGCCATCACCATGACTCCTTTGGTTATCTTCCAGTTACAACAGCCAAAGGTCACAACATAACCTTCGTCATTCAGCGGTCCTACTGAAAGTAGATTTCTCCTCAAACCAGGAATATGTTTCACATTACGCAACTGCAATACAGAACCATTTAGAGTATTGATCCGAACATCTCCCTTTCCCACGATTTTCAGAGGCTTATCATCAGCAAGGTAAACCTCCCCAAAATAGCAAGAAGTATAATGTTTCGTGACCTCAGCGCTATTACAAGAATGAAACGAGCACTTGAATCCAAAACCCACGATTCTAATGGACTGCTCACTCAAAATCAGTGCATCTGCAATATCTTTTGTTGTTGTGTTAGCTGATTTGTTGTCCTTCTTCTTCAATGATGCTTTGCACTGGTTCTGGTAGTGACCTAACTTGTCACAGTTCCAACACTTGATTTCACTCTTATTCTTTCTTGACTTGTTTCTGCCCCTTTATTTTGATCTACCTCCATTAAACTTCAACTTTGATTGTGATCTCCCCCTTACCCTGAAGTTATGCCCGACTCTCTTCTGCAATTTCTTCACTAATGATTAGATCTCTAATTTCGTCAAATTTTATCTTCTCCTTCCCGTTGAAGCACTAACAACGGTAACCATTCTGCTATAGTTTTCTGGTAAAGAGGACATCAAGATTAGGGCTTGGACCTCATCATCAAAATTAATATCAACCGAGCTCAATTTGGGCTTGTATCATGTTGAACTCATTGATGATCGACGACCGAAGTACCCTCTGACATCTTTAGGTTAAAAAAACATCGTATTAGATGAACCTTGTTTGCTGCTGATGACTTATCACACATCTCAGATAACGTCTCCAATATCTCTTTCGTAGTTTTTGCCTTGGTTGTGTAGAGAGCGACGTTCTTGGACAGCGATAAGTGCACCACACTCATCGCCTTTTTGTCCAACAATTTCCAGTCGTCCTCTTTCATGACCTCTGGTTTCTTACCCAGGGGTTAATATAGATCTTTACTATACAAGTAACTCTCGATTTGCATCTTCCAGAACCCATAATCAGTTCCATCAAACTTCTTAATTGGTTATTTTTCATCACCCATCATATTCCCATCGAACCTCGCTCTTGATACCAATTGTTAGAGGTATAATCAATATAATGAAAAGAATAATTGAAATAAAGAACGACAAAAATTTGTTTATCCTCCGATTCAGGTGTTGGATTCTCCGAGCCTTCTAGTTTCTTACCATTCCGTAACGTAATGACACTCACATTCTTTGGATATTCTTTAAATTTAGAAGGCAATCGCCACCTCCCCGTGCATCCAGTCGGCTTATGTGGTCCGCCATTTGACTCACTTGAGTTTCAAGATTCTTTATATTGGACCGATTGTCGTGCCGATATTCGTCCATCTTTTGCTGAAGCTTCAAGGTGGTCAATGCCATGACTTTCACCATCTCCTCGAGCGATGGGGACGAGTCTTCCTCTTGCGGTCAGTTATTATATTGTCTCGAAAATTTTTGCCCCCTTTGAAAATTCTGAGAGGGTCTCTGGTCTTGATCGCCGAAGGAATTCCCGGGCTGATTTTGTTAGCTAAAATTCAGGTGGTCTCTCCAGCCTGGGTTGTAAGTATTGGAGTATGGATCGTATTTCCTCCCTTTCCCATTACCAGTTCCCAACACATTAGCATGGGCTTCAATCTTGGCTTGTAGTGTTGGGTAGTCATCTGTGACATGATCCACCGTTTGACAAAGTATGCACGGTAGAACCTTAGGAAGTCCCCCCGTAGCCAGTTTAGTGATCACGGATGTCAAATCATTTATTTGAGCTTGCAACGAACCAATGCCTACCTCATTTACTGACTTCAATGAAACATCACGACTGCCAAATTGTTAGGAATTTGCTGCCATGTTCGATATCAACTCCTTTGCAGCCGTTGGTGTCTTGTCCATAAGTGTGCCTCCACTTTCCGCATCTATCATATTCCTATCCGTGAGACATTGGCCCTCATAAAAGTATTGCATCAACAACTGCTCGCCCATTTGATGCTGAGGACAACTGGCGACGTGTTTCTTGAATCGCTCACAATACTCATGCAATGTCTCCCCCTATGATTGTCTCGCTGCACAAATGTCCTTACGAAGGTTTGCCACTCGCGAAGCAGGAAAATATCTCTGCAAAAATATCCTTTCTAACACCCCCCCACATGGTGATGGATCCCAATGGCAAGTAATAGAGCCAATCTTTGGCTAGGTCCTTCAATAAAAACGGAAACGCCCGTAGTTTAATTTGTTCATCAGTTACTTCGACGGGCTTCATGCTCATGCATATGACATGAAGTTCCTTCAGATGCTTGTGCGGATCTTCACTACCTAATCCATGAAACGACAGTAGATGGTGGATTAAACCTGATCTCAATTCGAATGTAGCATCATCCACGGTTGGAAATGTGATGCAAAGTGGTTGTTGTGGGAGATCGTGATTAGCTAGCTCTTTCAACGTGCGTTCTATGCCTCCTGAAATTGTTACATTCTCTCTAAATGAACGTGGATCTCGAGTATCCTCTCGCTCTTCGCTATCACTTGAAGGCTCCTTGGATTCGTAATTCGGTAGTATTTGTTCCGTACCCAATGCCTCTTTTTCTCGTCTAGACTTCTTTCTAAGCTCGCGATCTCTTTTGGTGATCTCTGGATAGTATTGGAAATCTTCCTTTTCGGACGATCTCAAGTTCATTCACCTGAAAAATACCAAACAAGATTTTTTTTTTATAGAATTAAGGTTGGGAAACTTATGTCTAGAATTTTCGTTTTGCCTCTGTTATTGGGTTACCCGACAACAGAGAGCTTGCGGAAATTCTGGACAAAATTTCTCAACTCATTTCTAACCAAATATACTTAATACGTAAAAAACACAATTTAATATGCGTCACTCCTCGGCAATGGCGCCAAGATTTGACCGCGCGTCGTTATGCGATAAATTTAATATTTTTAGTTTTCCTCAACTTTCCTCCACTAACAAGTAGAAGCAGTAAGTAAGGGTCGATCCCACGAGGAGTGTGGATTAATTTGTGATTATTCGTACTTAATTAAAATAATAAAAGGGAGTAAAGATGATGAACTAAATAATGAGAACTAACTAACCAAATAGAGAAAGAAATAAAAATCAAAGTAAATAAACTCAAACTAACGAAACACGTAAGAATATTAATATGAGATTGATAATAATGAGAAAACTCCAGTCCAAGTTCAGTTTCCACCCTCGATTGATTCATCTAATCAATTGTAATATCATAATTCACTTTTCATATGAAACTACTAGCCCTAAATAGCAATAAGCTCTGCAACTCGAATTTACCCTTAACGAGTATTTAATCAAAATAATCTCTTCGATCAAACCTAATTAATGGACAGCCTAGAATAAGCTCTCTAGACTTAATCCAATAAAAGTATTAAACTCTAGGCAAATAGACTAATCCAAGCAATAAACTCATAAGCTCGGTGTATTTAACTTATGTTGTGCTATCCATAATAGTGCGCGACCATTAGTTGCTATAAGTGAAATAGAAACGACAACAATTACAGATTGTAGCCCTATTTCTAGCAATTGACATCTAACCCTAATCTAGGTGATCAGTCTAAATTAGGAATTAAACAATCATGTCATGAAAGTAGAATAACACAAACAATCCCATACGAAGAACGAAATAGATGTTACGGGAATTAATTAGAACATAATCAATTGATGTTCAACGTCACAAGGATCGGAATTAATTAAAGTACTCACACATGGTGTTCAAGAAAGTATAAAAGAGAAATAAAAGAGAAAACACTGTTTCTTATTGAGATAAGAGGAGTAAGAACGTTGCTGCTTGTTTCTTGAGTCTTCCTTCAATTCCTTGGAATTAATTGGTGGTTACTTCCCTTCTTCCTTCCCAAAAGAGTTCTTCTTTCTGTGCCTTGGAGCCCTAGGAGTGTCAAAAACCGGATTTTGATGAAGTATGGAAGGATATATATAAGTTCCCAAAAATCAAAATAAGAATCTTTTCCAAAAATAGCATTTTTGAGTCGGCGTCGATCGACGGGTCGATCAACCATGACAACAGAGAGTTCATCGACCAAGTGCATCGAATGACAGAGCATCGACAATTACAACAGAGAGTTCATCGAGGGTCATTGATAAGGTGGTCGATTGACGCTTGCAACAGAGAGCTCGTTGACTGGTTGTCGATAAGGTGGTCGATCGACACCGGCAGCTCATGAGCGTCGACGCCGGCATTGATCGACGGTTTCTTCCTGCGCTACTTTTATGCCGATTCGCTTGTTCTCATCTCTTGGTTCTCGCAACGGTTTGCAATATTCATCTTTTAAGTCCCGAGCTTCCTCGGCTACTTAGCCAATTGCGACAATTATGAACCATCCTTCAATCATCGTCACATCAATCGAGCAACTAAATACTGCAAAATAAATGAAAAATATACAATTGGTGCTCATCCATACACAAGAATATATATACGAGAAATAAATATATATGACAATATGAAACGCACAAAAATATAATTTTAAACCATTAATTACCACATAATTTCTTGCATATCACTAAAGGTCACCTTAAGAAGGGACTATTTAAATTGAATGTAATAGCCAAACGCCCAGTTATTAATAATAAGTTTATTGCTTCTTCGTATATTGTTGAGTCATGTGATTTGTGTCATGTTAGACTTGGACACGTTAACATGAAATCAATAAAGAATTGATAAATATGAATTTACTAAATAATGTAAAGTTTGACTCAAAACACAAGTGTGAAATTTGTGTCGAAGCAAAAATGGCAAGGACATCTTTCCATTCGGTGGAAATAAGTTCTGCTCCTCTAGAGTTAACTCAAACTGATATTTGTGATATGAAACTTGTGCAAACTAGAGGAGGCAAAAAATACTTTATTACTTTCATTGATGACTGCACAAGATATTGTCATATTTATTTACTAAAAGTCAAAGATAAAGCAATTGATGCATTCAAGACTTTTAAGAATGAAGTTGAAAACCAATTGAACACTTGAATTAAGTCAATTCGAATTGATCGAGGTGGAGAGTATGTTTCTCCGTTCCATGAGTTGTGCGCTGAACATGTCATAATTCATCAAACAACTGATCCTTATTCACCTCAATCCACTGACATTGATGAACGCGAGAATCGAGCCCTGAGAGAAATGATGAATGTTTTGTTAATTAGTTCAGGGTTACCCCCGAATACGTGGAGGGAAGATATCCTTTCCAACAAAGTAAATATAAGCATACAAGCGATTCAGATTAAATCTAGATGAAGTCTTGGTGAAATAAATGAGGCTTGATTCACCGTACAAATTTTGAAAATGATGATATATATAATAAATACGTAGATACAAAATATGTTTCATCAAGTAAAATGAGATTAAATTTCTAGAAATTTTAAAACAAGTCCAGAACAACAGCCAATTAACTCATAATCAAACCAATTAAATAAAAATAATCACAGTGAACTAGGATCTGAAATCGTAACACAACGAAGCAAAACCTTGTTGGGAATCGGTGGTACCGTCGCGAAGCGGAAAACAATTCTTTTTTTAAATAAAAGTAATTTGAATCGAATTCAGATTGACGACGGTCCAATTTTACAATCAATTAATTCAAACAATGTTTTAATTGCTTTTAATAAATAGAAACAATTAGATTTTCTTAAAATCGAACGAGCATGATATGTTTCTATTAAACATATATATATATTAATCACATATATATAACAATTATATATATATATATATATATATATATTAATATTAATATATTAAACTTATATATAACATTTATATATATATATTAATATATTAATCATATATTTAATTATATACACATGCATAATATATGTACATTCATCATACATCATTAACAGTTTATATATATATAATTATATTATACATCATCATGCATATGTCTTGTATTATATATATGTATATATATATAAATCGCATACAGCACACATACTTCACATACACTGCACACACATTTAATATATATATATATATAGCAATACATACAATTCATACACAACACACAGCATACATCACGGCACATATATATCTTATATATCTATATATATATTATCAAACTGTATATATATATACATACGGCCACCCGTATTACCTCACGGCACCGCGGCCTTTGGCGATGAACTTGCGGCGGCAGTGGGGCGTCGGTGCAGCCTTCGGAACGTCCCAGCAGCAGGCTCCGGCAAGCGGCGACCTCGTGATGAAGCAGCAGCGGCTGCAGTCCGGCAGCGTTCGGAGACGGCGGCTGAGGGCGGCGTCCTTGCGATGAAGCAGCAGGATCGCTGGGGTTTACGGCAACAGCAAGCGCTCGTCGCGGCAACTCCGACGACAGCAGCGACAACGTCGGCTTGATGCTCGGTGAAGCGCAACAGCATGCGGCTTCGGCACGGTGATGGCGACGCGTCTCCGACGACGGCGATCCGTGTGTGCGATGCGGCTCTGGCAAATCGGTGTCACACACCGTATTACCCGACGTACTCACGACGGAGCACTAGATCCGTCGAGAGATTGAGAACGACGAAAACGAGAAACCGAGGACCGAACGATTCGGTATGACTGCGGCCGACGGCAAGCGGTGGTGGTCGAAGGTGGACGATGGGAAGGGTGGCTAGGGTTCCGAAAAATTTTCGTCTGTTTTATTTTTGGAGTGTTGTTGTTTTTTTGAACCAAACCCTTCTTTTTATTTATTTCTCAAAAACCCGTGTGCAGCCATTCTGTTTTGTTTTTAATTTTTTTTTTAATTTAAAAATCAAGCCCAACTTCTCGAGTTGTGGGCTGGCCCAATAAAACAATAAAATAAAACCTTTTAATTAAAGTACAAGCCCAATCTTAAAAGGGCTTGTGGATTGGCCCAATTCAAAATTAAAAACAAGACTTAAGCCCAATTAATTTAATAAATAAACCGGCCCAACAACTTCAAGGGCTTATTGGTCCGACCCAATATTAAATTAAAAAACCCCATTGGAATTAAATCATTTCTCACAAACGATAATTCCAAAAAATATAACAATTATATTTTCGCGTCCAGAATAACTTTCTCGTATTTTTCTCAATTCATAATCATAATTACGAACCTTAGATTCAATCATATTGACATCTAACTTTGCTAAAATTAACAATTAATTTCTAGCTATCGTTTTCAATAATCAGGAAACACGTGGTGTGACCCTCAATGGTTCAGGTGTAAGCTAGCCGTGGGTTCACAACACATTGTGATTCGAACAACATATTGTTCTTATATGAACTCGTCCCTTAGAGTCCCTGATTAAATAAAACTCATTTTACTTAATCACTGGTCAAACCAGAACCCAACGAATTATGAGAGGCGCCTAGCAACTACGCATCATAATTCCCTAGATACAAATGAAGTGCCTGCAAGAACCTTGTGATATAGCTTATATGTACAGTACGATCCCTTCGCGATCTATGTCCCGATTGAACAAGAGGTATTGGTTCATCGAGACCTCTTTCTAGTTCAATAACTGTGTGTACGTTCTAGGTTCAAGATAATCCGTTCGTGTGTGACTTAGAGAAACACATTTCTCTAAACACCCCACTATCAGCTCTGGCCAGAGACTCCGAGGATTTATCAACCATCAGAACACACAGGACATCCATGACTTATCATGCGTCCGAATCCCCTACTACCATGCACAGACTTCCCACTAGATTCCCGACTATGCGAACGTTGCCCCTTTTGATTGGCCTCCAAAGAGACACAGAGACAGGTCACAACATAGCCTGTCCTCTAGTGAAGTCACGATGAGGTCTGGGTCTTAAGGATTAATATTGTACGCTATACCATAGAAATCATCTACTCGATGAGTGGGAACCACTTAGAGATTTCTAGGTGAGGGAGTTCAGTGAACTCATCATATGAGCACCTATTTATGTATGTCGATGTCCAGACACCGTGATCGATGAGACGCGGTCCACATACACTAAGTATTAGTCTTAACGGGAAAGGCTTGTATCCTCATTATGGCGTAACCCTTTGACTAGGAACAAGTTCGACGAGTTACATTACGTGCTAGATTATCTCACGGTTCTGCTAGACCAATCCACCGTAAAAAAGTAACTTCATCAGGACCATACCTATGCAACAAGCATGGGATAAAAGATATGGAATGCCAATAAGTATAAAAGATATTATTACGAATAAAAATCGATTGTTTTACAAGAGAATGGTCAGACCACAGCCACAAGTTGGCTTGGTGGTCACCTTATTCTAACAAACCTAACAAAGAAGCTTATCTAAGCATACAAATATGTTTCATCAAGTAAAATGAGATTAAATTTCTGGAAATTTTAAAATAGGTCCAGAACAACAACCAATTAATTCAGAATCAAACCAAATAAATATAATCATGGTGAACTAGGATCTGAACTCGTAAAACCTAACAACGAAGAGAAAGTCCTCCGGAACCCCAAAATACCGGTAATCAAGCAAAAACGACGCGCAAAATTAAATAATACAAATTAAATTAAATGAACGAGAAGATCGTAAACAGTAGGCACTTACTAAATCCATCATCAACGAGGTAATTGAAGGTGTGGCCATCGTAGTTGTAGGTGAACTTGTTGTTGGTAGCGAGGAGTTTCTGGAGGCACTGCGCGGCGATTCCGGTGAAGTTACCAGTGAACCCAGTGTACTCGGTCAAGATCACAGTCCCACGCGCCACGAAGCTTCGAGGGCCCGAAAGACTTCGGCCCGACTCGCGTTAAAGGGGTGCGGGATCGGGTCATCCATGGTGGAATTTGTGGTGTAAAACGAAACGAAGGGACGGTGAATCACGGATTTGGTTCTCTGAAACCCTAATTTTAGGGTTTTGCCATTTGACAAAGGGATTGAGTGAGAGTATGAATTGGCAAGGGGGTTTGTGAATTTTGAGAAAGATGATAGAGGGTTCGAGTAGGATTTCGATGCAGAGAAGCAGAGCCTTCGATGATAAAGGATTATAAGAAAATGAAGATGTCTACTATTTTCATAAATATTTTTGTTTAATGGTTTCTATTTTCTTATAAAGATTTTATTTATTTTTTATTTTTGTTTTTTTATTTATGACGTGGCGAATGCAGATTGTTGGATGAGACACGGATCAACGGTCGAAACAACTTGCTTGAGCAAGACGCGGATCGGTGACATGGCAGACTACTTTCTACGGCTATTTTACATGAACCGCCATTAAATGTAATCACATTCACGTTGGTTCTAAAAGAACCGTCGTTAAATGTCATCACATTCACGATGGTTCTCTTAGAACTGACGTTAAATCCAGCGAACTAATTAACGTATGAACTAGTTAACGTCGGTTCTTAAGGAACCACCGTGAATACTTATTAAGTCAAGGCGGTTCCTTCAAAACCGACGTTAATGTAGTTCATATTTAACGTCGGTTCTAAGATAACCACCGTAAATGTAGGATTCTATGGCAGTTTTAAGAGAACCGCCGTTAAATGATGGATTTAACATCGGTTTTTTGGAAAACCGCCGTAAAAACATATTTAACGGCGGTTTTTCCAGAACCGCCGTGGATGAGGCACCGTGGAATCTACATTCCGCAGTAGTGTCCGATACATTATGTCACAGAACACAAATAAACCTTTGTCCACACACACATTAATGAAATGTAGCTTTGCAAGCTACAATTTATGTGCCATTGTGTTGTCTTGTCATCCAGTACATTATGTCACAGAACACAAATAAACTTTTATCCACACACTCATCAATGAAATGCACCTTTGCCTGCTACAATTGCTGTGCCATTGTGTTGTCTCATCATCCGGTACATTATGTCACAGAACATAAATAAACTTTTGTCCACACACACATCAATGAAATGCAGTTTTGCCAGCTACAATTGATGTGCCATTGTGTTGTCTCGTCATCCGGTACTTTATGTCACAGAACACTCTAAACGGGTTAATTTGGTTAAACAGGTTCAATTAATTTGAGGTTTGGTGAAATTCTTGGGTTTTTATGTTCAAAATCCTATTTTCATAGGTAAAGGCATTGAGGACCTAAGTTCAAGCCAAGGCGTGCGAAAATCGGTGCCAAGAGCAAGCTTCAAAAATGGCCAAACATTCTGATATGCTAGCCAAAACGTTCCAGGCGAAGCCAAAACTCATGCCAGGCCCCTTGGCGCACGCCAAGACCCAAGCCAAAACTCGCGCCAGGCAGCGCCCAGCACGCGTGCACGCAGTAAGCGCAGCGCTGCATGCCCGCGCGCATCCGCCCGCACCCAGCGCCAGGCGTCGCCAGCTTCAGCGCCACATCTCCCGCCACAACTCGCACCAGGCGTCGCCAACATTGATACCACGCCCGCTGGTGCTTGCCAACTTCCACGCCACGCCTCACGTCAAAAGCATCGCAACCAGCGCTATTTTGCATGTAATTGTGGTATTTTTCCCATATTTTTAGTTAGGATTTAGGGCCGTTTTTAGTAGTTTTGAGTCGAGTTTTGGTAGGGTTTTAGGTTGTTTTCTTGTTTTAATGTTTGAAGCTTTATTTATCCGATGTTGGTGATGTTTGTGAAATTCTTGGGTTTTTGAGCTCAATATTCTTATGTTGAAGGTGGCTCAAGGAATTGGATTTGCTCCAAGATGTGCCGGCATACGCCTAGGCTCGAGTCAAGGCATTGAGGCCCAAAATCTATGCTGAAATGAGAAGATCGAGCCAAAAGCATCCCGGATCAACTGTAAAGCTAACAATCGACTGCTCGATCGACTGACCACGGACCGACTGAAAGCTCACAAATCGACTGCTCGGCAGTAGCCAAACCATTTGGAAGCAGGGCAGTCGATCGACAGTTGTCGATCGACTGAGCCTGCAGTTGATCGACTGCGTCGCAGTGACCTTCGGGATTCTTTTTTTTTGACATTTTTGCCCCCAGAAACAAATATATAAGCCCACATCTTTCACCAACAAAGATCATCCATCAAATAAGCTCTCATCCCCACCCTTGCATGGGTTTGGGGTTAATTTCTCTCTCTAGTTCTTAGATTTACTTTCTCTCTCTTAGGTTTTTAGGTTTAATTTCCATGATTTAGATCCTAGATTTTAATTTCAAGCACTTTCCTTGGGTTTTTAAGTCTAAGAAGAATTCAAGTATTCCCTTGGATTTTACATTGCTTTGTAATTTCATTCAAGTTCTTGGGATTCTCTTTTCAATTCAAGTAAGCTTTCTTTTAATTTCATGCTTGTTCTTCATTTATGAATTTTGCCTTAGTTCATAGATTTCTTGTTAGATCTTGTGAATCGTCCACAGAATCTAGGTGAGTGACACACCAAGATCATAGATCGAGTCCTTGATCATTTTTATTTTAAATATTTCATATACTTTATTTTGGTTTTTTATTTTCATGCATAGTTTTTCGTTAAATCTTAGATCTACTCTTCTGTAAAATTAGAAGGTCTATGGTCTTAAGAATAATTCTCAGATTCACGATGTTGTTAGTCAATGTTTAACAACATTAATTAGCAACATCGACCAGAGTAGAATATAAACTATGCAGTGGAATAAATCGATAAGAACACGAGATAACAAATTCAGTTCACAAGTAAATACTTGTGAACTTGGGTGTACAAACCCGAAAACTATATTACTTTCTTGTTCACGTTCAATAAAAATATAAAGTAATATATGAAAACTAAATATTAATAAATTTGATACTAAATACTTGTTGCCGGAATGGCAAGTTCTTCTCCGTTGGTCACGCAACTTCGAAGAGCTTGTTAATCACGATCAATGGCTCCAAGTAGTTCTTCGTGTTCTTCTTTATTGCTCGTCGTCTTGCGTCCTTGTCTTGTGTCGATCTCCTTGCTAAAAATCCCGTGCGTAAATCGTGTGTCCAAACTTTAGGAATCCTTGTCTTAAATAGACAAACATAAATTCCTAAATTTGGTAAATTTCTAAAACACACTCTAAACACAATTTAGGAAACTAATAAAGTCTTAAACATAAACTAGGAAACACAATATATTCCTAAATCTAGTTTCCTAACATAATTTGTGCCTAAGAAAGGCGAATAACAAAATAGGAATTATTGCCAAGAATTAATTCCTCAACAATATCCCCCTTTTGCCTTTCTGGACAAAAAACACTATGACGCAAGCACAAATGAAAATAACATACTAACTCCCCCTAAGTTAGAAAACTCCCCCTAAACAAAACACCCAATGTTGTTAAAATTCAAACCAACATTACAAACCAATATTGTTCAAAAACCTATCAAAACAAACTACCAAGGAACTTATTGACCTCGAACCCTCTTCGAACGACGAGGGGATGTCGAATTTCCTTCACCATTCTCTTTCCTCCTCCTCTTCTGCATTCGCATCAATCTCCTCAAAGCCTTATCGCGAGCGCGAATTCGCTTCCTCCTCCTTTCCTGAGCAAGGCTCGCCAAGGCTTTGGCAGCAACAACATCTTCAGCATCATCTCTATCAGCAGCAGCATCAACATCTTCACCAGCAACAATAGCTTCATCTTCACCATCCTTCTCCGCGTCACTCACCACATCTCCCCCTTTTTGCCCAGAAAGCGAAAGGGCCTCCAAGAGAGAGCTCTGAAGCGCCTTAAGCTGTTTCATCTGCAAATCAATCGAGACCACATGCGCACGAATAACCTATGCAGAAATAGTGACTATGTTGGGACTGCCCGTACCAACACCACTAGTAACATTGGCCTGTAAAGGAGCCTGCCAGGGTAGATCATTGACCCGGGCACCAGTAACGTGCTGATTTCGCAAAGCAAACCACTCAGCCTCTCCCGTGAGCACATCCTCGGGACTAAGCTGCAAGCCTTGATTCTCCAACAAGCTGAAAATCAAAGAAGGAAAACACAACGATGCCGAGGACTTTATGGTGGCAAACTTAGTGACAGTATCAAAAACATGCTGACCAAAGCTAAATTTGATCCCTCTCCCAAGACGAAACAAGAACTGGGCCTGAGGCCGCGTAACACAAGTTGTGTTTTTGGAGGGGACCCAATTACAAATGGCAAGCTTATGCAAAATAGAGTGAAGAGATGAAAGGCGTGTACTCAGGAGCTGCTCAAACCAAGAATTAACCATCCCACCAGACAGAAACGTGATGACCTCATTCATATCATCCACAGTCGAGTCACCCCGGTAAGACTCAGTACCATACAACTCATCAATTAAATCAGGGGTGAACGAAAAAACTCTGCCACGCACATATACCTTCCCATAATTGACTGACTCCAAATCGACCATAGATGGTAAAAGATTGGCAAAAAACTCGACAACAAATTCACGTACAAAAGGCATGGCCGTTGACACGGTGGAATACATACCTTTGTGTCGGAGATAGGCAATGAGATTGTGTTTCTCAAAAAGTTCAACTGGGACTCATTTCTCGGCAATCATATGACGGATCTGGTAGGCAGCAAAAAGCTCGGCAGCCTCAGCAGTGATGAATCTCTCTGAAAAGGGCACGATGTCCTCGAGTTCAGGGGTCGAAGTCGCAGCACCTGTAGAGGACTCTGAGTGATCAGAAGCATTGGAAGAAGCCGGAGTAGGAGCACGAGAAGCAGTGGGGATCGAGGCAGCACTGGAAGACGAGACAGACGGAATCGAAGGCGATGTTGGTATGGAGGAACCAACATGAGTCTCAACATTGAATTTTGCCGCAACCTTCTTTTTCTTATTGTCCTTCTTGTACGCAGTAAGGAGATTTCAGGGGTACATCAAACGAGGAATCGAAGGAATGCTCAAATAAACCTGTATCAAACTCAGGTTGATCGTCATGAACCGGAGATGAGGGTAGATCATCGGCAGGTGGTTTGGCGGAGCTGGTCACCTCGCCGGTGATAAAATCCAACACGGAGTAGGGAGGGGAGGAATACTCAGTCGCAGAGGACTTAGGAGAGACCTTGACCTTTGGCTGACCTGATCTCCTGTCGGCCTTGCGAACAAGTTGTTTTCGGCGAGTAAAATTATTCGCCGGCAAACTTGGGGCATAAGACGACGGCGGCACAGACCCTTCGACCGGAGCAGCAGGCACAAAGTCTTCATCATCAGAGTCGGACATCACGGTGACATCCTCCTTGAGGTTCATATGTTCGATAGGTACGGTGCGGCGCGGCCCTGCCTTGCTTTTCGGGACAACGGGCGGCACAACGCCGGGCAGAATGTTGCGCAGGCGCCTAGACCGCTTCAGGGTTGGGTTCCCCACGCGTCCAAAAGTCTCAGCCACAAACGCCAAATCTGGGGGGTTATCAATGTCAATTTCATTTTCGGGCTGTCCCGGGAACACTTGCGCCTCCGGCGTGGCATCAATTGGTGATGGAACTGGAATAACAGTGCAGGAAGCGGGCGCCGGCGAGGGCGGTGGCGATGTTGATAGAGGAGGGTTTGAAGAAATACCACCACCGATTTCCTCGCGAATATCAAGGCCACCAATCTTTGGATACGACAACGGGACCTGTTCGCCGGAGCGACGAATTTCTTCAGGCAATTATGGGACAAATGAGGACGGTGGCGGCGAACTGGACATCCTGCAATATCTCAAAAGCACACAAGAATATCGAAAGATTTGGAGAGAGATTAGGAGTATAGAGAGTTCAATATGCAGAAGGCTTTTAGAATTGTGATCAAACCGTAAAAAATTTCCAGGGTTTTATGCCCAAAAAAAAAATAACTGTTGGACAAGGAGAGAGAAAGGAAAAATAAAAGGAAAAAATCCCTAATTTAACCACCGGTTGATTTTAGGGCTTAAAACATGATTTTTTTTAATTTCCTTTTTATAAAAACTCCACTCCCCCTCAGTTTAGGCAACATGAACACACTATCAAGCCCATTACCATTTCCCATTATCCTCTTTTTGTTTTAAAAATAAAATAAAATTGCACAACCCGAGCTACAAAATTGGCCGAAATACAAAGCTGAGTTTTAATGAACCATCAGCACAGTTGTAACTATTTTGTGCAATTTTAATTTTCACTCACCAAATTCACCTCGTTATTACCTGTTCAGTTGTCCGATTTCAAGCAAGACAAAAACACAAGAAACAAAACGCACAGCAAGAAGGCATCTTCACAAAGTATGAATGTCCTACGGGATGCCTAAAATTCATGACCTAAAAGATTATACAAAAACATATTCAGGTTTCAGTGACTTGATCCAATGTTTCTTTTTATTACTAACAACATTACGAACCAACATTGCCCTTAGGTGAAGTCAATGGAAACTTACCCCTTAAACCAAGTTAATGACTACGTCAAAATCTCTCAAGAAGGTGATTTTTAAAGAATGGAGCATTTGAGTCCAGATTTTCTTCATCCTTGAAGGGACTTAAATCTTTTAATCTTTAGCAATTTTTGTTAAACACCTCTTGTTTTTGGACCTGGGAGAAAGCCAGTTTCTGCGGGCAAGTCCCACAATCACCTAATTTTGAAGAGGTTGGTCCTTTTTGTCATTACTTTTATTGCAACACAGGACCTTATTGCACTTTCAATCAAACTCAATGCATTAGAATTATGTATGAAAAGAAAGGTAAAAATGCATGCAAAATTATACTGATGTTGTGATTGATGTTGATAAGAGGTGTCACAACATCACAAACCAACATTGGTTAGACAATGCACATACCGAGATCTCTTCTCAAACGAGAGAAGGTCTCGAATATAATGCCTTCGTAAAAATGTCAGCTAGCTGATTATCAGTTCCAATATGTTCAAGGCTAACACTCTTCCTCTCAACTAAGTCTCGATTAAAGTGGTACCTTATGTCAATGTGTTTGATTTGAGAATGCTGGACTGGATTTTTGGAGATGTCAATGGCACTGGAATTGTCACACAACACCGTCAAGATACTACTGTGTAGACTGTAGTCCTCAATCATTTGGTTCATCCACAGTAATTGTGTGCACGCACTCCCAGCTGCAATGTACTCGGCTTCAGCTGTAGAATGAGAAATACAATTTTGCTTTTTGCTGTACCAAGAAATTAGGTTATTACCCAGAAAAAAAACATCCCCCAGTAGTACTCTTCCTATCTACCACATCTCCAGCCTAATCCGAATCAGTGTACCCTATAATTTCAGTACCAGTATCTTTTGTGTACCACACGCCTAGTTCAGTTGTACCAGCAATGTACCTTATAATTCTTTTAACAGCTTTCAAGTGTGACTCTTTTGGATTAGACTGATATCTAGCACATAAGCACACACTATACATAATATCTGGTCTACTTGCTGTCAAATACAACAATCTCCCTATCATACTTCTATACATGGTGTTATCAACACCCTAACCAACATCGTCTCAAGACAGCTTCACATTTTTGCCCAGCGGCGTTTTCTTGACAGTTTCACCCTCTAACCCAAACTTTTTGACTAAGTTCTTTGCATATTTAGTCTGGGAAAGAAAAATA
>BMAC01000433.1:558872-702594 GCA_014905375.1 Phtheirospermum japonicum | reverse complement strand
CCTCACGCCAAAAGCATCGCCAGCCAGCGCCAAGCCCCGTGCCCAGGCTAGCGCCCAGGCCAAGTGCCATCCCTGTCGAGCCAGCCGCCCACCTGCCGAGCCATGCGCGCCCAGGCTCGGCCAATGCCGAGCCTCCTTGAGCCACTTCGAGCCAAAATCGAGTCAAATCAAGCCTAGGGTCGAGCCAAGTGGCTAGGAAGGTCCAGCACAGGTCAATTTTGGTCCAAACTTGGGAATTTCAAGCCTTTAAGGCTAATTTGACCCATTTAACCCCAATTAAACCTAGTATATATAAAACCCAACTCTCATTTTGTAAATATCCACTCTCCTCCCAACCCATGCTTGGGTTTGGGATTTATTTCTCTCTCTAGATCTTAGATTTAATTTCAAGCTTTTCCTTGGGTTTGTAAGCTCAAGAAGAATTCAAGACATCACTTGGATTTTATTTTTGCTATTTCATTTCAAGTTTGTTGTTCCTTTCCTTAATTCATGTAACTTTACTTTAATTTCAGCTTTCCTTTAATTTTCATGCTTGTTCTTCATTTTATGAATTTTGCCTTAGATCTTAGATTAATTGTTTGATCTTGTGAATTGGCTATGGAATCTAGGTGAGTGACACATCTAGATCATAGATCGAGTCCTTGATCATTTTTATTATGATTATATCATATGCTTATGCTTGTTCTTCAGTTTATGCATTTTACCTTAGCTATTAGAATTGTTGTTTGATCTTGTGAATTGGCTATGGAATCTAGGTGAGTGACACATCTAGATCATAGATCGAGTCCTTGATCGTTTTTATTTTGAGTATTTCATATGCTTAWYCTTYTTCTTCAATTTATGCATTTTGCCTTAGCTATTAGAATTGTTGTTTGATCTTGTGAATTGGCTATGGAATCTAGGTGAGTGACACACCAAGATCATAGATCGAGTCTCGAATCATTTTTATTTTGTGTATTTCATATGCTTTATTTTGGTTTTTATTCTCATGCATAGTTTTATGTTGAATTTTAGATCTACTCTTCGTTTCTTGTTGTTTTTTGAAAAGATTTAAACTTTTATGTCAACTTTTATTGCTCTTTCTATTGGTACTTTCAATTTTTGCTAATTTGCATTATTTAAGTTTTTATGATCACGCATGCATAGTTGTACCTTAGGTTTTCATGCTTGTACTTAGTGAAACTTAGCCTTTACTTGCTTATTTTCATTATTGCTTGCACTTTCAATTTGGGCATACGCACGAGGCATCCTAAATACTTGCATTTCTTTTCATAGTTAGTCGTAGTTTAGTTTCATCTAGTTTCCATTTATTTTCATTTTTCTTCAATTTTCACAAGCTAAAAACCCATTGATTCCTACAATCGAATCGAATTCCGATAATACCAAGCCATGAACCTTATACACCACTAAAAACTACTTTTCAAATGGGAATATGAAAATTGTCTTAGGTGATCATAATGTACAAAATAAATTTATGCCTGTAAGTTCTACACTCCCTTTTCAATTATTACAAGTAACTCCGATAATACCAAACCATGAACCCACTTTTCTTATTTCAACACCACTAAAACTTACTCTTCAGAATGACACCGTTGCGACTCAGCTAGGTTAAGGTTTTCGATTTGCCTGTAGTTTCTTTGTGTTTCTAGCTTTCTTTTGTATTTGACATTTTTATGGAGTGTATGCAAGGTCCTTATAGCAGTGGAGGTTACATTCCCAACATGGGAGGGCATGTTGGGAATGGAATAATGTACAATGGTTTTGGCAACATGGGAGGGCATGGTGCAAACCATGTTGCCAATGGTGGAATCAGCTATGGACAACCCAACATGGGAGGGCATAGTGAAAACCATGTTGGGTCTAGTGGCTTCATGGGTACGAATGGTCCGTATGGAGGATATGGTACTCCCAATCACTTTTCGAATATGCATAATCCGACATCCGGTCCATATGGTGGTTATAATGCTCCTAATCAATGCACGAATATGTCTAATAGAGGCTTTGTTAGTCCAAATAGGAACGTTGGTGGTCAATATCCGAATTTCGGCCCGTATGGAGGTCCTCATACTTACAATTTCAATCATACCCCGATTGATGCTACCACTAGTGCTCAAGATCCCGATCCGTATGAGTTATTTGGCGGTGTGAGCTCCAATGCCTGCCCCCCCCCCCCCCCCCCCATCCGCATTATGGCGGACGTCAAACCATTTTGGGGGACATTATTCCACCTCGTGTATCCCTCCCTCCCTCCCGAGCGAAGTTCTTCTCAATCCATGTTTTGTGGTGCTAATGAAGTGAGTAAAGTTTATTCCTCTCGGGAGCTTGAGTTGAAAAAGATATTAGCGGCTTTGAAGGCTCAACTCGCTAAGTTGTCTAGCCCGAGCCCGGATCCTTCGTGTGCATCGTGTGGAATGTTTGGTCACGGTACAACGTCTTGTCCTTGAAATCTCTTATTCAATATGCCGATGTCTCATTCGGAGGAAGTATATGGAGGTCATGGATATCAAGCGGGACCCAGTTATGCTAGACCATCTTTTGCCCCACCGCCGACTCTTAATCCTCTTTCTTATCCTAGAAACTGCATGCCACAAGAATTTTGTTATGACTATTCAAATACGGTATTTACTCCTCATGTAGGCCCGTCTCCTTAAATATTCCCGATGATTTCTCCTTCCCCATCTACCGATCCAAATTTCTTGTCCATTATGCAACACATGCAATCTTCTCTCATTTCGCCGGCCTCGTTCGATGCTACGTTCGATGCACTTAAGGCTATGTCGGTTGGAAGTGGTGGGGTGGTTGATAATACGGTTGTCCCGCCGTCCAAAAAGGAGGTGGTTTCTATTCCGAGTGTTCTTATATCTCTTGATTCCACCCCCGTGAGCCCCACTTTGGCAAAGGAACTTCCCGATGGCCTACACAAGTCTTCGAACCCATACAAGGCACCAACCTCTAAAGCCCCTATGCCTTCTCCTTCAAAAAGATCTTATGAAGATTGGTTACATATGGACATGATCAAAAATTTTGTCGAACAAGTTTATATGGAGGAAAGGATCAATGAGGAGGAGGGTGGCCGGGAAGTCTATATTGAAGGTTATTGTGCGGATGATGAGCCCCTTGTTCATAATGAAGAGTCCATTGTGTTCCAATGTGCCAACGACTTGAGTGAAAGAGATTATGATTGTGTCGTTGAGGGCAACAACAAAATTTTGGCGGGGGAGGTGGATATTGTTGATGACGGGTTGGGATTCAATCCCATTGATATGCTTGAAGAGTATCTTGAGGGGATCGGTGATTTGTTCAAGTTAATCCCTAACGAGGCCGAGAGGAGGCACAGTCCCGAGCTTAAGCCTCCTCCATATCCCCTCAAGCGTGTCTATTTGGAGGAAGAGGAGAGCAAGTTGATTATCATCTTTGCAAATTCGAGTCGAGGAGAAGAGGGGAGGTCGGTTGAAGCGCTTAAAGTTTATAAGGGTGTTATTGGTTGGAGACCCAGAGTTATTAAGGGAATTAGCCCTTGGACTTACATGAATAAACTTGTCTTGGAGGATGATGCCAAACCATCTCGAGAATTCCAAGGGCATTTGAATCCAAAATTTAAGGAGATAGTGGAAGACGAGAAATTGAAATTGTTGGAGTAAGGCTTAATGCTCGAAAATATTAGTAGTGAGTGGGTGAGTCCCATCCTCATAATACCAAAGAAAAGCGATATATCTATTGTCGAGGATGAAAAAGGGGAGTTGTTGGCCACGAGGGCTAAAACGGGATGGAGGATGTTGATCGATTTTAAGAAGTTAAATGCGGCTACCAAGAGAGATCATTTCCCTCCCCCAATCATCGACCACATGATGGACAAGCTAGCCGGCCATTATTCCTTTTATTTCTTGGATGAGTCATCGGGTCACTTCAAAACCACAATTCCACCCGAAGATCAAGAGAAGGCGACTTTTACTCGTCCATTTGAAACGTTCTCTTTTCATCAAAAACCATTGCCGTTACGCGACGCCCCAAGAACGGTTCGAATATTGGAACCTCCCGACAAGGAGGTTGTTGATATGGTGGATCCTCCCGTCTCGACTTCATCATGACAAAAAGGGAGTTCATCAAGCTAGTGACATAAAACAAGCGCTTCTTGGGAGGCAACCCATGTTCCATTTGTTCCTTTCTTTTACTTTTACATTTCTTTCTTCCTTACTTTCTTATTATATAAAAATCCAAAAATATTTGAAAAATTGAGAAATTAAAAGAAAAAATTCGTGTGTCTTTTGGTCCTTTTTAACTCTTGTTTTTGTTTTGTTTTGTTTTGAGTCATGTGCATATTTTCTTGTGTTTTTGATTTTGTGTGATTTTCTTTTATAGTGTTTTGTTTTTCGACTCCAACCTTGGTCGATTTGATAAGATAGTAGCGTTCATGGAGCCGGGAGAAACAAGCCATGCTCGGTTTTTGTTCGTATTGCTTGATGCTTAAGTGGACCCCACCGAGCTCGACCCAAACTTGCTCGGTTAAGGAAGCTTCTATCTCACCCTCTTTTACTTGAATTTTCATTAAAATGAAATAAGGGCATTGCATGGTTTAAGTGTGGGGTGGGTAAGTGGATATAGGGACCGGGTTTTATAAAGCATGATTTGTATTTATTAACTCGAGCCTTGGCAAAGAGACGCATTCTTGGCGAAGTGACGCTTACTAATTGAGCATTTATATGGTTGATTCGTTTTTGTCTTTATCACATTGTTGAGCAATCTCCACATGCATGGAAGTTTGAATAGTTTACTTGTCGAGTTTTTACATGTTTATGACCTCTTTTGTAAGGAGTTAAATTTGTGTACTTCGTCCAAACCCGCCTATATATATATCCTTAAAATTTACTCGTGAAAAAATTGCAAAGCTCTAAAAGCTCTTTCGATTTTGTTTTCTAAAACCCGGTGCAAACTAGTGAGTAGCCTTGTGTGAATTATCGGTTTTGCTTGCATTTTTATTAAAATTGCATTGAGGTGGCCTGATTTTGCTCGTACATGATTAAATTTGGAAATGACCTCGAGGCACATATATCACCCTTATTCTGGCCATATCAAAATTTATAAGCTACTTAAAAATCCCAAATGAGTCCCCTTGAGCCTATGCCCCGTTTCTTGTTAGCCGAGCTCGATTTTAGATCTTATATCTTCATAAATTGTGAGGCGAGAGTGTATGTTGTTAGTTGATGAGAAATGTGTAGGAAATCAATTTCGGGTTTGGGGGTTTGAGTTACTTATATATACAAAATATATATATAAAAAAAAGGAGAACAACAAATAAACTCCAACACAAATCACGAAAAGTGATAAAGCGTGCGTATAAGTGAAAAGCCTAATTAAAAGGCTATGTTTAGCAAAAAGAAGCAAATTCAAAAAGCTTCTAAGTGTTGTGAGAAAAAGTCGGGAAAGTGTGTGAGTGCACGAAAGGTTTTTGAATGAAAGTTTTGTAATTTGGTGATTCATACATATTTGTTACGAATCTGTATATAATTAGGTCATGTTTGAGTCTTTTTGATTTCTTTTTCGGGTTAGGATTAGGCTTAAAAACATCATTTTGCATTCTATGCCTTTTTGCTTAACTTTACAACCCGTTGGTCATTAATCGGTCCTTTTGAGAGTAATTTCTTATTTTCTCATACAGTTAGAGCATCCGACGGATCCGTGGGACAAGGATAAAGAAAGCAACTCTCAAAAGTATCCTAAAGGACACTCATCCAATTGGACGAATTGTATTTCCAATCAGATTGATTGATGAAACACATATACGTCGGATGATTTGACTCACCGATCGGACCTACGAACAGAAACTTTTGTCTGATCGGACAAGTACGTTATGAATAAAGAATTCTTGGAAATCTTCAGATACGAAACGGCTTGGAGCCTTTAAAACTAAGGATGAAGGTCAAAATTCACACAATTCAGAGAGGGGTCGAAGATAAGTCTTGGGAAGCCACAACATCATAATAGGAAGAAAGATTTGACACATCTCTCGTACCACTAGCATAAAGCCCTTACGGCAATCATAGTTACGGTTGGAGTATTTCGCAACCAGCGTACGTCGCTGGAATCTAAGGTTCGTGACAAGCTTTGAGGTTCCAACAAAATCTTCGGAGTGGGCAAGTTCATCACCATCGTTTCGTTGAAAGTAGTACCGACAATTAGTAATATCTAAACTTTGTTTTCTTAAACTGATTTTAATTGGTTTCGATTGGATAATTGTGTTGAATGGTTTGGTGAAGATATTGTTTGGATTTTTTTAATGACTTGTTGGGTTATTGATTAGTTGGATTCTTTATTCTCGTGTTTTGGTTTATTGGATGATGGACTGTTATTTAGTCGGTTGATAATGTTTAAGTTTGATTTCCTTGAATGAGTTGTTGCGTTCTAGCTATTTGAATTTGGTTGAATGTTGGAAGTTTGAATTAATTCATTGGAAATGAACGATTAGTATTGAAGGATTGGATTAAGATATAGTTGGATTATAGTGAATGAATTATTTGGTATTTGTTAGTTAATTCGTATTAAGGTGACTTGGATGTTAGATTAGTTAATTGGTTATGCAAGTTAAGAGTTAAGCGTGTTTCGAAATCTTTTGTATGATTTTTGATAGTTCGTAATTGAGTTTGCTAAATTAGTTTTCCTACTTCTTATTAAGAGGTTGATACCCTCAAAGCAAGAAGAGTTTAAGTTTTTTCGAGTTAAGTTGATTTCAAAATCTCAAATCAAAATCCCCCCTGATCGTGTGTTTAGAGTTAGAAATTGTGTTATTAGTATAATAAACTTCATTGACTCCGATTTCTATTCCTCGAGAGATTCGACTCGAGTTAACTTGTCAGTCTACAAGTGACCCCATTCTCTTGCGGGCGAACTAAAACCTTTCAAACGTAGACACGCATTTGTTTAACTAGATTTTAATTTTGAAAGGAACCCAAAAGTTTGGATCAAAATTTGGTGTTGTTGCGTAAATTGCTTGGAAAAGATGTACATTTTGAGTTTGATGGTGAGTGTCTTAGTGCTTTTAACGTTTTGAAAGAAGAATTGACACAAGCACCAGTTATCGTTGCACCTAATTGGTCTCTTCCTTTTGAAATCATGTGTGACACGTCAAACGATGCAGTAGGGGCAGTCTTAGGACAACGAGTGGATAAAATGCTGAGGGTCATCTATTACGCGAGTTACATGTTAAATAGTGCCCAACGTAATTATACCACTACGGAACGTGAACTATTTGCGGTTGTATTTTCATTAGATAAGTTCCGTTCTTATATCGTTGGTTCAAAGGTGATTATGCACACTGATCATGCAGCCCTTTGACACTTATTTGCTAAAATCCAGAGTAAACCAAGATTGATTTGTTGGATTCTTCTTTTACAAGAATTTGATGTTGAAATCAAGGATATAAAAGGATGTGAAAATGTGGTTACTGGTCATTTGTCCCGTATGTTAATAGATGGTGAGTACGGATCCAGACCCTAAAAATAATAATGCTTTGGAATAAGCATGAGTAATCAAATGAAATAAAGCACTTCGGTAAGACCCCATTCCTAGAGCTAACATCATATCCAATACGACTGAAAATTTTAATGAACCTTGGTATGCCGATTTTGTTAATTACCTTGCATGTAAAATTATCCCTAACCATCTTTCTGACCAATAAAGGAAGATATCTTTGTTTGAAGGCAGTAGTTTCTTTTGGGACGATCGGTACTTACACAAACAATGCAAGGATTGACTTTTTCAAAGATGTATACTAGACGAGGAGAAGATTGGTGTGTGGAGTTTTTGACATGATGAAGGAGGACATTTCAGAAGTCAGAAGACAGCATTCAAGGTCCTCCAAGTGGGTTTTTATTGGCCCTCACTATTCGCCGACGCACACCAATACTGTAAGACATGCGATAGATGTCAGAGATCAGGAACGATAGGGAAGAAATACGAGATGCCTTTGGTGCCCAACAAAGTTATCATGATATTCGATGTGTGGGGAATTAGTTTCATGGGCCCATTCCTGAAGAGTGGAGAGTACGAGTATATACTCATTGGAGTAGATTACGTGTCAAAATGGGTGGAGGCAATCCCAACTCGGAAAGCTAACTCCAAAATTGTTCTCAAGTTTATTCGAGAGAACATTTTCAGCCGATTTGGAGTACCAAGAGCGATCATAAGAGATGGGGGTAGCCATTTCTGCAACCGTGCCTTCGATCGATTAATGAGTAAGTATGGGTTGCGTCATAATATAGCAACTCCTTACCACCTACAAACCTCGGGGCAAGTGGAGATGAGCAACCGGTAGATTAAGGCCATTTTGGAGAAAATAGTGAAACTAAACCGTAAGAACTGGGCGATGAAATTGATCGATGCCTTGTGGGCATACCGTACGGCCTACAAAATAGTGTTGGGAATGAGCCAATTTCGGTTGGTTTATGGAAAAGCTTGTCATCTCCCCGTAGAGTTGGAGCATAAAGTAGAATGGGCAATTCGCATGTTGAATTTGGATTTGAACGAGGCAGGGGAATATAGGAAGCTGGAATTGAGTGAACTGGAAGAAATTAAAAATTATTCATACGAGATGGCGGGGCGAGCAAACGAAGAATGAAGGAAATGCACGACAAAAAGCTCGTTCATAAGAACTTGGAGGTAGAAAGATTAGCCTTACTCTTTAATTCACGTTTCAAACTTTTTCCAGGTAAACTAAAGTCGAAGTGGAGTGGCCCATATTTGATATCTGACGTAACCGAATTTGGAGCTATCACCTTGCTTGAAGAGAAGAATGATTCCTCTTTACAAGTCAATGGACACTGGGTGAAGTTGTACCACGGGGGACCTATTTACCAGAAGTATCTCGAGAAGCCTAAAACTCGAACGAGGTATCGTCAAGCATAAGACGCTAAATGTTGCACTTCTTGGGAGGTAACCCAAGTTTTTCACTTTCTTTTCCTAATTTTTTTTTGTTTCTGTATATATATTTCTGTTTTCGCATGTTGGGAGAGTGCAGTTTTGAGTTCTGCAACAAGAGACGAGTTACCCAGAACCATCCGATTGGATGCCTTGGGTAACTGATCGGACAATTGTTCGATCAGAGGAGTTAAGTGACGGATCGGATGACGAGTGCGAGAGAACTATTTTGGGAAGGATATTACCATTAAGGAAAAACTGGTTTGGTAAGGATTTTCGAAATTATTTGCTGAGGTAAGGTGTCTTTAAATTGGGAATTGATTTGTGCTTAGGAAGATTTTTTATTTTCTATTACCTTCTTTTGATTTTCTATGATTCTTGAAATTCCCTTCCCTCAACTCTCACCATCCTATATAAACCCACCACCAAGACTCCTTTTTCCCACAGCACCTTCTCCTCAAACACTTTATATACTTTCATCCTTATGAACCATGAACAACCCTTGAAAGCTCTTTACGAAGAGACGAAGAAGGCAATGAACCATCATAACAACATTGGTTATGGATGGGTGACCCAAAAGAAGTATGAGGACACTGTGGACAAGTTGGAGAACGAATTGGAGGAACATAGTGAAAGGATCAACGAACTGCGAGTCGAAGTCAACGACAATCTCTCCGAAGTGATAGCTCTAAACAACAATATCAAGAGCCTTCACAACATCTTGAAGGCGGATGCCGAAATTATTCGGCTGAAGGCTAAAATCATCAGGCTCAAAGCCCAGGTCAAGGACCTTTTTGAGCTAGCCTTTGGACACATCCCATCTCCTACCTCTAAATAGTCGATAAGGCCCCCAATTTAGAATGGAATGATTTTGTTACTCAAAAGTTCAATAATTGGGTTGTTATTAAGTATAATTATAGACTGTGGTTATTATCTAAATAATGAGCGATTTTGCTCAAATTTTAAATAAGTAATTATTGGATGTGATATAATTTGTTCGTTCATGATTTTTATTTGTGAATTGTTGCAGGACCATGCTGTATATATATATATATATATATATATATATATATATATATATATATATATATATATATATATATATATATATATATATATATATATATATAAAACCATGAACAAGAACAGTTCGATCGGACATAGGCACATACCGATCAGACCAAACTTTCTATATAAATCTATCCAATCGGAGAAGGGCTCTATCCGATCGGACGACTGCGCAGGTTATAAAAATCGGACCCCCTCATTCGAATTTCTTTTACCCTAAAACTCGATTTTCTTCCCTTTGCAGAGCAAGAACAGAGAATTCTCTCTTTCCATCTTCACCAAACAACAAATTGAGAACACAAACGCATCCGATCGGAGAAAAGGTGCAAGTAATTGCATCCATTCGGAGAATTCAAGGAATTAAGCACGAACTATTCAAACTATGCCAAGCTCCACAACAAATCACAATTCGTCAAATTTCAAGGTATAATGGCTAAAACTCAAACTTGTTGAACTTCTTGGGAGTTGAATTGCAGGTGTTGTGAGAGTTGGTTTTTGGTTGTGAGAGTTGAGCTAAGTTTGGTTGAAGTTTTGAGTCGCATGAAAGATGTTCGACAGAATTCCTGAGAGAGATTATTATCCTTATTTTTGAATTTTCTGCATCCGAAATGGCGTCTGGCTCTCAATCACAGCGAGGAAACACCTCGGGCAGAGGACCGAGCAATACCCGTGGAGGGTTAGCTCCTTTTAACTTCATGGATGAACGTGAGGTTACACTCTAAAAGTCCTTAATACACCCTCGATTCATCGACACCCAATTTTGGGACGTGAAAATTGACATGGGGGATAAGACTGTGAAGAAACTCATGGAGAGCATCAAGGCCCTTGACTTAATGAAGTGGGCCGATGTGAGGCAACCCAGTTATCGCACTCTCATGCTCGAATTCTTCACGACCTTCAAGGCACTTGCCGATGGGTCCTTCGAGTGCTGTCTCCACAACCGTTCGCTCCTTACCTCCAAGGGTGACCTCGATGTCATCTTTGGAATCGATAGCGAGAGAGCGGCAAACAAACTGTTTCATCATGACGACTATGACAAGAAAACTTGGTGGAACAAACTTTCTGGATCACCACCAGAGCCCGACTGCCATTTTAATTCAACGTCCCTAAAGTCAAACGCAGTCTATCTGACGTATAAATTCTTCATGCAAGTGTTCTTGGTAAAAGAGACGCGATAAGGATATCTTCTTCCGAGTTGCGAGCACTGTGGATCGCGTACCACCGAGTCAACGCGAATATCTATCCACTTTTGATTGAAGCGATCGAAAATGTTTAACAAGTGCGGGAGAAGAAAATGGCAAAACTCACTTTGGGAGCCTTTATCACTGAGCTTGCCTGGCACCACAGTTGTGACCCCTACGATGATGATATCGTGTATCCGAGTGTGGCGATGCTAGTTGAGAGTCGGACGATCAATGGCCAAAACGTAGCTTTTCCGACATTCATGATACCCTCGGAGAAGGAAAAAGCTGAGGTGGTCGAGAACACTGACGACGACAACAATGACGATGACGACGATGATGGCAACAAGGACAACCAGGAGGAGAACGTGAACGATGAGGATGGAGGGGCTGGAAACACCGGTTTCCAGAATTATGAACATGGCGACTATGGGGAGGGTTTGTACTACTCGGACGAGCAGTGGAGGCAGCAGCAGGATTTCCAGGCAAGCATGATGGAACAAATGAGGCAATTGTGCCTGAGTCAAGAAGAGCACATGAGAACCACTCGACGAGACGCTTGGGAAACACGAGAGGAGGCACGGGAGGAGGCGATGAATTTTTGAAGCACGTTGACGATGTTGGGTACAAACTTGGCCGGAGCTAATCAAAATCTTGCCCGGTTGGCCAACAATGTAGAGGCAAATCACGGGTACCTTGTCACGATCGATGAACGCCTCTCCCATCTCGATCAACGCTACCCATCTCCACCTCCGGACGACATGGACCAGTAGACGGGCCCATGCCCCATCTGTATCATCATTCTACTCAAGATTTTATTTGCTTTCTAGACTATTTGCTTTTATCCGAATTTCTTAGATGTATTAATATTTTTATTTTGTGTGTTTGCGCTTGGGTAACTATGGTTAACTTATGGTTTCGTTAATTGCATGTTATGGTTCTCTGTATTAATTTGGATCCCCCATATCTGTGTTTTGGCACTTTAGCAACCAGGAGATTGCTTAATTTCAATTGGGGGGGGGGGGGGGGGGGGGAGACACTGTATCTTCTGATTGGATACCTTGGACAGTTGTTCGACCAAATGGTTACTACATCCGATCGGACAACAACACAACCCAATAATTAGAGTTTCATGCATGCCTAGTTCGAACAAAGATGGGTAATATAGTCACATATTTGTAACAAATTGTTAATCGGCCAATCAATTACGTCAACTTTCGTTGAGTATATGCCCATGCTTATTTGTGTTTGTACTGGCTTGCCTGTCGGAATCATGTATTATGTGATCTTTCGTTAGAGTCTTTTGAGCTTGTTTAGTGCAAAGTTTTTTAAAACCTACTTATATATATATATATATTTATTTATTTATTTAAAACAACACTTAGTCGTTAGCAATTTTCGCGAAGCTTTAAAAACTTGATCACCTTTCTTTCAAAGTTTGAATAAAACCCTAGTAAGGAGCCTTGTGTGTTTATCAACATTTCATGCTGTGATTCGATAAGTGTTTTGAGAAGTCTCTAAAGTCGCATGTGTATATTTGGTTTTGGAAATGACGATAGGCACATATAAAACTCAATTCCGGCCATATTCAAAAATAAAAACCACTATGAATTCCTAATGAGKCCCTTTGAGCCTTTATTACGTCTCTTTGTTAGCCACGAGCATAATTATAGCTCTTATTTTGTTTAAGTTTGTGAGATGAGAGTTTTATTTATTATTGGTTCAATGAGTTTTGACGATTGTAAGGTGGGAATTAGTAGGATATATATAAAAAAAGAAGAAGAAGAAGAAGAAAAGAAATATAAAAACGAGAGAGAAATTAAGGGTGCTCAAGTTCATAGGAGCATCTAATTGTTAAGAATAAAAGCCTATTTATAAATTTAAATGAGTATAGAAGGAACTAACACTCATGTTCCTTAGAATCGGGCGTGTTTATTCAGTTTTGGGTGAGAAACAGCTTTAGTTATAAAAAGGTAAGAATAGTGTTATATGGTTGTTTTAGGAAGAATGAGGAGCAGAATTTTGCTCTATGTTAATTTTTTTTTTTGATTGAGTGAGTTATTGATTGCGTTTGTTCGCAAGTTAGCCACACATCTATATATGACATACCTTACCAAAGAGCCTACATTGCAACCCTAGAAAGTCCTAATCCGATTCTTGGTTAAATATGCAAACATATGCGATGTACAAGTCGTTGAATGCATGTTTATGTTGATCCGAGCGTATACACTAACCTTTTGAAAAACACGAGCGAATGAGTGCACCATAATATATTTCCCTTTTGTGATGATGCATTCTTTTGATTTCAAGGTGAAAAGGTAACACGAGTTTAGCCTTAAAGTTTTCAACAAAAGTGTTTATATTTGCAAAACTAAATTATATACACAATATGACTCTTTGATCTAACTATTTTCACTTCTCTTGATTTTGTTTCTTTCGTTTGTTCGAGGACGAACAAACCAATTAAGCATTGGGTGGTTGATTTGTACGTATTTGTTACGAATCTGTATATAATTGAGTCATGTTTGAGTCTTTTTGCTTTCTTTTCCGGGTTAGGATTAGGCTTAATTGAATCATTTACGACCCGTTGGTCAATAATCGGTCCTTTAAAGAGTAATTTCTTATTTTCTCATACAGCTATAGCGTCCGGCGGGTCCGTGGGACAAGGATAAAGGAAGCAATGCTCAAAAGTAGCCTAAAGGACACTCATCCGATCGGACGAATTATATCTCCAATCGGATTGACTGATGAAACACATACCGGCCGGACGATTTGACTCACCGATCGGACCTGCGGACAAAAACTTTCGTCTGATCGGACACGTACGTTACGAATGCAGAATTTTTAGAAATCTTCAGTTACGAAATGGTTTGGAGCCTTTAAAACTGAGGACGAAGGTCAGAATTCACATAATTCAGAGAGGGGTCGAAGGAAAGGCTTGGGAAGCCACAACACCATAATACGAAGAGAGATTTGAAACATCTCTCGTACCACTATCATAAAGCCCTACGGTAATCATAGTTACGGTTGGAGCATTTCGAAGCTATCGTACGTCGCTGGAATCTAAGGTTCGTGACAAGCTTTGAAGTTCCAACAAAATCTTCGGAGTGGGCAAGTTCATCACCATCGTTTCGTTGAAAGTAGTACCGGCAATTAGTAATATCTAAACTTTGTTTTCTTGAACTGATTTTAATTGGTTTCGATTGGATAATTGTGTTGAATGGTTTGGCGAAGATATTGTTTGGACTTTGTTAATGACTTGTTGGGTTATTGATTAGTTGGATTCATTATTCTTGTATTTTGGTTTATTGGATGATTGATGATGGACTGTTATTTAGTCAATTGATAATGTTTAAGTTTGATTTCCTTGAATGAGTTGCTGCGTTCTAGCTATTTGAATTTGGTTGAATGTTGGAAGTTTGAATTAATTCATTGGAAATGCACGATTAGTATTGAAGGATTGGATTAACATATAGTTGAATTATAGTGAATGAATTGTTTGTGTTTGTTAGTTAATTCGTATTAAGGTGACTTGGATGTTAGATTAGTCAATTGATTATACAAGTTAAGAGTTAAGCGTGTTTCAAAATCTTTCGTATGATGTTTGATAGTTCGTAATTGAGTTTGCTAAATTAGTTTTCCTACTTCTTATTAAGGTTGACACCCTCGAAGCAAGAAGAGAAGTTTTTTTGAGTTAAGTCGATTTCAAAATCTCAAATCAAAATCCCCCCTGATTGTGTGTTTAGAGTTAGAAATTGTGTTATTAGTATAATAAACTTCATTGACTCCGATTTCCATTCATCGAGAGATTCGACCCGAGTTAACTTGCCAGTCTACAAGTGACCCCGTTCCCTTGCGGGCAAACTAAAACCTTTCAAATGTAGACACGCATTTGTTTAACTATATTTTAATTTTGAAAGGAATACAAAAGTTTGGGTCATTTGGGAAGGGCGAAGCGATCATAAGCTTCCGATTTTAGAAATTAGGGTTTCGTGTATTATTGATCATGTGTTAGCCACTATATCCAAATATTGCGTACCTTACCAGAGAGCCAACATTACAACCCGAATTAAAGACCTCTTTTGATTCTTGTTTGGTCATGTACAATGGGTGATTTTGAGTTTCTAATATGTGAAATCTTTACAAGATGCATGCATTGTCCTACTTGAGTGTATACACGTCCCACATAAACAAACACTTGAGCGAATTAAGTGAACACCCTCAAAAATTCCATTTGTGAGGAAGTCATCGATTTGGTTTTCATTTGAGAAAGAGTAATACAAGCAATGCTTGGCGATAACGAGTTTATGTTGATACTTTTATCATTCCAATAAGGATAAGCAAAAGAGTTTTTCTTTTTGCATAATGTTCATTGCATGTACATTCTCGATCCTTTTTGTTGTTTGAGGATGAACAAACCGATAAGTGTGGGGTGGTTGTTTTGCATGTAATTGTGGTATTTTTATTGTGTTTTTAATTAGAGTTTAGTGTCATTTTTAGTGGTTTCGATTTGAGTTTTGTTAAGTTATTAGGTGGCTTTTCTTGTTTTGTTGTTTTTCTTGTTCCTTTTTATTTTATACTTAATTTGGTTAAATGGGTTCAATTAATTTGAGGTTTGGTGAAATTCTTGGGTTTTTATGTTCAAAATCCTATTTTCATACGTAAAGGCATTGAGGACCAAAGTTCAAGCCAAGGCGTGTCGAAATCGGTGCCAAGAGCAAGCTTCGAAAATGGCCAAACATTTTGGAATGCTAGCCAAGGCGTGCCAGTCGAAGCCAAAACTCACACCAAGCCCCTTGGCGCACACCAAAACTCGTGCCAGGCAGCGCCCAACATGCCCACGCGCGCGCAGTGCGTGCAACGCCCGCACACGCTCGGCATCTCCCACATGCCCCCGCGCGCGCAACGCGCACAACGCCCGCACTCACCCAGCAGCGCCCGCATGCCCGCGCGCATCCGCCCGCTCCCAGCGCCAGGCGTCGCCAGCCTCAGCGCCACATCTCGCGCCAGGAATCGCCAACATTGATGCCACGTCCGCTGGCGCTTGCCAACTTCCACGCCACACCTCACGCCAAAAGCATCGCCAGCCAGCGCCAAGCCCCGCGCCCAGGCCAGCGCTATCCCTGCCAAGGCCCGCACCCAGGACAGCGCCATCCCTGCAGAGCCATGCGTGCCCAAGCTCGGCCAATGTCGAGACACCTCGAGACAAATCAAGTCAAATCAAGCCTAGGGTCGAGCCAAGTGGCTAGGAAGGTCAACACGGGTCAAATTTGGTCAAACCCAGGAATTTCAAGCCTTTAAGGCTAATTTGACCAATTTAACCCCAGTTAAACCTAGTACCAACACTCATTTTGTAAAATATCCACTCTCCTCCCAACCCATGTTTGGGGTTTGGGATTTATTTCTCTCTCTAGACCTTAGATTTAATTTCTAGCTTTCCTTGGGTTTGTAAGCTCAAGAAGAATTCAAGACATCACTTGGATTTTACTTTTTGGCTATTTCATTTCAAGTTTGTTGTTCCTTTCCTTAATTCATGTAACATTTCTTTTAATTTCATGCTTTCCTTTAATTTTCATGCTTGTTCTTCATTTTATGAATTTTGCCTCAGCTCTTAGATTAATTGTTTGATTTGTGAATTGGCTATGGAATCTAGGTGAGTGACACATCTAGATCATATATCGAGTCCTTGATCATTTTTATTTTGATTATTTCATATGCTTATGCTTGTTCTTCAGTTTATGCATTTTGCCTTAGCTATTAGAATTGTTGTTTGATCTTGTGAATTGGATATGGAATCTAGGTGAGTAACACACCAAGATCATAGATCGAGTCTCGGGTCATTTTTATTTTCATATGCTTTATTTTGGTTTTTATTTTAATGCATAGTTTTATGTTGAATCCTAGATCTACTCTTCGTTTCTTGTTATTTTTCGAAAAGATTTAAACTTTTACGTCAACTTTTATTGCTCTTTCTAGGTACTTTCAATTTTTGCTAATTTGCATTATTTATATTTTTATGATCATGCATGCATAGTTTTACCTCAGGTTTTCATGCTTGTACTTAGTGAAACTTGACCTTTACTTGCTTATTTTCATTGTTGCTTGCACTTTCAATTTGAGTATACGCACAAGGCATCCTAAATACTTGCATTTCCTTTCATAGTTAGTCGTAGTTTAGTTTCATCTAGTTTCCATTTATTTTCATTTTCCTTCAATTTTCACAAGCTAAAAACCCATTGATTCCTACAATCGAATCGAATTCTGATAATACCAAGCTAATGAACCCCATACACCACTAAAAACTACTCTTCAAATGGGAATCTGAAAATGGTCTTAGGTGATCATAATGTACGAAAGAGATTTATGCATGTAAGTTCTACACTCCATTTTCAATTATTACAAGTAATTTGAATCTTTCATTATTATTCTAACTTTTTGTGATGAATGCAGGATTGTCCAATCAAATGCTATTGCAACGCTTTTGATGAGGAAGCCTTGATCACAAAAATGCAAGTACTCTTTGGAGATGTGTATCCAACTAACCACGGTGGAAGCTCTACGAGTGGAAGTACCATTGACCATTGCATGTTGTTTTACCGACACTGCTCTACCTGTGTGGATTGTGTTTGTGTTTTCATTGTATAATGTTTTTATGTTGTTGTACCGACACTACTCTATTGTTGTAGATTGCGTTTGTGTTTTGTTGTGTAATATTTTTTGATAACTACTGAGCGATAGAAAATTGAAAGTGAACCACGCACTAGGAAACTTCAACACAATTAAAATAACTTACACATCATGAAAAATAGTGTGATCCCGTGCCACACCGCTTTTCTTATACTTTTTGCGTAGGTCGTGATCATGTCCTTGTGGGAGGGCTGGTGGTTCCTGAATCGGCACTTGCTCGTCACCTTCGTCCCCAACCACAAATAAACCATAAGTACGATGTGCAAGATCCGCAGTTTCAGTGGGATTCGACATGGGAATGGGTGTCGTCTGGAAGTCTATCCGCGAAAAGCCCATGTCATGTGGAGGTGTGAAGTTGGGGTTTAAATGTGGATAATCAGTATGCAGAAGATTGGTGAACGACTGTCCAACATAGGAAGGAGTATAAAACTCGGGTGCGGATGGTCCAAATGTAGGAACGTAATCACCTCCCTCGTTATACGATGATTGACCAACATGATCTATATTCAACAGAGAGAAAAACTTATTATTTTAATATTAATCGTAAGGAAGTGACATATCAAATAGTTATTAACGAATCACGCAATTACCATGATGGATGACTGGTGGTGGCCCGGGTGTGACTGCGGGTGCTCTGCTACGAGAGGATGTTGATTAGCCAGACATGCTCCTTCTTCCGCTGCTGAACACGGATGCCCTGCGCTCATCTGGAGCATCACGAGATACACTAGTCCTGGATGGTCTAATTATGCTCCATATTCCGCTGCCGGATGAATATGTCGTGCGCTCATCTGACATATCCTCATGTGACTCCTCACGAATATCTCATCAGCAACCGAATCAACCACATCGTGCATACAACGATAAGAGTCAAAATCATCGTCTCTAGCATGTGAAGAAACATGGCGGAGTCGCTGACTCCAAATACCCTACAAAACATAGACGGTTAAACAATAAAACTAAGAAATAATTAAATACATTGAGTGGGAAAAGAGTGAATAATATTTGTTACAATGGCCTCGTAAATGCCGACATCTGATGGCTGGTATCCTACCTCTGCATGTCTCTCCAGAGGAGTGATGAAATTTCGTGTATGCTGCTGATACCATCTGCGATATCTGCTCGCCGTACTTGCACCTCTCTGAACTGGAGTGACTTGTATCCTCGTGAACCATCGTACCTCCCATGCCTGGATCCAGGCATGATGACGTACAGTCCACTGAACATGGTGCTCATTTGCTCGAGACACACTGTGCGATGCCTCTACATCATCTACGGCGGTCTCTGGTGTACTTTGACGTATGCCGAATTTTTGGGTCACTCGATTGGGAAAATGTATCTTGACGATCGACCAACATATCAGTGGGCACTGGCTTAGCCAGTTTTGACTCAAACATCTTTCCCCCAATACTTGTATTTCAGGTGCATCCAAATCGTAGGGTTCCCATGTTCACTGCACATTTGAATAATCATCATCAGTTTTCAACATATTATCAATATAAGCAATATTTATTCAGTACTCTACCTCTATCTCGTGTAGCCGATCAAGTGACTTCCGAAATACTCGTAATGTATTCCTAGAACTCCGCATATAACTATATTCTGCAATCCACCTGCGTAAACATTCAAGTGAAGTTATTAAAATGAAAAAGATTACTAATAGATGCTTAGCTAGTATGGTAGTTATAAATTATACCTACCACCATACGGCGGTACGGACAATGTGACGTCTTCGGCTGCAATGTGAATGGTCCAATGAAGATCAAAAGAAAGACCCGTGGACTGTGGTCTAACAGATGAAATTCAGGACCATGCCCAAATCTGCAACAAATCCATTGGACCACTGATCATCTTAATATCTTCTTCCACAGACATACACAACTCACGATATAGATGTGCAAGCACAGCACTACCCCAGCTAATACCCGATGATGTGGCATCATCCTCAAAATGAGGTAGGTAGCTTACAGAAACATAATTATTCGTTGTGCTGGGCAACAACAACGAACCTAGTTGTAAAAGTCCAATCCCATGAGCGTACTGCACGACCTCGTCCTGCGGCGTGTCATCATCTGGCCGTTGTCTTCTGAGATGCTCACTCAACGTCGAGAGTTTCAAACGACTCGTACCTTTCATCTCCTCCTCATAATCCATGTGCAGGCCAATGTAATACATGATATAATCCGCCCAATCTTCCCTGCTCCACTGCACGTCATCGCTGATCATCAGGGCACCTTCAATCAGAAGACCCCAAATAACAGCCGCATCCTACAGAGTGATCGTCGCCTCTCCTATGAGCAGATGAAGCGTATGCGTCTCGCGGAGCCATCTTTCAACTAGTGTTGTGATCAAATGGCAGTCCAGCTTCGTAATCGCTCCGCAACATGCGACCCTGTAAAACCCCCTGCGATGTAGCACCGACATAACTTGAGGATGTAGACCGTTACGCTCGTCCTAGAAAATATTACATGCTGCACGCTTCACTCTCAAAACCCCATCCATATGACCACCTGCAACGCTGCTCGATCTATGTAAGCCCTGCTGGCTCAAGAGCGGTGATGCCATCTGCAAGATAAATACATATAAACGATTAAGAATGGAATTTTAGATGAAAAGTTGCAGGAATTAATAAATTCATACAAGAATGAAATATTACTTAAGGAATTCATACAACACGAATTATTAACTCGGATAGAAATACGAATTACAACATCGAGTAGTGTCCAACGTCTATCAACAAACAATAAATCGAACTACAACATCAAGATGAATATTACTAAGGGAATTCATATAACAATAATTATTAATGTTCATAGCAATGCGAATTACAACATCCAGTAGTGCTAGCGAATTACAACATCCAGTAGTGCTAGCGAATTACAACATCCAGTAGTGCTAGCGAATTATAACATCGGACACATGGCAAGATCATCGCCGTATCTATCATCAGTGCCTTGAACCAGAACATCCACCGCCTTGTGATGAGCTAGCCACATCTTGCGCACGGTATTGTTGTCTTACGCGTACTTGTGGTTGGTCCATTTCGTTGGGGATCCTACTGCCCCTGAGTTGTCCAATGGTTCGTTGCCTCCTCGTGTGTGGATCATGAACCAATTCAAAACTTGCCTCATTCCAATCCTCCGCGTCGGGCAACGGTTCAAAAGCCCCAGCAAAGTATGTGCGTAGTTATGCAGTAGTGTTGTAGTAATCTTGGACCTAAACTCGAGGATCCACTCTGAATTCGGTGCACGCATTTATTGCATGAGAGCACGGAATACCACTGCTCACCCATCTACCACAAGAGCATTCTGCGCTCGACAAGAAAACTCGAGAGTTTTGAGTACGAACTCCTCCGTTGACCCCCGCAGAGACTTCGGGCATTTGTGTCGCCCAATTAAAGCCCGTAATGTGGTAAGATGACCCTAAATGTTGTCTTGACCTGAATAGGTCATATATCTTATCAGGCAAAAATTGTTGCATGTTATGTACACTTGTCGCATCTTTCAAGTGATCATAGAAATTTTGAACACTTCGAAGAAATGTGATTCGGGCGATAGTAGTTATTGGGAGTCATCTAGCACGTTTCATCACTCCATTGATGCACTCAGACATGTTGGTCGTCAGGATGCCACATCGTTAGCCGCCATCGTGGGACAGTGTCCCCTTGCTCTTATCAATGCCATCCAAGTATGCAAATGCATCTGGATCAATGGCCTTAATCTGCTACATTATTCTATGGAAGACTGTAACTCTAGGTTCTGCTCCAGCTTTGAAATACATATCCTTCAATTTCATAGACTTGGCATGCATATTAAAGTTAGAAGAGACATATCGCAAACAAAAAACATTAGAAGAGAATGCCGGAAATTGTTTTAGTGCACTAAGTAGTCCAACATGTCGGTCAAATATAAGGCAAACCCGTTCTATGTCGCGAACAATATATTTTGCAACCATGTGAAGGAACCAATGCCAGGAGATATAACTCTCCGAATCAACAACTGCATAAGCTAGTGGCAAGACTTATTAGTTTGCGTCAACTGCAACTGCCATCAACAACGTGTGCTTGTACTTTCCAACCAAAAAGGTTCCATCAACACTGATCACCTTGCGACAATGTCTAAAAGTTTCGATACATGGTCAAAATGCCCAAAATACAAATCTTAACATATGCACACCGGGTATTCCAGAAGATTTGTGTAGCCACTCAACCACTGTCCCTGGGTTGTACGTTTACAAGGCCTCCATGTATTTTGGTAAATATTGGACCGACTGCTCCCACATCCCGTACACATTTTCACGAGCCTGCTGTAAACCTTGCCATGCCTTGTGATATGGCACTTCATAACCATATTCTTGTTTGATAGCTTTCTGGACATGCGCAGCAACATATAACGGATCTTGCTCGACGTGAGTGGTGATGAGCATGACAATCGTGTTTTTACATAAATTGGGGTGATCATTGATTTGCATGTTTTTGTACATATTTTTGTTACCATTTTTGTATCACGTTGCTTGTGTTTCGCTTGCTTTTAGGTGTATTAGGAGTCGAGTTGGCCGTTTTTCATTATTTCTAGGCTTTCTTAGTTTTTGTACATTTTTTTTATTAGTTTTCGTAATTTTTCACTCTTTCGTTTTTCTCTTGGCTGTAGGACATCCAAGCGGGGCCCGCGCTCGTTTGGGATCATTTTCACTCGACTCAGGATCGTATGGACAGGTAAGGATTCACAGCAAACGAGGTTCGATAGACCGGCGGACGTGAAGAGAACGAGGAATCGAGCCGGGTGCAGCAATCCAGTCGACCGACTGGAAGTTCAGTCGATCGACTGCCCTTCTAGTCGATCGATTGAAACCCCAAGATTGACTGGATTCCAGGGAGTTTGGCCGTTTTGGACAGCGCAGTCGATCGACTGTCGACATGACCGATCGACTGCCAGTCGATCGACTCCTTTACAGTCGATCGACTGAAAAGCAGATTTTCGCTGCTTTTGGATGATGTTGCCCCTGTGTGGTTGATAAGTAGGAACGTCACCTCATTTCAAGGATCATCCCCCAGCAGATCTCTGTTTTCAGAGATTTTGCTCCCAAGCTTTTCCTTTTTCATTTGTTGCTTTCTAAAACGCATATTAATTAGTAGTTAATTAGTTCTAATTTAGTTAAGTGTTAGATCTTCATTAGCTAGTTGTTGAAGCTTTTGTTTGGCATTTCTTTTGTGAAGAATCCTTCAAGTTGCCATTTCCATTGTTGAGATTTAAACTTTCCATTGGAAGCTTTAGTTGAATCAAAAATTTGGTAATATCTTTCTATTAATTTAGTTTTGTTTTCATGTTATTTCTTTTTAAACTTGTGTTAATGCTTGGATTATAGTTTAGTTGTTATTTTGCTTTTCAAAACTTCCATTTTCATTTTATAGCTTCCTAGCTTTTGAACTTATGCTTTTAAATTGTTTAATTGTTTAGATCAACTTCTCAAGTTTCTAGAAGCTTTATAAAATCTTCCTTCTTAAACTTTTATTGTTGCTAAATTAATGTTGTTGACTTTTTCAAATAATAAGACTTTAATTTTCCCTCCCTTTTCCTTAATGCAAATTATAAGCTTTCTTYGTTGACTAGTTTAGATTAATCATTTTTAAATAAGCTTTAATTTCCTTTTCATAATTTTAATGCTTTCAAAACTTCTATTTCAATTTAAAGTTTAGTTATAAAAACTCCAACCAAATCAATGACTACTGCTTTCCTAGTTTAGATTAGTTTAATTTCAATCGACGATAAGGGTAAATAAGACACCGATAAGCCGATAGCATCCATCCTCGAGAGACACGACTCGGGAAGAACTCGCCGCCCTACAACCGGCTCCGTACTTTTGCGGAGACGGATTCTCAAAATAGCGCGTCGAGAATTCGTCGATCAAAAATCTGGCGCCGTTGTCGGGGATGGATTAAGGCCAATGGTGTTCTTAATTACTCTTATCGTTAACGTAGTTCATAGTTAGATTGGTTCGTCATTTTACATTCGATACGCGTAATCTTTTGTCATTTGTTGTGTATGCAGGGTAGGTCCGACGTCCCGTTACCTCCGCTATTATCACCGGTTTTAGAGGGGCAAACAATGGCAACTCCGTTCGAGAGCCCGATGCCGCCCGCTCACACTCAAGACGATCAAAGGATGCCTCCGCCGCTCGATTGATCCGGCCGAGGATGGCAAACTACCGAGCTAGTTTGCCATACGACAACCCTTACATCCAAACTCCCGAATATCCAAATCAATACACCACTCCTGAATATGACGACCCGTATGCTTCGATCGGTAAAGAATGGATCCACTCTTCCGATCATTATGGCCCAAATCCTCCACATTCACCTCCATTTTCATATCCCCATAACCCGATCATAGATCCGTATGCACCGACTCGTGACCCTTTTGGTCCGGATTTTGGCGATCCATATGTTCCATTCGTCCTTCCTTCTTCTTACACCCATTTCGACTCGTATGCTCCATCGATCTATGATTCCTATTCTTTGAGCTACGATTCTTACAATCTACCCACCTCGAGCTCGTATACCCCGATCGATGACCCTTATACCTCACTCTTTCAAGATTCGTCTACGTCCCAACTCCCGGACGTGGAGTCTCTCTTAGCCGAGCTCATAGAACGCCTCGCTCGCATGGAGACTCACGCAAAACAAATTACCAATGACGTGGAAGAGCTTAAGAAACCGTGCCTTGACGAGATGCCCATCTTTGATGTGGTGGTGCCCACGTTTGGTGACGGCGATTCGAGATTTGACGATCTTTTGAAAGAGTAGCGCTATGAGGTGGACTTAGACGATGAGGAGAATGGATCGGAAGTCGCCGTAACCCCTCTCGGGTATTGTGAAGAGGTTGTGGTGGAAAGTGAGGGGGGGTTATCTTTGGGGTCTCCGATTGCACTTGGATTGTCGAGCTTATCTGCTTTAGGCGAGGGAGATGTAGTTGTGCGGATTTTGGAAGATGTGGAGTTGATCGAGCCTCTTTTGCCACCACCCGACGCTTTATTACTACTTGAACAAGAGGACGAGGAAGATGTGTTGGATCCTACTCTCTCGTTCCCGACTACGACTATTTCTAAAGTTGAGAGAGAGGAGATGATGGTCGGGAAGACGGAGAAGTACGTCGACCCGTTTTGGGGTGAACACTTCTGGGTGGTCGACTACTCACCCTTCTGACCACCGAAGCACGCCCATGTTCTTGATGTCTCGATCTTCCGGCTTGCCCGACGCGCCCGCCTTGGTGATTTTGGTCACCAGGTGTGTCTACTCGAGAACACCAAGGCGTGGCATGATCGTCACCTTTCTTGGATCCCAGATAACGTTTTTGTATAACCGTCGAGCGAACGATGTTAACCAAACGCACTACGTGGGAGGCAACCCACGACGTTCTAACCCTTTCTAACTCTTTTCTTGTTTTTCTTTTAATTTTGTGTATATTCTACCTTTAAGTAGTGTTAATGGAGTTTTTAGGTTTGTGTAGGTTCAGCCATGGAGTCTTGGGACAAAAGAGGATCGAGAATGGAGGTTGGCTGCTGAAATGCAGTCGATCGACTGAATACCTAGTCGATCGACTGGTATGTAGTCGATCGACTGCCCAATCGACTGGTGGTTCAACATCGACTGGATTCCAGGTAATTCTGAATGTTTGGCATGAGCAGTCGATCGACGGCCGACAGTCGATCGACTGCGGTCGATCGACCGAATAGGGCAATCGACCGACTGCCCAGCGAACCCTAACCTCGCTTTTATTCTTAAAAAAAAAATAGAAATTTCAAAAACTCAAAAAGATTTTCATTTTTGTAAATAGTTTATTTTTGTGCAAATTTTCCAGACTTACCTTACCTTGTAGATAGCTTGTTGCTTGCCTCGGCTCCCGACGACGACCTTTGCACAACCACGACGACACGAGCTCGGACATAGGGGCGTTCTCTTTTCCCTACACCTTTTTACTGCTTTTCTTAGCTTAAATACGCAATGAGGACATTGCTAGGTTTAAAGTGTGGGGTGGTTAGAGTTCGTCCTAGGTTTATAATTTTGTCGAATGCTTGCTTGTGTTAATTCGAGTAACGTGTGTGTTATACTTGCTTGGACCCTTGGCAAAGTGACGCAGTTTTGATGATTTGTTAAGGAGTTTAGATTTTCGATCGAATTTAGTGGATTTAGGCGATTTAACTTGTTGGGATCTTTGTTCGGTCTTAGCTTCGTGCTATCCTTGTGCTCGTTTAGAACTAGTGCCTCGACTAGCCCTCATCATCAAACACTCTCTATAGGTTTGTATTTTGTAAATTGGAGTCGTCAATTGCTCCACTTGCTCGATTGAAAATATTGTAAGTTGCTAGTAGCAACGAATGATCGGAGTCATTGAAAGCTTTGTTATTGTAATTACCTTACGTCTCCAAAAAAAAAAACAAAGAAAAAACAAGGATATGTTATAAATCCTTGATGTTGTTGAGTAACACGTTTTTCAGTTTTTTCCAAGTTTTAGTATATTTTTGTTAAAGAGAGGTGTAGATGATTTTGGCTAGTAGGGAGCCGATTAACGGTTCGAGCGTGGATAGACCTTAGCCGGGGCAAGGATGGGGAGACCGACTCGGTGGATTGTTTAAGTCCTTTTAGGTTTCGGGAGTTGGTCTAAACTTTCCTTAACAACGCACATGGTCGTCCTTTTAGCCAAAGCTAACAGGCAACGTAGCGTACTACGTCTCGATTTAACTTTGTGCATTAGTTGAGGGTTGGTCGAGGGTAGTTTTGTCATTTTACGTTAGTATTTGCTTGAGGACAAGCAACCATTCTAAGTGTGGGGTGGTTGATTTGCATGTTTTTGTACATATTTTTGTTACCGTTTTTGTATCATGTTGCGTGTGTTTCGCTTGCTTTTAGGTGTTTTAGGAGTTGAGTTGGCCGTTTTTCGTTATTTCTAGGCTTTCTTAGTTTTTATACATTTTTTTTATTAGTTTTCGTAATTTTTCACTCTTTCATTTTTCTCTTAGCCGTAGGACGTCCAAGCGGGGCCCGCGCTCGTTTGGGATCATTTTCACTCGGCTCAGGATCGTATGGACAGGCAAGGATTCACAGCGAACGAGGTTCGATAGACCGACGGACGTGAAGAGAACGAGGAATTGAGCTGGGTGCAGCAATCCAGTCGACCGACTGGAAGTTCAGTCGATCGACTGCCCTTCTAGTCGATCGACTGAAACCCCAAGATCGACTGGATTCCAGGGAGTTTGGCCGTTTTGGACAGCGCAGTCGATCGACTGAAAAGCAGATTTTCGCTGCTTTTGGATGATTTTGCCCCTGCGTGGTTGATAAAGTAGGAACGTCACCTCATTTCAAGGATCATCCCCCAGCAGATCTCTGTTTTCAGAGATTTTTTCTCCCAAGCTTTTCCTTTTTCATTTGTTGCTTTCTAAAATGCATATTAATTAGTAGTTAATTAGTTCTAGTTTAGTTAAGTGTTAGATCTTCATTAGCTAGTTGTTGAAGCTTTTGTTTGGCATTTCTTTTCTGAAGAATCCTTCAATTGCCATTTCCATTGTTGAGATTTGAACTTTCCATTGGAAGCTTTGGTTGAATCAAAAGTTTGGTAATATCTTTCTATTAATCTAGTTTTGTTTTCATGTTATTTCTTTTTAATCTTATGTTAATGCTTGGATTATAGTTTAGTTGTTATTTTGCTTTTCAAAACTTACATTTTCATTTTATAGCTTCCTAGCTTTTGAACTTATACTTTTAAGTTGTTTAATTGTTTAGATCAATTTCTCAAGTTTCTAGAAGCTTTATAAAATCTTCCTTCTTAAACTTTTATTGTTGCTAAATTAATGTTGTTGACTTTTTCAAATAATAAGACTTTAATTTTCCCTCCCTTTTCCTTAATGCAAATTATAAGCTTTCTTAGTTGACTAGTTTAGATTAATCATTTTTAAATAAGCTTTAATTTCCTTTTCATAATTTTAATGCTTTCAAAACTTCTATTTCAATTTAAAGTTTAGTTATAAAAACTCCAACCAAATCAATGACTACTGCTTTCCTAGTTTAGATTAGTTTAATTTCAATCGACGATAAGGGTAAATAAGACACCGATAAGCCGATAGCATCCATTCTCGAGAGACACGACTCGGGAAGAACTCGCCGTCCTACAACCAGCTCCGTACTCTTGCGGAGACGGATACTCAAAATAGCGCGTCGGGAATTCGTCGATCAATCATGACGTGTAAAAGATGCAAGACATTTGTGGGCAGAACCCAATCTTGTGATTACCCAAGCACCCTTTCGTTTACGAAAACTAGCGCGGAGACACTATCCGCATTCGGGTGACTCGTTAATTATTGGATTCAGAATATCTACATGATTCTCCCCAAGTGATTTTGACAAAAAAAAAAAACTTTCCAAACCGTTCGATTGCTCTGTACCACTCTATATGCACACTTGGCGATGCGCACAAAGTAATCTTTGACAGCCCACATCAAATGTCTTTTATCTCTGAATATCATGTCTGTTCTCAACACTCCTTCATCTTTATCGTAGTAGTAGTCCTGTTGAGGGACATCAATAAAATTGATAGGAATGTCTTCGTATACGTGATCGAAAAATGATATGTTCTTGTAGAGTGTCGATCATCTATCCGCTCGTTTATGGGTTGTAAGGGCACGTTCATCTACGGTAGGTTCAAAAGGATCTTCATTTGGTATGCTACCCCCCAACTGAAAGAATTTATTGTCAGTTTCATCACCATCATCTAGTTCATCTAAACTATTCTCAGAATCGCTTCCTTCATCTGGTTCGAAGTAATCGGCGGGGTAGTCCGTAATCACCGGTGGGGGAGGGGGATGATGCTCGGTGGAATCTACATTTGCATATCCACCCTCGTCTCGTAGAATTGATGCATACATGTAATATTCATTGCCAGAAGACATATTCGCCATATGTGCGCTTACTTCTAAAACCGAATAAATCTAATTAAATAATTAACAAATAAACAAGAACCGAATAAATTCGAATTTTCACATAATTAAATAATTTCTCACAAACTAAATAATACCCAAAGATTCACGTAATTAGAAATCTTATAAATTCAATATTTGTAAATAATTAACAACTAAACACAAAAGGAATAAATTAACATTTTAACAAAATTAATAATTTCCTCATTAACAAATAAAATCATATTTATTAAATAATTAACAACTAAACAATAACTGAAAAGATTTAAATTTTCACATGATTAAGAATTTCTCACAAAATAAATAAATTCACATCTTCACATGATTAATAATTTTATCACAAACAAATAAATTCAAATTTTCACATAATTAATAATTTTATCACAAACAAATAAATTCAAATTTTCACATAATTAATAATTTTATCACAAACAACTAAATTCAAATATTCACATAATTAATAATTTCATTCCAAGCAAATAAAACCAATTTTTATAAACAATTATCGACTAAACACTAAACTAATAAATTCAAAAGTTAATATAATTAATATGCAACTAAACTTCACAACTAAAATTCACAAACATAAATATTCAAATATATACAAAGTTGTTAAATCTAAATGCAATATACACAAAGAAATTAAATCTAAATGCAATAATTCATTCACCTAACAACGAAACATAAATTAAGAAGATGAATTAGGAATTACCCCTTTTTTTTTTTTTTGGCTGCTTGGTTGAAAATGGTGGCTGGGTTTGCTGGAGAAAACGAAGAAGAAGATGAAGATGTATGTATGTTGTGTGTTGTGTGGCGTGTGTGTGTTATAGGGTTAAGGGCCGATTTTTTTTTTGTTTTTTTTTTTTTTTTTGCAAACAAACCCCGGGATGCTCTTGGGAGTGGGCGTCCCACCCCGTCAGGGTTTTTTTTTTTTTTTTTTTTTTTTGCAAAATACACCTGGACGGCCCTTCCCAGTGGCATCCCGATCCTCCCACCCCCAAACCTTTTTTTTTAATTGATCCCCAAAAAGTATTTTCTGGATAGAAAGGTTCGGAACGCCTTTCCAGTGGCTCCCGCTATTTTTTAATTTTTTTAAATAAATCAACGGGCGGGACGTGCCTGGAAGTGGCGTCCCGACCCAAGTTTTCAAAAGTTATTGAATATATATTATTTTCTCAATTCTGAATTAAAAATATATTATTTATTTAATAATACTTATAATTGCTGTAAATTAAAAAATTATGTGATTTTAACCGATCTCATCTATTATTATTATTATTATTATAACCAAAAAATGCGAGGAAGTTCGTTTAATCGGGTTTCCATTAACTACTTTACGGTGAATAAACCTGAATTAACCTAATTTAAAAAAAAAAAAATTCTAATAGTAAAAGACAAGTATGCATAGGAGTCGGTGGGGGGCATTGGCACAGCACAACTAAACCAACGTAATCACTTGGGCGGCTTTGGTTCTTTTTCCTAAACTCTATTTTGACCCACCACACCATAATCCACAACCCAAACAACCCCTTAAGTTTACTGTGGTGACAAAGTGCACAAAAATCGGGCAATTCATTTATTTTAGTAAGAATAGTAATTAATTACTAATATTAATAAAGTGGTGACAAAGTAAAGTGAACAAAAAATTAGGCAATTCATTTATTTTTAATAAAGGAAAACAAATTAATTAATCGTCTAATTGAAAGTAGCTTGGGTTGACCACAGACAAGTCCGTCTCTTTTCTCTCTCTACCCGAAGTTTTCTCTCTCTAGATTCCTCTTTTTCAACCGTTTGAATCCAATACTCTGCCTCAATATTCTTCTACCCCAAGTTTCGACGCTTTGTACGTTTTCTCTTCTACTATCAAAGCTGCAAGAATTAGATCTCGAAAAACCTGTAACTAATTCGACAAGAAGATGGCTGGCCGGTACGATCGCAACCCTTTTGACGAAGAAGATGAAGTTAATCCGTTTTCTGTAAGTTTTTTTCCCAGTGTGAATTATTGCTTGGAAAATGAACTATATGTGCTCTTAGAAGTGAATAATTTGAAGTTGTGGAAAAAACTGGGGGTTTGTTGTGACTTTGATTGACTCTGCGGCTGGTTCTGATAGGGTTTTGCTTTTGGGGCCTCTTATATATACGTCACTTGAATGCTGTTTGTTTACTGGCCCGGAATCGAAAATTGGTGTGATTCTCATTGTTTAATTTCATTTCCAAACCTGTAATTGAGGCATTTCAGTTGCTTCATTTTAATTGGTAAGGTTCTGATGCTAGATGTATGTGTGAGTAACAGCATAACAGTCTTAATTCAAATAAATCTATTTTTTTGTTCCAGTTTTGCCTATGTAGCTGTTACTTTATAGTTTCTATGGAATGTGCTGTATAGCATCAACATGTTAATGACCCTCTTAAAGAAGTTATTGGTCTTAGTAGTTTGTTTGTATTTGTTGCTGATAATTTTCTCTTATACAGGAAGGAGGAGCTAGAGGAAAAGCATCTGGACAACCGAAGTTTAGTGGAGGCTCATTTTTTACAACAGTGAGTTTCATCTTAATTTATCATTTAATTTGGGAATAGATACAATTAAAGAGATACGAGGAATATCTTGTAAAACTTTGAGAATATTTTTGCGTTAATATTTCTTAATGTGGAATTTTGGATTTAGGGCTTTTGTAATAATTAAGATTCATATTGCCATCAGCTTGCAGTTTTTTCATAACTATTTGCAACATTGATATTTCTTTTGTTTCTTTTATTTTTATTTTTTTAGGCTACTGGAAGTGTTCCACCTGCAGCAAACTCGAGGCTGTCACCTCTTCCTCCAGAGCCTGCTGATTTCTACAATCCTACAGCACCAGTTGACATTCCTCTCGATAGTGCTGGGGTAAGTGCAATTATTTTTTAAATCAACCTGCTATCCTGTGTTTGTCGTCATCTTCTTTGTTTCTTTGTTCAACTGAAATACGTTTTACTAGATTCTAATGGAATGAAATTTCAAATTTAGGATTTGAAAAAGAAAGAGCGAGAACTGCAGGCTAAAGAAGCTGAGCTGAAGAGGAGGGAACAGGTATTCATTGACACTTCTCATAATAATCTGCTGGATATGAGTTTATGCGTCTAAAGACTAAAACTATTATACAGTAGGAACGTATCTTATGGGAAATGGTGCTAATTTGTCGAGTAAGATGCATGTACATTAGTAGATTTTTTTTTTGTCTCGAAAGATGATAGATGTGTAGAGTCCTTGCGTATAACAACATAATTTCTAATTACTAATTATTAATGATGCTCTGCAGGATGTGAGGCGGAAAGAAGAGGCTGCTGCACGAGGTTCTTTATCTTCTCTTGCCGAATACTTTTTATCGCTTTGATTTATGAACTGTATTATTTATTTATTTATAATTGGATTTAGATGGTTCTAAATCAAGTGAATGACACGGATATCTTGTTTCGTTGCAGCTGGTATTGTTCTTGAAGAGAAGAACTGGCCTCCATTTTTCCCTATTATTCATCATGATATAGCAAATGAAATACCCATTCATCTTCAGAGGCTGCAATATGTTGCATTTACAACCTTTTTGGGTAAGTAACATCTTTCTAATGTGTTATGGAATTTCTGCATGTTCTTGTTTTTACTATTTTATCATGTATTTGTGCTTTCGCCTTATTGTGATTTTTGTACATTTTTGTCATTATGGTGGTGATCAGGACTCGTTTTTGCCCTCCTGTGGAACGTTATAGCTGTGACTACTGCGTGGATTAAACAGGGAGGTTGGTATTCATTTAATATCTTGTTTATTGTCTTTTAGATTGTATGTGTTGTTTGAACCAAATTTACTAACATTGATCTCTTCGTTAGATGCAAAGATTTGGTTTCTTGCTATTATCTACTTCATATCGGGGGTTCCCGGAGCCTATGTGCTGTGGTATCGTCCACTTTACCGCGCTTTTAGGTTCGTATTTCTATCTTTTCATCGATCAGTTGTATAAGGTGATGAGAGCCGATGAACAATTTTCGATCTGTAAATAGTTTTGACTAGGCGTCCCGTGTTATTTTTACAGGACTGAAAGCGCCATGAAGTTTACGTGGTTTTTCATGTTTTACTTGGTGAGTTTCCTGATATTAGTTGTCATGGATTTTGATGTTCGACTGTATTTTTGATAATTTGTAATTTGATGACTTTACAGCTCCACATTGGCTTCTGCATCTTTGCGGCGGTTGCACCTCCTGTTGTTTTCAGAGGAAAATCTCTGGCGTAAGACCACCTTCAATTTTATTTATTTATTTAATTTTTGTTGGTAACTTTCTTAAGATCCTTTCTAAAACAGCGATACTAATAATCAACTTTTTTTTCTTTCTAATTTTAAGTTATTATTATTATTATTATTATTATTTATTTTATTTTTTTTTAAAGTGTGCTGATTAGAGTTTTGATTGTGTTATGCAGAGGCATCCTGCCAGCTGTGGATCTTATAGGCAGCCATGTATTGGTTGGGGTAAGTTTTAAATACCTGCTGATAATATTAAATAGGCCAATATTGTTTATAATACACTATATTTGCAAATTGAAGTGATGAATCTATTATTGTTGTTGGTTATGTAGATTTTCTACTTCATTGGGTTTGGGCTTTTTTGCCTTGAATCAGTTCTCAGCATTTGGGTCATACAGGTAAAAAAAAAATTTGAAATAAATTCCCTCAATATAGAATTCAAAATGAGTATGTATGCAATTTTCAATTTTTCTTATTAACTGTTTTTCATATGTACAGCAAGTATACATGTATTTCCGAGGCAGTGGTAAAGCTGCGGAAATGAAGCGTGAAGCTGCTAGGGGAGCTCTGAGAGCGGCTATTTAATGTGGTAAGGACCGAAAAGTAATTTCTCATTTCGATATGAGATTCCATTTTACACATGGGTGCGAGAGAGATGAATTGCGAGATGTAAAGCGTAAATTCTATGCGTATTTCTGAGTGTTCATTTAAATTTTTTTTAACAGTTATTTTCTTGAGAGAGACTTTCAGGAAAGGACTAGAAAATGAAGATAGAAGTTAGACTTGCTGATTTTGGAGCAATTTCTAGATTTTTATTTTGTTTATAAAGTTTCACGTTACCCAGTTATTCATTTCATTTGAATTTTCATTCTTTCTGCTCTCTATCTTTGGATTATCATCAACTCCTGAAATTTGTCTTCGGCTTATCACGTTGTATCATTGTAATTACTCATAAGTTTTTGTTTAATTTCAGAAACTCCAGTTTTGTTAAAACATAAAAATACTCCATTAGATTGTTTGACGAAAATACTTTCATGTAGTAATGTGTTTACTAACAGTACCTCCAAGGACAAAGAAAATTGACGAAATTGTTGACAATGTAAAATTATACTTATTGCAAGATAATATTTAGGTTGGGTTAAAAACAATATTTTTGCTGTGGATGATTAATTTACACAGGTATTTCAGGACCATGTCCTACAATTTATGTTTGCACAATACAATTGTAACTTCACCATAAACTTATATTTCACACGATATAAGCATTTCCAACAACAATATATACTTGTTATGCTATCGAGGCTTTGACATACCATACCGATAAAAGTTAGAGGCTAGACGAGTTCCAACTAGCATCCACAGCACAGATAATCTTCTCATGTAGTCGAGCTCCAGAGCAAGCAATTATTCCTCGATCGAGATCTTCTAAGTACATACCTTTTGAAAAGCAAAGGGGATGACCACCGGCATCGGTCACCACACCACCGGCTTCTTGAATGATAACGACACCAGCCGCGTGGTCCCATATCTTCTCCTTATAACCGGCCCGCGCGAATTTCATGAATATCTCGGCGTCTCCTCGGGCTATGGCTGCATACTTCACCATAGAGTAAACGCGCAACGGTTGGTTCCTGCATCGACATGCGTGTGAAGTGTTTCAATACGAGAATCAAGTTATGTGCCTAACATTAGTTGTTACAAGTTACAACAACATGCACCAAACTTTAGTTTGTTAGAACACATGCACCAGGCACTATTACTTGGTATAACAAGTCACAAGCGATGATGTTATAAAATTTTCCATACTTAGTAATGGAACTAGTAGGTTTTCTCTCCATATTGTTGTAGTAAGCAACTTGTACATGGAATAGTCCAAGAGTTGCAGTTAAATTACAAAAGCTACTTCTAAAGATTACTTTAATTATAAATTTAAAAAAAAAACAAAAAAAAACTAAAGTGTGATTTTAGTCCTGTAATTTTCGAGGATTTGCGGTTTAGTCCTTTAACTTCTTTCGATCCTTGACGAGTTTGCCCCGCACGTAACTTTCACACACTTTTTGACATTTTGCTGTGGGGGCATTTTGGTAATAAATGACTAATTCAACCGGTCATTTAGGACCAAAACTGCACTGAGTTGAGATTTACAAAAACCAAAATCGCAAGAACTCAATACTTATGAAACCAAAATTGCTAGCTTGTCGTAGTTACAGAACTAATTTAGCAATCCAGCCTATTAGAAAACCAGTCATCTTTGAAAATCACAAAAACACCCCTCAAAAGAAGCGATTTTAAAACAAGAACAAAATCTAAGAATGTTCTAGTAATCTTAAAAAGTAACTCGTCTATTTAGTAATCAGTTGAACCCGAAGGGTAATTTTGTAATTAGCCCCTAAGAGTTATTACCCGAGTTCAAGCATCTTAAAAAAAAAAAGAAAAGAAAGCATAATACAGTAAAACCTTTATAGATTAATAGTCCCGAGAACACTAAAATTTATTAATTCACCGAGATATAAATATAGCACGGTTGCTCCCAATCCAGGACCAACAAAAATACTATATAAGCGAGGTTATTAATTAATCGTGTATTAAAATATCGAGATTTTACTGTACTCACCTTAGTCCAACACTATGAGCTAGTCCCGCAGTGAACGAGTGACTCGAATTCGCCTTCTCGACCGGCTCACAAAACGTAGCCAATCCCGGATCGTCAATCGTTGAAACCTTGATTTGTCTCGCCGAGTTCGGCCAAACAAATTTCTTTCCTTCCCCGAGCAACGGCTGCATCCATGCCCCATCACTTCCTCTCCTCGCGTAAATCACACAACCCTTATCCCAAGATTCCGATTTCGGCCCCACCTGCGAAGTCAATCTAGATATAATCCTACGGTATCCGTTGGGGTAACTTAGCCATTCTTTCTTCATCGGATAATTCGGGCATCCGAGAACCCCGAGCACCGGCTCGCCGTCCTCTATCAGAGATAGAGCGATTGCGTATTGATCGCCGCGAACGAACCCTAACGTGCCGTCAACGGGATCGAGCACCCAGAATCTTCCGGTGGGTCCCCCGGTCGAGTTGCATCGGCCGATGGCTTCTAGAACGTCTGAAGTGGTTAGAGGGGTAGATGGTATTTTGAGTCCGAAGGAAGGTGACTCGGCTAGGCATGCGTTAACGGTGTTTGTAACGGCGTTGAGTAAGTTAACGGATTTGGTCTTGGAAAGTTCTAGAACGTCCTCTTCGGCGAGGATTGAGACGTTTTGGCTCCCGAAAGCTTCCGAGAGTACCCAGCTTACGGTTGCTTGGACGCTCCAATCTGCTTAAGATGAGCAATTTAATTAATTAACTATAAATAAAAAGCATGATAATATTTTATTTTAACAAACTCCGTTCATTTTGACAATTTTGAAAAGAGAAATGTATTGCTTTTTTCTTTAGCAGAATACAATATTGCTTATCTGACGAACTAACCCACTGAATATTAAAAATTTGCACCAAAAAATAAAGAAAGAAAAGAAAAAACAAAATAAAATAAAAGGCACCAGAAAAGATACTATTGAGCAATGATCCAAAGTGAAAGATATTAAATTATGCGTCCATGATAAAGAAAAGCAATGGTCGTAAACGAACAGCACCAAATAATTCCAGATACGCAACTTCAACCCCAATAATTAACAAAAATGGTACCAAATAATAATAATAAATAATAAAAAAATAGCGGCAATAATTACCAGCAACAGTAACCGGAGAATCATCGTCCTTGGACTGCACATGGCCATTGCTTTTAGCGAGCAAGCTTTCCTGAACTCTCTGGCAAAGCAAGCTCGCCATGTGAACCGCCTTTACAGCGATTTCCAATTCTTCGGAGTAATTTCCCAAATCCATGGACCGGTCGAATTCCGATTTATCGCTGTAATCCTGAGCTGGTGCAGAAAAAATTGCTTGGCTACAATCACAGCGAGAAGATGGGTGGTTATCTACAGCTGGACGGCTGTTTTTGTGAAGAATTGAAGGAGAAAATCCAAAGTCGTGGGGATTAGTGTAATCGATTTTCGCCGTGGCTCGCAAAAAGGCACGAGGAATGGGAATTTGGGTGGCGAAATTAGAGCAAGAAATGGGCATTTTAAAAAGAGGGGCTGGAGCAACACGGCGCCACTGAATGAGAAGTAATCTTTGGGGCGATATTTATATTTGTTGTGCGTCGACTGATGAAATCATTGATGGTTCGGCTCGATATCTATTTATAGTTTTTGAAATAGAAAAAATGAATTTAAGAGTATGGTCGTATATTAAATGAAATGTAAGGTTAGACTCGATGGTAAAAGAAGGGTAAATTTCAGTTTGAGTACCCAAATTATGCCTAAATTTCAGGTTCAGTATTATACGTTTCGAAAGTATCAATACCAGTATTTCGAGTTACATTTTTCTCTCAAATTTGGTACCTCGCGTTGACTTTCCGTTAAAAACTAACGCTTTAAAAAATGAGACAATTACAAAAAGTACCCAATAAAAGTATATGGTTCAATAAGGTTTCAGAGAACTATAAAAAACTCAGATCAACCCTAAAATATTTTAAAAGTGACCAAAAGGCCATCATGCCCAAAAACCCACCAAAATCAGGCAAAAATGTGTATGTATTGTAATTTTGAAAACAAATTGTGATTTTAGGTGTACTGAAAATGGATCGTTTATTTAGGTGATTTCGCAGTTTAAAGCTGCGAAATCATTTTTTTTTTATGGTTTCGCAGGCTAAAACTGCGAAACCTATTTTTATTAAAAAAAAATAATTTTATTTTGATTTCACAAGCTTAACATGCGAAATCCAATTTTTTTTTAAAGAAAAAAAACTATTTTACTGTTGTTTCGCACCGTAAGGGTGCAAAACCTATTTTTTTAAAAAATTAAAAAAAAAATGATTTTGATTTCGCAGTCTAAAGCTGCGAAATCCTAATTTTTATAAAAAAAAAAATGGTTTGCGATTCTCTATTTTTTATTTTAAAAAAATGGTAATTCCTATTTTTTAATACAAGTTTTTCGCTAGTAAGATAAAAAAAAAAAATAAGTTTATTCATATATAAATTAGATAAAGCAGAAATTTAAAATTGATTTATACATATATAAATTAGATAAAGCAGATTATTTACTAATCAAATTTAAAATTTATCCATGCATTTTTCCAAACATATTACCCTGCGAATTTGATCTAGTAAGATAAAAAAAAATAAGTTTATTCATATATAAATTAGATAAAGGCGAAATTTCTTCTGATCTCACTATCACGGCCAAATTCGCGTACAATACGAGTTACCAATATTTTTTATATAAAAGTAGGAATCGCATTCTTATAATGAGGATCCACAATAAAATCATTTTTTTTTTTATAAAAACTAGGATTTCGCAGCTTTAGACTGCGAAATCAAAATCAGATTTCTTTTTTTTTTTTTAAATAGGTTTCACCTTTAAGTTGCAAAATAACAATAAAATAATTTTTTTTTAAATTGGATTTCGCAGGTTTAGACTGCAAAATCAAAATATTTTTTTTTTAAAATAAAAATAGGTTTCGTAGTTTTAACGGCAATTTATTAGGTGGACCTATGTGCACCAGGTGCACCCTATTTTACATGATGATATCTGATAGTTATACGTGATGATATCTGACAATTATACGTGATGATATATGGTAGTTATACGTGATGATATGCGTTAAAAATTTAGAGTTTAGGGTTTACTTTTCCATTTTAGGGTTTAGTTTTCCATTTTTAGGCTTTAATATTTCATTTTAAGGTTTACTTTTTTATTTTTTTAATTTAATTTTCTATTTTATTTCTATCATTCTGCCAGTTATATGTGATGATATGTGTCAGTTATATGTGATGATATGCGATAGAAATTTAGGATTTAGAGTTTAATATTCAATTTAAGGGTTTGGTTTTTAATTTTAGGGATTAATTTTCTATTTTTAGGATTTAACTTTTTGTTTTAGGTTTATTTTTTATTTTAGAATTTTAAATTTTAGATTTAGAATTTCAGTTACTTGTGATGATATGTACCAGTTATATATGATGATATGTATCAGTTATATGGATGATATGTACCAGTTACATACGATGATAAATTAAATTACAGGTGCACCTTATAAGGTGCACCTAGGTCCATGGTATACTGTCCCAATTTTAACCTGCGAAACCATAAAAAATAAATAAAATAAAATATGATTTCTCAACTTTAAATTGAGAAATCACCTAAAAAGATAATTCACACTTATTCCACATGAAAACACGATTTGTTTTCAAAACAATAATATAGACGCATTTTTGCCAATATAAACCCCAATACATCTCACTCATTTCTTGGTACACTTGAGCATCATTTTCTTCCTTGTTTAAGACTTGAAGCTACCAAAAAAAAAATGGATTAACTCTCCATAGCATTTCTCAGTGTCTTATTTCTTATAGTTTCAATCATTTGGATAAAAAAATCACCCTCACTCCCACCAGGGCCCGCGGGCCTGCCAATCCTCGGGTACCTGCCTGTAAGTGCAGCCCGATATACAAACTCTGGCTGGGGAGCAAGCTCTGCGTCGTGATCACCTCCTCGGGCCTAATTAAACAGGTCGTCCGTGATCACGACACTATTTTCGCGAACCACGACCCGACCGTCGCCGGGCTGGTGGCCACGGGCGGGCTGGACATCCTCAACTCGTCGTACGGCCCGTACAGGTGCAGCCTGCGGAAGCTATTCGTGCGCGAGATGATGAGCAACAGCAGTCTGGAGGCGTCTTACGCTCTCCGGAAGGGCGAGGTGAGATGGGCCGTGGGGAATGTTCTGGGCCGGGTCGGGTCGACCGTGAACGTGGGCGAGCTGATATTCGTGACGGGTCAATGAGAAGGTGGAGAAATTCGTGGAGCTCCTGGGGAAGCCCAACGTGTCGGATGTATTCCCGATTCTGGCGAGGTTTGATTTGCAGGGTGTGGCGAAGGAGATGAGGGGTGTATTGCCGAGTGTGGATGAGATTCTTGATTCGGTGATAAGCGAAGTCGTTGATGGCCCAGCAAGTGGCGGATGGGTACGGGTCGGTTCTGGATCGGTTCCAGATGAGTTTCTGAGTCACTGTAGCTAGAACTAGGTTTTGGAAGCGATGATGGGCGGCGTGATGATATTGGGCTGGCCCATGGAGGCAGACCAATTTGTGAATGTGAAGCTGTTGGTGGAGTACAAAGGGGCCGCGGTGGTAGTGTGCCAGGGTGGCGAGATGGTGCCCGACTCGGATGAGTTGGCTTGGAAAATCGTTGAGTCGATGCATGGGGATGATGGTCTTTTGTTTTTTGTTTTTTTGGTGGGTTTTTGGGGATGATGGCCTTTTGGTCACTTTTAAAGTATTTTGAGGTTGATTTGAATTTTTTATAGTTCTCTAGGACCTGATTGAACCATATATTTTTATTGGATGCCTTTTGTAATTGTCTCATTTTTAAAACCGTTAGTTTTTAATGGAAAGTCAACGCGGGGTACCAAATTTGAGAGAAAAATATAACTCGTGGTACTGGTATTGATACTTTCGAAACATAGGGTACTGAACCTGAAATTTAGGCATAGTTTGGGTACTGAGACTGGAATTTACCCTTAAAAGAATAAAGTAATAATTAATTATGATTAGTGTGTTTAAAAATATGTGCCTCATTGAATAGTTTTGTTTATAATAGAGTTAACATAATATACACTATTTAATGAGCCAATCTCGAAATAGACTCGTGTTGGCTGTAATTTTATGGATTTGATCGGTGAGTGTTAGAGATCAGTTTTAACTTTTTTTTAAGGGATAATACTCATATAATACATTTAGATTATACCGAAATAATTGACTAATATTATTTTCATCCCATTTAAGTCAAATACTTCTATTTAAATCAAAATTATAAAAATAACCTACAACTCAAAAACACTAAATATTATATTTTATATATAAACCCCCCAATTCATGAATGAAAATATAACCAAAATACTCTCAATCTCTCTCTCGTCGGCACCTCACACCAACGCACTACTTTGGCAACGGTGCGGTTTTGATTGGTTTCGCGGTGTATTGGGTCGTGGTTGGGAGTAGGCTGCGTGGCTCGGTGATTCCGATTTTCTGACTAAGGGGATCGCGACGGTTCATATTTATGTGTTTATTGTCGGTGATTGATTCGATGGCAGCAATTGGGTGGTGAGAAGCAGCGACGGACTGCAAAAAAACCCCAAAACATGAAATTAGGGTTCACCTCCCTCAATCGGAAAGGTTATCAATGGCGGCGAGTGCACCACCGTTGGACTATAATGGATAACAGGAGTCGAATGTTGTAGCATGGAATTTTTCACTTTCGATGGCTGGAGTTTGATGTTTGTTGGTTTCTGATATGGCAATAGATTGTGTATAAATGTGGGGTGATGGATTAATACATGTTCTTCTCTACTCTAAAGTCTAAATTTCACAATTTAGTCTATTAGACTAGTTGGATTTTTCGAGGTTTCTTTAATTTCGATTTTCACATTGTTTTTCTCAATATTGTTTTGTAACTGGATGGTATTAGCATGGAATTTCGATTTAAGTAACATGTAATTTAATAGATTTGGTATGAAATTTGATATATTTTGTATGTATTTTAATTGATGAAGTATGAAACTTCATTGATTTTGTAAATTCTCGGAGAGTTCATATGAAATTGATAGCATTAGTATAGATCATAAGAGAACCGTAAATTTCATATATAATATGAAATTGAGATTTATAGAAAAATGCTTGTGAAAGAGAAGATTGTGTTAGTATGACATATTCCATAAAATAATTTACAATTAGTATGAAATTTCCAAGATTAGTAGTATGAAGTTATGAGTGTATATGATATGCAATTTTACAAATTAGTATGAAATATTGTCAGTAAAATTAGTGAGTATAGTATAGAATTATGATTAATAGTATGAAAATTATGACCGAATACGAATATTAGTATGAAATTTCATGATATAGTATGAAATTCGATCGACATAACGACCGACGACAGTTGAGAGTAACGGCGGTAGGTAGTATAAAAATAACATGAATCTACATGCATCTAATTTGATTAAATTTGAAATAAAGAAATAAAAAAGAGAAAATAAAATAATACTAGTTAGTAAGGGTAAAATAGTGATTTTATGTAGTGTTTAGACTAAATGGGAAGATAAAGTTTCCATTAAAGTATTTGAGAGAAAATGTTGATTTAATGGAGCAAATGGAAATTGTCACTTTTTTAATTTCCAATAATGCTTATCCAAGTGAATTTTCCGGCGTGTTCAATATGATTTTTTATTTGGTCTAACGACTTGGTTAACTTGTTTCCCAATTTTAATTTGTGAAAACATGTGTAATAATTAATTTGAATTTTGTATGTAGTAAAATAAGTAAAAGTGATGTGAAAGGGGGGAAATGAAAATAAGCCAATATTTCATTTTCTGAACTTTTTCATCAAGTGGTCGCATTTCATGCTATTAGGATGAATTATGTTCTCACCAAAGCAAAACCGAGATAAGATAATATTCAATGTGATTCAATCGCAATCTAAAAGTGGAAACAAGAATGGAGTCTTGTTTCGGACTGGGGGCCTACTTAGAGCCGAAACATAACTTACACGCTCCTTAGCAATGGTAATCAATAATTGGTTGTGCAATTTATTATTTTACTGCATTATCTGTTAGCAAATTTAAGAAGGAAATACCCTAAATTAAGAAAGAAAAAGGTGAAAATTTCCCAATTATCGGTTTAATGATCATTATTCCGAATTCCTAGTCAGTCCCATAAAAGAAAGACTTGATTTTCAATTTAATCTAATATGTTTTGACGAATTTCGTAAAAATTGGTGATTAATTTGAAATTCATTTTAGAGCATTTTCAATGCATTGTCAATTAGAGTCGATTTTTTTTTTTTTTGTAAACAATGACATTGTCTATTTGATATTTTTCTAATTTATTGATTATTTTAAATTAATTAATTGTTTTCTCTTTTTTAATTAATTATTACCTACAATCCAAATTACCATTGATTTTTTTATTATTATTTCGGTTATATTTTCCTATGTTATTGACAATTCATAATTTAATATTGAAGATGCTTTTATTGGGATATACTTGTCCAATTGAAATTTTGTTTGTTATAAAAAACAGCTAATTTTCGATATATGGGTGTGTGTGTGTTTTTGATGGGATCAAATTTATTCCGCATATGTTGAAGCAACTGAGCCACGAAAATCAAAACTGACGGTGCATAAAGGCCATAATATTCCACGGAGAAATGATAATTTGCAAGGCACGATAATTTTATTCAGTCAATTTTGGATTGCATCACAGCATGACATATTTGCATTCATACCCAGATACCCATAATGTTATAATTATGTTCATTCGATTCTTAATCTCATTTCAACTATTTAGATCATTGTTCTAAAAATCGGCCTAAGCGGCCGCCTAAGCGCTCGGCGCCCTCGAACCGCCCATAATTTTTGAAAATCGGGCAGAAAAATCGCCGGAGGAATTCGCCGACGCCTAGGCGCCCTAAGCGCCAGGCAGTCCAATTTTTTATTTTTTTTATCCAAGACGACGTCGTTTTGGTTTAAAAATTTTTTAAAGTCAATTCAATTGTTACGGGGCAAGAATTAGGACATAATAGAACAGAAACAGATTAATCTCTTGCCCTTATTTAGTTATTTTGATTTTGTAATGTGTGCTATGAATTTATATTGTTTTGAATTTTGAATTGAACAATAGTTTTGAACTTGTTATCATTACTTTTAGTTTGAATTATCATATACTTTATTGTGTAGCAGGTAGTATGTTGAACTATTAAATGTTGGATGTAATGTTGTAAATTAGGGTATTTATTCTCGAATTCTAGGCCCCGCCTAGGCGCTAGGCGCTGGTCTGGCGCCTAGCGGCCGCCTAGCGATTTTTAGAACACTGATTTAGATAAGATATCATCGTCGACTAAACTTTCTTACAAACCATACGTAATTGATAAAAATGCAAGAGTGTACGCCAAAGTATAATTAAGTTCATTCGATTCTTAATCTTATTTCAACTATTTAGATAACATATCATCGAATAAACTTTCTTACAAACCATAGGTTGATAAAAATGCAAGAGTGTACGCCAAAGTCCATATAAAAAGGAATACCTTGCTTGCTTTATCCCATTTGATCTTTATTTGGCTCAACACTTGCCAATTTTATCTACCCACAATAAAAATGGGTGGCCATATTTTTCTCATTGTAGGCTGCAAAATCTATTAGTCACCGATGCTATGATTTGAAAATGTAACCTCTCTTTTGTGAAGTTCAGGTTTCATGTAAATTATGGGCCTACAAATTAATTTTCAATTAATTATTTGAAACAAAACAATTATGATCATTTAATACACCAAATTTGACCATCATATATAAACATATAGATTCGGTTATAATCGGCCGGTTAATTAACCGGTCGGACCTCAATCGTAACTGAACCGACGGTGAACCGGTTAAAGTTATAATTATATTAGGCTGACATAACCGGCGGTTAACCGAAAAATTGGCGATTAACTGCCGATTTTATTTTTTTTGAAATTAAATTTAAATAGATAATTAAAATTTGAATAATTGAGATATATGAGAAACATAAATGGAATTAAAATGAGATAAATATGTGAGAATTTAAATAAAATTTGAATAATTGAATTTTTGAAATAAAAAGTTTTTTTAAAAATATTTTTTTAAAAGGACTTGATTTTATTCTAATATTAAATTAATATTAGAATTAATTTGTCTACGTATTCTCGCAATGAAATCAAAGTTCACGTAGTTTATTTTTTTTTCTTTTTTTTATGAATAAAATAAGTTTAAAAAAGAAAGGACTTGATTTTAATTCTAATATTAGAAATTAAAATTAAATTTTAACTTTTAATATTCGACTAGCACTAGCCATTTGCCATTTTCGCTTAGTATCCTCAATCAACCTAGTATATCGGGTTAGAGTTTGCCGAGAGTCGTTGAATAATAGTCTTACATTAGAAGTGTTCGGGGAAAGGGAAGGGGACGCATATCACTCGAAGATTGATTGTATTCATTAAAAATATGTAATAAAAATTGTTTTGCTTGGTGAGCACAACTTGAAGGGTTAGAAATCTCAACATTTGAATTTTGTAAAAAAAGTCCTAATGTAAATATTAAGTAATCTTTCCAAACCCTCGACCCGATAATCCGGGTTTAAAATCTTTGCAATCAAAAAAACATCGGGAAAGTAGAAAAAATATTTGACGCATTTACTCAACATACTAGCAATACATTCACACTACCCATCCGAATCGAATAAAGAATTACTAATAAGTACAATTTGAATACATTGATCAAGAAGTAGTATGGAGGTAGGATAATAAACACCGGAAAAAGTCACGGTGGTATCGTTAAAAGTTTTTAAAATGAATATCATATTATAACAATCATCCCACTCATTGTTAAATAAAACGAGATTGACATCTTGATTAACAAAAAATTGTACACAATACTTCTCTATATTCAAAAGAATCATTAAGCAATTTATAAGTAGAGTTCAAAAGATTTGGCACATCAATTAAAAACTTTTTTGGATGCAAATCATTGTGTCGTAATATTTTCGCCATTTTTCTTTTTTTGGCAACCGAATCATGTTTGGTTATATGATATACCGCACTCCTAATCGGAGCAATTTTAGATCTAAGAGTAGTTAAACAATTTTGAACACATAAATTCAAAATATGACAAATGCATCTAACATGAAAAATTTTACCGCCAATAGTAGGTTAATGAAAAGTTTTTAACAAATCTAAATTAGCCTTATTAGCAGTGTCATTATCAAATGAAATTGGAAAAATTTTGTTAAACGTTTTGCGCAAAATATTCACCGCGGTATGCACTATTAAACTCTCTATATGCAATTAAATGTTTTTGCAAAGTCCAAAAATTATCAATCCAGTGGCATGTAATTCCCATATAATTATTATGATGATGGGAATCCGTCCAAATATCTGAATATATAGAGACACTTGACAAATTATCAAATATTCAAATCAAATTCAACTTATACTCACCAACCATTTTTTAAAGGGGCTTTGACAGCAAATGACCGTATTCTATTTAGGCCAAAATATATTTCATATATCTTTTATATTTATTTTCTATATACACATTACAAATATACCCTATAAACTAAAGCAGTACACATCTTTTTCTACACTCCTCATTTCAAGCGAAAAGCGCATAAATAAAATTTATAATTTCATCCCCAAATCTCACTATTAATACTTATCAAATAGAACTAAAGATGATTTCTCGGATCACATTTATAACGCATTTGATTGGTCCTTAATTTCCTTTATAATTTCATACTAATAAAATTCGTACTAATTGAGAATTTTATACTAAACCTTTTAAAATTTCATACTAATTTAATGGATTTGATTGGTCCTTACTTTTGTTTAGAATTAATTTGAAAAAGACTTTTAGAATTTCATAGGGATTTGATTGGTCGTCAATGGGTATGATCATATGGTTGAGTTTCATACTGATTTGATTTTCGTACTAATTTAACGGATTTGAGAATTTCATAACGCCATTTAAAATTTAATACTAATTTAACGGAATTTTATTGGTCATACTAATTTAACGAAATTTGATTGGTCTTTCTAGTATGTAAATGGGTATGATTGAGTTTCTTTCATAGAATTTCATATGATTCATATGATTGAATTTCATACCCTCTTTCTTATAGATACCATAAGAATTCCATACTTATTTTCAGTTAACGGTCATGATTGAATTTCATATATATATTTTTTTAGTATGACTTCCATACTTATTTTCAGTTAACGGTCATGATTGAATTTCATATATATTTTTTTTGAGTATGACTCGTTTCTATAAATTTTTAGAATTTCATAAAAATTTTTTTTTGATTGAACTTAGACTTATCGTTACAATTCACACGATAGCGAGAAGATTTCATACTCAGTTCGAATTCTAGAATTTCATACTAATGTAACGAGATTTGATTGAATTTCATAGTATGATTGAGTTTCTTTTATGGAATTTTATACATGCTTTTTTAATTAATGGGATTTGGAATTCGAGAACGCAAATTATTTCTACCTCTGAATTGATAGCGTCAGAAGTGAAGATAAGATAATTAGAAATGAAAATAAAAAACTCATTAATTAATCAAGCTCAAAACAATAGTGATCCAGTTCGTTTGTTCGAGAACGGTGATTTGATTGGAATATTTTAGAGTAATACAGACTATTTGCCATAATTATTTATTAATTAATAATATTAATTTGGCCTATATGGGACAAAACTAATTAAAAGGACTAAATGGTAGACACATATTTGAGTTTGTCACTAAATGGTAATTTTCCCTTTTTTAAATATCACGAGTAACTTTATTTCGTGAAATCCTAGTGCTAGATGGATTATATGCACCCCTCGTATAATCTTCATAGTGACTACTATGCGCATGATTAAAAGAAAGACCCATAATTGAAATAAATCTTGCACGAATTTTTTTATGACTACTTTCGCTATATTGAAATAAATTAGAACTCGTACCTTGGTCGCCAGCGCTTCCAACGCGCGCCCCATTCGTTCCGCTTTATTTGTGCTTGAGAGCTATCGTGGTCGTATTTGTCGAGATGCTTCTTCTCCATGTGGTATATGAGCGATCCGTAGCCTCTATTATTTTTAGAACCGAAGGCGTAGTGACTCTTGCAATAATTGCATTGTGCCCGAAATTCACCATTGAACGTCATTCTTGTGAAATACAATCGGAAGATGGGGGACTGATATTCCCTCAATTTTGATTGAGGTGGTGGCATATTACCTGCTTCCTCCTCATCTTCATCCAAATTGACAGCTTTCGGCGGTTCAGATTCGATGGAGGTGGGTAAATCTTCATCGAAATTTATTTGATTATGTTCGCCGAAGTTGAATTGATTATATAAGTTTTCTTCTTTTGGCGTCATATCATCGGGAACATAATCTCTGGCAACGGCCGAAGGTTCTCTTCGAGATCCTCGACCTCCAACTAGGCCCCGACGAGATTCTCGAATAGTATTTGTATTGATATTACGAGAAGAGTTTGACACAATAATATTATAAAAGAAAATTAAGTAAAATGTGATTAAGAAGAAGAAGAATTATTGATAGTATTTTTCGCACAAATTAACAATTTCAATTCAAACTTGTAAATAGAAGAAGAAGAAGAAGAAGAAGAAGAAGAAGAATAGTAGAGATGAATTGGTGTGATGATTGTTGTTGGAGAGTGAGATAGGTGTAGAATTTGCTTTTAAAAAAACACACACAAAAATTTGAAAAACTAAGCCGTTGTTAACCGCCCAACGGGTAGTTTTTTCTTAACCGTTGATGATTAACGGCTATTTAATCCAAGTCGTTGATTTCAAATGGTCAAAAATCGGGTGATTTAACTGTCGGTATTTTTTTTCTCCAGTTAACCGACGATTTCGGTTGGCGATTACGATTTTAACTGGAATCGACGGTTAACCAGTTACTAACTGCCGATTAACCTAACAACCGTAACCGGAATCAACATGTTTAATCATATACGGATAAAGGAAGAAAGGCTTTGCATGATGTAGTACTTAGGTCAACATGATGTCCTCCAAATTAAAACAAAAATGAAAGTCTTTTTTTTTTTCCCTGTTACTCCATTCTAAGTTCGTTATTTTTAATACTTAAGAAAAATATTACAAATATGCCTCTATTTAAAGAAAATGAATTATCGTTTGATGAATCCTTATTATCAACAAATAAATCTATTTTTTTTTTTAAAAATAAGTTAAAAAAAAACCTTTAATATTTAAAATAATTATCTAAAATTCTATACTTTTAAGAACACATTATAGACTTTTTAAGGAGATATATATATATATATATATATATATATATATATATATATATATATATATATATATATATATGATATGATACTTATAAGAATGAGACTTCTATGATTTTCAATAGGCAAGACTCTTGTTAGGCCGGACAAAAACTAATACTTTTGAGTACAAAAATCAATACATCATAGTTCAGAAACCAATACATTAGAGTATCGGGTCAGATAGTCTAACGGGTCATGACCCGTCAATCTGGTCTAACGCAAGTTTTTGCCATTTTCAATTAATGAGAATCATCGAATTAAATTTAGACTTTTTATATTAAGAAATCAACGATCGTAAATGAAGGAGTGGTGGGAGCATGGTGCCGTGAAGACACGCAATCATTTATTATAAGAACACATTAAAGAACCTTTTTCTCCCTCGTGTAATTTCGGATTTGTTTTATAACTCAGTATTATCTTTTCATATAAAGTAAGAACTTTCAAGGTTTAACTATATATATATAATAACTATAAATCTGATTATTCATGTGGGTACTTGGGTTGCTTTATTGAATCAAAATTATCAAACTAATTGCCTGTTTGGCTATCAGACCTATATTACTAATACAATGTGTAACACCTCTCAATCTTCTTTTGCGATGGCATATTATTTACGTCGAAATAATTTTTTCTCTCTCTCTGCTATCTCTTTCTTTACCTCTCCTCTACCGCCTACTATTTCTAAACTTTCATTAATAATAAATGTTTTGATTTATATTATTATATTATGTAATTGACCTTTATATTATTATATATATTATGTAATTGAAACCATCCATTTTTCGTTAACCACGGTGTTTTTTTCTTACTAATTATTTTATATTATTTTTTTTTAATTTATATTATTTGATCTACATGATAGATATTCTTACAGAATCAACATTTTATTTGAATGTAATTTTTATTTGATACTTTTGGAACTTATATTTTATTTGTCGAGATTATATATTAAGGTTATATTTGGAGAAAAATAATAATTAATTTATATTAAAAGAACTCACAAGAAATATATAATTATATTTTAATATTAAAATATCGTGTTCATTCTGCATTTGTCCCCATTATATTCTCCACAGGTTATAGTTCTTATTTTAAATCTTATCACATACTGATTTCATGTTTCACAGGTTAGCTACCTAATTTTGAAGGTGGAGCATATATTTATTTGATTTGTTGATATTATTTACAATTCAAAAACGCACAGTACATTTGAGATTATTTCAATGGATCTCAGATTGTATTCTGATATGATATTACACATTTGAAGATACTCTATGTTTTCAATCTTGTTCCTTTTCAACTTATTGAAATATGTGGAATTTTATTTATTATTTGCAAAATATAATTTTATTTTGAATAAAATTTATTGTATATTTTTATCAAATCTAACATACCATCACCGTTATTTTTTTTTATTAAAATCTTTGACATATAGTTTTAAAAAAATGTCTATATTCTCCTCTATTTGTTTTTAATTTTCACAATAAAATATTTATTTGCAACATTATTTAGTGTATTAGTAAAAGGATATTTTATTATATTAATATTATACAACAGATAAATACCACATTTCGTCAGTGTCACCAATTTTTTGAAATGGTCAGTAAAAGTAAAAAATAATTGAAAATACTTTATTATGACAAAGACGGTAGATATATAGTTAATAATGTAATTTATAAAGAAATTTTGCGGTGGATAAATTAAATAATATATTTTTAATTATTATTATTATTATTATATATTTATTCTTAAAACTTATGTAGTTTTACTATACTCAATATTGTAATGTGTGTATATATATACATATTCTATATATACCGGTGTATTCACACGAGTATTATGCTAGTTACAATTTAGCTAGTTACAATAATAAATAAAGTACCAAATTATGGGTTCTTTATGTTTACTGCTCTAAATTTGATACGCTTAGTCGCTAATGCTAGAGGCCTAAAACAAGAAAACAGAAAAGTTGGCTAGTTGAAAGGACAAAGATCACAAATGAAATAAAAAGTACAACATCGACAAGAAGCATAAATAGTAGATGAACGGAACATCCCGTTAAATGATCGAACTCGATTAAAGTTCGTTCATGTACATTCATTTAGTAAAACAAATATTAAATGAACAAAATTTAGAGTTGTTTACTAAACAAAAATACTTTGAACAACTTCCATATTCTCGTTAATTTAGAACTTGTGAACAAGTTGATTTGTTAATCTCCCTGGAAAAGCTTGATAATAGTTTGAATATAACTCTGATTAATAAGAGAATTAATAAGTTGTTAATTAAATGGAAGTTGTTCAAATTAATAAGAGAATTAATAAGTTGTCAATTAAATACCAAATAAACCTGACTCGTACATAGGTCGCACGAACTCGTAACCAATCACAACCATATTTTCTATCCTCATAAGACCATGATATTCAAAGTAATCACACCACGAATCACAAATAATCCAATAGAGCTAAAACCAGCTCGCATAAGAACAACCATCTACTAAATAACAAAAGAGCATGAGAAAAACACGTAAGTCAAGCATATCACTTCCAACCACAAGTAAAACATCACAACCAGAAAAATAAAATTGAGACTTGAAACATCACACTTAATCAACCACAAAGAAGAAAATAGCTCGCAGAACTTTATTATATTACTCAACCTTTCAACAAACATAAACTTTCATCAGCTTGCCTGATCGGGAGAAGTGCCATTTAGGCGAAGTTTACCTTCTCCCGTACCACATACAACACAAAACCTTTCCATCTCATCAGGTCGGGAGAAGTGCCATTTAGGTGAAGTTTAACCTTTCTCCCGTACCACATACAACACAAACTTTCCCAATCCACAAAAACATTCACTAAGGGAGAGGTGCCCTGCGGTCCAGAGTTACCCTCTCCCCGGATCGCCGACCTACAAGAAGCGTCGGAATTAAAACCGTCATCGACCTAATGAAAGCGTCGGAATTAAACCATCATCGACCTAATGAAAGCATTGGAATTAAACCATCATCGACCTTGTTCTGCATAATGAGGTCGCACGGGACCGTAAGGAGGTCGCAGAGACAGTAACAAGGTCGCGGAGACCGTAACATGTTAATTATACGTATTCCCCATAACTCAGATCATAAAACCATTTAAATTGAATCAGACACCATAAACATTTAAATCTTCCCAAATCACTTTAAGTTAATCATATTAAATCGCATAAATCTATTATTCTCCCCATGTTCAACCAAATAAATAGGACAGAAAATTGGAAACCATCCCTTTCACGAGATTTTAAAAAGCGTACCCGATACGTATTCGTATTGATGGCATAGAAAAATCCACCTCTACTCGAATACCCAACCGCGCGACCTTTTTGTTTTTAGGTAGCATAACTCCCCGATCACTTTGTGTCTATGTTCAGACGCGCGACCTGGTACATGGCATTAAACATTCGCAACCTCTTCGCATTAGGTTACCCATCTCCGAGTTACATGTCGGGCAACCCACAAATTAACCCTAAGTTAATGCGAATACGAGCTAAACAGGGCCTGCACCCAAATCCGTTAGCATAATCATAAAAAATATCATGCGAATATCGCAACCTTCCTCGCACCAATAGCATGTATTAAATCAAACATTTTTCAAATCAAATATTCTCCTTTCCCACAACCATAAATATCATATCACCATCAAACCATATAGGATCAAACAAAGCTAACAAGAAGTTCTCAGCATGTATTCCAACTTTGAAGATTAAACTGCTTTAATTGGTAATTAATTAAAAACCAAACCACATACCACTGGAAATCTCTACGAGTCTAGTTTCCAACGCAACAGTGAGTTATGACCAATTTACTGAAGTGTGGCAGTGCAGTATTTTCATACGGGAATTTGAAAGGATGAGCAACTCTTAGTGTGTTCATAACCATATAAAATCAAAATAAGTTCTCATCAACCAAATGTTAAATCACATGCATATCCCCGCAAAATAAAACCACATAAATCCAATTAGCACTCTCCACGCATGATTAATATCTCATCATTCATTCTATCAAAACCATGAAAGAATTTCAAAACCAAATCTATCCAACGCCATGGATAATTAATATTTTATCATTCTATCAAAACCATGAAAGAATTTCAAAACCAAATCTATCCAACCCCATGGATAATTAATATTTTATATAATCACATAAACCATACATTTATCTCTATTAAATCAAATAAACCATAAGTCTATCCCCATGTAAATCAAGTCAATAAGCAAGTATTCCATATGACAACCACATCAATCAACCAAACCATACAATCCTCATTTAAACACATCTAAAACAAAATAAATACTTATCTCGATTTTTGATGATTTTGTTGTGTTTTGTTGATACACGACCTCATCACCTTAGATTTCGAGCAACAAAATGGATCACCCCTGAATATCTGGACACGCGACCTCATCGCGTTTGCTTGAATTGACCGATTCCGAGTTAAACTCAAGGCCACGCATAGGGCAGCCCTCGAAAACTAAAATTAACACAAACCATATACCATGACAATAATCTCCATACAAATCCATTAAACCGAACAAACAACGTTAAATAAGCATATCATATAAACATGATCCCTGATTTATGTTAATACATGTATCCTTTTCGGAATAAGACAAAGATGTTTCAAAATCATCTAATCATACGCCCTCCATATAATACTATCAAAACTTAATAACAAGCCCTTTATAATCCACTCGTCGATCGGCAATTATAAATACCACTCAGCACATATGTAGAATTAAACAAATAAGTAACACCCTCTTTATTTCATTTAACCAAATATATGATAACACATCCCAGAGGCAACTTCATCAAATTATAAATTAAAAATATAAGTAACAATTATGAGCAACTCAAATCATTGTGAGACCTCTCTATAATTAACCGAAATCCATATGGTTTCCACGCTTGGCAAATAATAAAGATTAACAAACTCATAGCAATTGATTTCATATGCCAGCCCAAACATTGAAATAAATTCGCCATTGATCGAAGATTTCTCGACGCTCTAGAAATCGTCTCCGCAATAGTACGGAGTCGACTGTAGATGCGGTGAGTGGTCCTGAGTCATGTCTCTCGAGGATTGGATGTGATCGGTCGTCGGTTTTCTTTATTCGTTCTTATCGTCGGTTCGATTAAGCTAATTTAACCCTAAAAAGCGATAGTCATTGTTCGGTTTCTATAACTAAGATTGAAATTGAAAATTAAGATTTGAAAACATTAAAACTTTTAAAGGAAATTAAAGCTTATATTAAAAACAATCAATTTAAACTAATTAACTTATTAAAACTTAATAATTTTAAATTAGGTAAATGGAGGGAAAATCAAAGTCAACTTATTTGAATAAGTCAACATAAATACTTAGCATTAATTAGAGTTTAAAAAGGAAGATCTTAATAAAATTTTACTAACTTAGAAATTGATTATAACTTTATAACTTAAAAGCATAAGTTCATAAGCTAGAAAGCTATAAAATGAAATTGAAAGTTTGATAAGCAAAAGAAACACTAAACTAACGATCCAAAATACAACACAATATTAAAAAGGAATAACATGAAAATAAAACTAGATTATAGAAGGATATTACCAAATGTAAGTTATTACAAAAGCTTGAAGGAGGAAAGCTTGAAAGCTGGATGATTCTTCACAAAAGATAGCTTGAAACAAAGCTTGAACATCAACTAGCTAAGATCTAAACTTAACTAATCTATCTATAATTATTAGAATTTATGGAAATTAAAAATAAGCAAAAAGATGAAAAAGTGCTTTTTTCTGGTTTTTTGGAGGAGCTTCCTGGGGAAGAAGGCCTCTGATGCAAGTTGTCTTTTTGAAATGACGTCTGATTGCTTATATCTTCAAAAAATTCTGCTTTTCAGTCGATCGACTGGCAGTCGATCGACTGCGATTGCCGAAAAACGGCCTGAAGCCCTGTAATTCCGTCGATCTTGAGAGGGCCCAGTCGATCGACAGCAGTCGATCGGCCAAGCAGGCAGTCGATCGACTGCCGTGTCAAAAACTTCAAAACTCGCTGGAATTCAGTCGATTTTGGGGGTTCAGTCGATCGACCATAAAAGCAGTCGATCGACTGAACATCCAGTCGGTCGACTGGATTCCAGCGCCCGGCTCGATTTCTCGTCCTTTTCGCGTCCGCCGGTTTATCGAACCTCATCCGCTGCGCTTCCTTGCTTTGTCCGTCCATTCCCGAGTCGAGTATCAACGATTCCGAACGAGCGTGGGCCCCGCTTGGACGTCCTAAGGCCAAGAAAAACGGAAACGTGAAAATCTACGAAAATTAACAACAAAACGTACAAAAACTAAGAAAATCTAGAAATACGAAAAATGGCCAACCCGACTCCTAAAGCAACAAAAAGCAAGCGAAAAACACGCAACGTGAAACAAAAACGATAATGAAAATATGTACAAAGAGATGTAAATCAGCCATCATCCAAACCACCTCAAATCTGACTTTGACAAAATTTAAAAGCTAACAAAGGACCCACTTTAAGATCATGCCACAAGGATGTAATTAGTGTAAAGAAAGTATATGCCATGTAATTCACCTAAACCTGTTGTGCTAGAAGTCTGTAAGGCTTTATCAAATAATTACCATTATTAGGCCGATGTACGCCCCATGAAAATAACCAGAACAAATTCGCCCTATTCACGCCAAATAAATTATTAGACCTGATTTAATTCATCGTATTTAATCAAGAGCCATTACGTGTCCATCGATCAAAAAGCAATCAAATTAATAAGTAATCAATAAAGACCATCCACCGTACCACTCATGCCAGAAGTTTGCGTGCAACAACCAATTTTGTAAATATAAGAAAGAAAACTTATCGTGACTTGTGAAGGGCAACCTCATCGTCTTAGACTCCGAGCACCAAAATAAATTGACCTTGAATATTTGAACACGCGACCTCATCGTGTTTGTTTGCGTTGAACATTCCTAGGTTAAGGTCCAAGAAACACATAAAGTAACCCTCAAAAACCAACATTAATACAAACTCAACAAATAGACCTTACTCAGTTCGTTAGTATATGATTAATAAATAAAACGCAAGCATCACAACCTTTATTCGTGTTCAAAAATCTTCAAAACCTGATCTTCACCACTATTAATATTTAACCACTATATATCGTGCATATTATATCCAAAATTCAACTTCATCCAATCGGTTAGACTGTGCATAATTTAACTTTTAAAAGAAACTAGACAAACAGTTTTTGTGGAACAGGATCAGCTCTGTACCAAATTCGTTATAAAATTTTTCCAATCTCATATTCAAATCTCCACCGTTTAAATTGAAATTCAATATGTTTATAATAACATATAAAATATTTGGCTTGATCCAACGGTTATATTATGCACAATCGTATTTTGAAAAATACTGCGCAGAATTTTCTGAAAATAAAATATGCTTCACTCGAAAATCTATATATATTTCTTCGTACCTCAAATTCGATCTACACCGTTCAAAACGTAATTCAAAAGGTCCTTGAGGTTGTGTAAGAATTTTAACACGATCCAACGATTGAAATACTAGAAAATGATTTTTCAAACTTATATCGCAGTCAGATTTTACACTTACAAAAATTGTGTACCTCAAGTCTTTCGCTCAAGGACTCGATGTCCCTCTTTCCACAGACGGCGCCAATTTTATAAGTCCAAAAAGTTGGGTTACCAAATAAAGGGGGTACTAACCTCAAAAGAAATCAGCGACCTGAAGTAGATCTTGAATACGTCACAGCGACCTGCCAAGCTTTTAACGAACCTCCTAGCGACCTCGCTGGTCCTGCAAAACAACGCCTCGAACGGGTCGGAGTCCCACCCCCAACCCGTTAAGACCCTCCGATACTTAAGTCAATAAACGAAATCAATACGCAATCCTTCACTCAAACCATACAAGATGCAATTATGATATCATAAGTTTAGAATAATGAGAGGTATGCTCCTCCTTTTATAGAGATAAGAGAAGTGCCCTCCAAGCGGGTTACCTTCTCCTACCATAATTTCACAACTGTCTCAGAATTAGATTCCTCCTATATGTTAAGTTCCCATAAACAATAAACCTCTTATTAAATTAATAGAATAGGCCTGGGCCCATTATTCTTTCCATACAGTCCACCAAGACCTCATAAACCATTCACACTAAGCCCGCATGCTTGATATTCACAAAGACCATAACCAAACTCAAATACACAGCTCAAACTATAAGAGGTCGCTACTCTATAAAACCAGCTCGCGTCATCATTCCAACAAACCACACAGCTCGCTCACCTCCCAGAGGAACACTCTATCCAGGAAATGAGGTCGCTTACCACAAATATCAAATAATATTACGTATGGACATTCTGGTCCGCATCAGTTGTAATGTTCCTTGCATTCTCTTATTGTTTAGAAATGAGACTATAATAATAATAATAATAATAATAATAATAATAATAATAATAATAATAATAATAATAATAATAATAATAAGAATAAGAAGAAGAAGAAGAAGAAGAAGAAGAAGAAGAAGAAGAAGAAGAAGAAGAAGAAGGGAGTGTTGTTTATTGTAACATGTGTTATATGACTATTTACGCTTTGTAACTTAATATTGTTGTTGCAAATAACAACCCGTAATATACTAAATTTGTTATTTGCAATATATGGCTAATATACCATCAGAATGTCATCGGATACATGCACGTGAAACACACAAATCATTTAAGTTTTTTTTTTTTTTTTTTTTTTACAGAATATCAGTTGGAGGTTGCAAATATCGAATTCCGTATAGTACGGATTGGTTATTTGCAATAGGAAATATATTAGATTCCAAAGTATAAAACATGTATAGTACAGATTGCAAATTGTACAGTATGGCTTTTAGACTTTGCAACCTAAAGTTTTATTTGTTGCAAATAACAACCCATAATATATGAGATTCGTTATTTGCAACTTTTGACTATATTCTATCAAAAACCCAGCAAAATTGAGCATGCGTTTCACGTGCATGAATCCGATAAATTTTTGACGAAAAACTAGTTGGAGGTTGGAAATAATAAATCCCATATTATACAGATTGTTATTTAAAAAATAAAAAAAATTGTATTGCAAAGCGTAAAAATCCCATAATGCATGTTGGAAAAAACAACTTTCCCTGATAATAATAATAATTATAATCTATCTATCTATCTATCTATAAAGAGGTCTGGAGAGCGAAAAAAAGATGAGTATGAAAGAGAAGAAATGTCACGTAAATGTCACCTAGGATTAATTTTCTCTTTTAATTATGTAGAAATCTTCTTAACATAATTAGGATAGATACTCTAATTAACATTAAGAATAATAAGAATTAATATTATATATATATATACATACATATAATCACTTATATGTTATTTTTATTTTTATTTTTACATCTTTTTGTTATTTTTTGTCATTTCGAGTACAACAGTATCAAATTTGTCACTTTTTCTCAAAAATAATTGATCACTTTATTTAATTAAATTATACAAAAATTCACAATAAGATTAGTTTTATTGGCTATCAACATGTTGTTTATAAAATGTTATTATGATTCAACACTTTTTTTATTTGAATTGATCTCATAAATTAATGTATTTTGTTACTATCTCAGAAACCACGTAAAACAATACAAGTGCAAACCCAACATTAAGTAGAATGAACACTGTGGCATCAACTACAATAGATTTGGAAAAAGATCAACTAATTCCTAAATAAAAAAGGGGAAGACCGTCTCTGAAAACAAATGTTACTAAATACAGTAGTTTTTTGAAAGCATTCATTCGATACTCAATTTCTATCGGAGTCAAAAATTGAATTAATTCCGTGAGGTATGCATTTATATGTTACATACTAATCACTTCAACTTCATTGTAATATTTATATTTTATTTAATACTTATACTATCATTTTCTCACTGTGCGAAGGGAAAAAAATGTTCAAACGAAATTGTAGCAGATCTACAATCCACGTTGGACAGTGAAAATAATAAAAAAAACCATGTAAGAGAAAAAAAAAACTAGATTTGTTTTCATTAGTAATTTACTATATTCCGCCAAAATCAAGTGATAACTATTATGCTTAGTATTTTCTGATTATGATTCGAGAAGTCCAATGTCACGATGATATTAAAAAAAAAATCAACGACATGCAATACGATATATATCACGATGTATGCTATTCTCTAGTGTTGTTTTTAGATTCTATAGAATATATTAACGGTATATCAGAAATAAATAATTGAGGATCAGCACATTAGGTGAGATCATTATTCACAACTTTAATTGCATTAAAATCTTTGACACGCCCCAACAAAGTGTAGGAGAAATGATGAGAAGAATTTTCATATGACATTTTATACAATCAACGAAAGTTGAATAGACTTAAATGTAGCAATTATTGATAATTTTCTTATACTATATAAATTATTACTTATATCCTATTATATTATTTTTATTACCAATATTTTTATTATATTTTCAATGTACTTTTTCTTTTTCGGACTTAAAAATGAGTGATGCTGAAATTCCAAACCTTATTTGCGTGAAGTTGATAAATTATTACAGAGTATGAGAAAGAGTTTAAAGGGTTTTTCTCTCATGACAATTCCAAAGGTCTTCGATTTGAGTATGTATCGCAATAGATTTATTGGTGAAGAATTGGAGTGAGATCATGAGACACTAATTGAAGAATATGATAAATTGGTTGATAATTTGAATGTTGATCACCATTACGTTTATGATAAAGTCATGGATGCAGTACATTTAACCAAGGTGGTGTATTTCTCATCCAATGATACAGAGGACACTTTCTACGACTGTTAAATCTAATGGTGGAATTTTTCTTAATGTAACATCTAGCGGCATAGCTTCTCTTCTTCTTTCGAAAGGAATAACTGAACATTCTAGATTTAGGGTTTCTTTTAATATCCATCAAGATTTCGATCTTTACTGGGACTCCACTTGCAAAAGTAACGATGGATGCGTAACACATTATTTGGGACGAATCTCCAATGATACATAGACAAAATAATGAAAGACGTGATGAGATCGCAAAAAAATTCTAATATGCAGCTTCCATTTGGTAACAAAATATTAATTCTTGGTGGAGATTTTCATCAAATTTTGTCGATTATTCCAAAAGGCACTAGACTAGACATAGTTCACATGGTGATCTAACTTTCTCATTTATGGACTCATTATATGGTTTTGAAGTAAACCAATAATGTGGGGATGCAAAATCATAATTCAGATCCCGATTGTGTCAAGTTAAAGAAATTTGTCAATTTGATAAATAGTATAGGAGATTGAATGGTTGGAGGACCAAACGATGGTATCATTCAAATTGAAATCCAAATTATCTATTATTGAAAGATGATGGTAACCATGTTCTATCAATTATGGCGAGCACATACCCATAATTTGGAAAAACTATTGAATGCTTCACTAATTTGGAGGGTCGTTCTATTCTTTCCCCAACACTTGACGTTGTCGATTTGATTAATAAATATACGATGTCATAAAATGATGGATAATGTAAAGTATATCTTAGCTCCGATAATGCATGAAAATCCGATTCAAACATTGATATATTGTAGTCCACTTATCAGAGTTTCTAAACACTATTAAATATTATGGATTGCCGAACTATGAGCTAAAACTAAAAATTAGAATTTCACTCGTGTTGTTGACAAATATCGATCATTCCCTTGTGTTGTGTAATGTTGGTTGTTACAAAATTTGGCGATCACATTGTATTAGGCTAATATTTTTCAAAGAAGTAATAAACGTGAATTGGTGTTCATCCCTAAAATGACTGTCTCACCATCTAATCTGGGGTTACCTTTCAAGTTCCAACGACGATAATTTTCTCTAACTGTGTCATAGGCTATGATTATCAACAAGTTCAAGGAAAATCTCTCTCTTACGTTGGACTTTTCCTATAGAAGTCAGTTATCAGTCATGATCAGTTGTACGTTGCTATATCAAGAGTGACCGATTGTAAGGGTTTAGAATATTGATCGACAATGATGAGAATAAACATAGTAACAAAACTACAAATGTTGTGTATAAGGAAATTTTTTCATAATTTGTAAAGTACATTTCGTCTAATAACAATCCTTTTATGAACCAGGTTTTATCATTTTCAATAATATTCAATCTTTGAATAATATTTAAATAATTTATATATAGGAAGCGATTAAGGTAAAAATCATCTCTGGAAGCGTGAGGATGTATTGTGGGGTTTTCTAGATATATAAAGTCATATTTATATCCATTTAGCTTAATGTCCACAATAATGGTTTAGTTTATTACTAATTGAATCCGTGCAGAGTAAACACAACATATATTTCTCAAAGAATAATTTTTAATTTGCATGTTTTGACAGTATATGGCTGGGACGCTTATCTTCGTGCATTATAATGGTGAGTGGGACCAGAATAACAAATACATAAACTTCGATGTGGCGGGGGTTGCGATTGGTGAAAGTTGCAGGTATGAGGAGTTGGTGAAGCTTATTGAAGACCAAATAAAAGTTAATACAAGTTGTAAATGTATTGTGTTGAAGTATCAGTTGAAGGATGAATATCCACCAATTTCAACAGAAAATGTTACATGCTTAGATTTTTACAAAGAGTTGAAGGCGAAAGAAATTGATTATACGAAGTTCTCACTGCGCACGACAATAAAAGAGATAGGGCGTGAAATTGCGACAATATACATATTGGAGAAACCAATTCAATGCAAGTGCAACGTCTGAGGGATGCAATGTTGCCGGATACAAACAAAAAAGAGCTGAGCGTTTTTGATTTTGCAAATGAGGCAGCGAATGAAATTGTGCAGGAGGTGATACGATACTAAATATCCATACATAATATATGTGGGTATTTATGGTAAGCGATTTCATTTCTTGGAAGGAGCATTTCTTCTGAGAGGTGGGTAAGCTGGTTTGTAGAGTAGCGACATGTAGTATGAGGATGAGTTCTCATATAGGATCGCGACCTCTTATGATTTTGTGTGTTGGGCGCTATCTGTTAGCTCGATCATGGGCTTTATAAATATTAGGCTCAAATGGGCTCATATGGATGGTCTTATGGGGTCCCGGCGGACTGTATGGAAAGAATCATAGGCCCAGGCCTATTCTGGTAATTTAAGCGAGAGATTCATTACTTATAGGAACTTAGCATACGGGAGAAATCCTAATTCTAAGTCGGTCATGGTATTTATGGAATTGTGGTGGGAGAAGAAAACACTGGCTTGGGGAACACTTCTCTCGTCTCTATAAAAGGGGTGCATACCTCTCTTTGTTTTTAAGTTGTTTTATCGTGGTTTGAGCTCTCGAAATTATCTCTCTCACTATCTAACTTAAGCGTCGGAGGACCTTCGCCGGGGCCGCCCCTCCCCTGGCTGAAAGTGCTATTTTTCAGGATCAGTTAGGTCACCAGGAGGCTTTTTGAAGGCTTATCCGGTCGCTAGAACGTGTTTGGAAGCTGTTTCAGGTCGCTGATCTCAGGTTTGAGGTTAGTGCCCCCTATTCTTGGTAACCAATCTTTTTGGTTTTATCAAGTGGCGCCGTCTGTGGGAAAGAGGGACATCGAGTCCTTGAGCAAAAGATGTGAGAAGCTTCACAAACGCAGCATGAAAGATAAAATCCAACCTAGAACCTTGGATTTCGGTCCTGGATCAAGCAAGTTGAAGAATAAAAATAGGATGGCAGAAATCAACAAAGGAGAACCAACAAAAGACGGGCATGCACCTTCTCAGGAAGAACCAGCAGTTCAGAATTTGGGTGGCACACCTCCACCCTCCCCAAGGCAACACAACAGAAAGGAGCCGGAAGGAGACTTGGAGGCGAAGACACCGGAGGTTATGGTGCAAAAAGTGGTTCATATAGGGACCAAAGAAAGGAGAGATTTTCCCAAAGACAAACCTTGTCAAATCAAAAAAGGATTCTTAGAAGGGCTTATGGATTTTGTGCCCCTAGAGAAATAGGAGGAATTAAACAAGTACCTAGCAGGCGAGTTGGGTACTCCGAAAGAGAAGGCTGATGGGTCGAACTATGGGCAGGGAGAGAAACCGGTAACGAGAAAGACAAAACAAAGCGGAGGGTCTCTGTCTCGGAGATCTTCTCACGGAAGGAAAGGTCGGAGTAAATGAAAACAGGTAGATTCTTCCAGCTCTACCTCGCCCACGGAATCTCATACCCATAATTATAAGTACAAGAAGATGAAGAGGGTGAAGATAGGATAAAATCAGTATAAGCATCGAGGTCGGGGGCATAGTAAACATACCAGTGAGAGTGGGACATAAACCTCGAGTACGGATGGTGAATCTCGAGATAATCGCGCAAGAGTCAGAGCAGGTACCATGAGGGGAATGACGAGAATGAGGTCGGACTAGGGAATAAAGCGTTTAGAGATATACAGGAGGCCTTGTTAAACTTGAAAAAATGGATGGAAGGAGAAAAGCTCGATGAAGACAAGGGACATCCTTTTTCGGATGATATGCTGCGAGCTGCGATGCCCAAGGGGTATAAGGCATTGGAGTTTCAATATCGTGGGATGGCAAACCCAATGGAACATCTGAAGCTCTTCGAAGATGAGAGGATGTTACATGGATATACAGATGTTGTGGCATGTCGAGCCTTTGTGTCTACCTTAAGGGGAATCGCGCAGAGCTGGTTCTATCAATTGCCGCAAGGAAAAATTACCAACTTTCAGGTGTTGCGAGCTGCTTTCTTGAAATAATTTTCCAGTGTGAGCAGAATGCGAACTGCATAGTCGCTCTTTACTATGGTGCAGCGACCTGATGAAATGTTGAATCAATATGTTAACAGGTTTACCAGTGCCACACATGAGCTTAACATCAAGGATTGAGGAGAGAAGACTTGCGCAAGTCATTGGTGAAGAAGGACGCATGAACATATAATGAGGTCCTGGAAAGATGCCATAAATCCATACAAGTGGATGAAGCTGAGGAGGAACATCGTGTGCGATTTAGCAGGGAGGTCGCCGATACAGGAGACAGTATTTCAAGGAAGGAGGTTAGAAGAGAACCTAGAAGGCTCTTAACCCCGAGTCTCATGGTAAGGGAAAATCCGGAGATCGATATGCGAAAATGGAGAAACGAGGATTTTACACCTTTGGCCTATCCACGGGCTAAGGTGTTTATTATCATGGAGCGCTTGATACCTAATGACATCAAGTGACCAGAAAATTGCACGTCGTTCCCTACTAATCCCAAATTTGATTTCTTTTGTTTATTTTAAAACAATTATAGGCATTCCACGGAGAGGTGCAGACATCTTAAATAGGAAATCGAGAGGCTCATAAAAGCTGGGCACCTGAAAGAAGTTATTTACAAGGACAGAGAACCAAGGGAACCGAGGCAACCATTGCCCCCACCACCACCGAGGGACCCGACTCAGGATCAGGTCACGAGGCAGCCACAACAAGGACATTAGAGACATAATGGCCCGAGAAGAAGCATGTTAAGTCAGCTCGCCCGGGAACGTGGGAGTTCGCTAGTGTGAGTTGACGCCCCCAAACATCTGGACCAATTATCTCTTTTGGTCTTAATGAGCGACGCGGGTTGCAGGAAGATCATAATTATGCATTGGTAATTGAGGCTGAGGTAGCAGGGTACGAGGTCGGCATAATTTTTGTGGACAATGGGAGCTCAGTCAATATAATATATACAAATTGTCTTGAACAAATGAAGTTGGAGACCAAGGTGCGACCTGTGAATACGGAAGGAGAGCAAGACGCTGGCAGTGGGGGCACAAGTGGGAGCTCAGTCAATATAATATAAGTTGAACAAATTATGGAGATCTCTCTCCATAATTATGCATTTAATGGGGCACAAGTGATTCGGATGGAGAGCTGACGCTGGCAGTGGTGTTGGGGAAGGATGAGTTGCAGGTAATGAGAAACCTGAAGTTTTTGATAGTCTGGGGGAGGTCGGTATATAACGCAATATTAGGTCGACCTGCCCTCAACGCATTCCAAGCAGTGACGTCAGCTTATCACATGAGTATCAAGTATCCGGTGGGAGATAGAGTGGGGGAAGTTATTTCTGAACAGCAGGTCGCAAGGTTGTGTTACCAAATGACGGTCAGAAAAGGGTTAAGTGAGAATAAGCGCGAAAGGGATGACAACCTACCAGAGGGTGTACTTCATGCGAAAAAGGTGAAAGAACAGGAGAATTATGTTCGGCCACATGAAGAGTTGATGGAAATTTCATTAGAAGAAGGTCGCCCGGAATACACTACAAGGATCAGGACTCTATGGCAGAGACATTGAAAGAAGAACTGGTAAAATTGTTGAAGGAATTTCGGGACGTTTTTGCTTTTGGGGATGGAGAATAAACAGGAGTATCTCCAGAGGTCGCACAACATCATTTGAATGCGGACCCGGAGGCGAGGTCGGTTAAACAGAAAATGAGACATTTTGGGCCTGAATTGGATAAGGTAATTGAAGAGGAGGTGCAAAAATTGCTAAAGTCTGGCCACATCCAAGAAATCCAATTTCCTGAGTACCTATCTAACGTTGTCATGGTGCCAAAGCCTGATTCAAGCTTTTGTGTGTGCCTACTTATAAATATTTGTCAAAAATTTAATAGCTTGCCCGCAAGAGAACTGGATCGCGTGTAGGTTGGCAAAGTTAACTCGAGTCGTCTCTCAAGGAACATGCAATCGGAATCTCAAATAGTTTGTTCAATCACAAGTAACACGAAAACTTATACAAATTGGGGGGGGGGGGGGGGGGATTGTTTTTATTACCTAAGAATATAAAACTCATGAACATTAATTTAAACTATGTAAGTCTAAGCAATTTACTAAGAACATGTAAATTCAATCCAAGAAAGCAATCTATGAACTCAACTACGATCATCTAGCATAATCAAAAGCAACTATCTAAAGTAAAAGGTAAACGAAATAAATTATGCATGAATAATAACCAAACATTAATTAAACTAAATTGAAAGATTACTAATCCGAATACCAAAAGCATCTAGGGTTTGAAGCATGAAATGATTCAAGAAAAATAATTGAAAAACTACTACTTAATTGCATAAATTAAACTAAGGAAACAATTAAAGAGTTTAGAGTACTTATTAAACTAAGATATCGCAGTAAAATCTCCAGCTAATCCATAGAGATTTCGTAGACCTTGGCCGAAAAATCGAGTCACGAACTAACGATTGGAACTTGGAGCTTTGCGACCCTCGAATCTTTGATATCGATCTATTATTGCGTTATGGGATGTGGATGGTTGTTGTTTTTGAGCCAAAGGACCGTAAGTAGGGTTGTAGTTGTGTATCCTCCCTCTTAGGACAGACTTAGAGAAGGGTTTTTATAGTTTTCACTTGTCTTGGAGCATAAGTAACCCTAAAAATCTTCTTCTGGGCAGTCACGTTGACTTCGCGTTGACCGACGCGAATAGGGGCTCGGCGTCGACGCGTCTAGTGCGCTCGCGTTGACTGGGCAAAGGCGTCGACCGACGCACCCATGGATCGACGCTACAGAAATTTACGTCGAGTCAAGCATCGACCGACGCACCCATGGATCGACGTTTCAGAGAGTTACGTTAGCTTGGCATCGACATAGTGTCGACCATCGTGGGTAGAGTCGCGTCGACGTAGCGCCGACGCCTGCGTCGACCGAAGCAGCTTCACTGCACGTATCATTTTCTCGATTTTTCTGCTACTCTTTCACCGGAAAGCTCGTTCTTGACTCTCGAACATCAAACTTCATCTATTAACGTGCTGAACTCTTCCGGTTACCTAGATGTAAGGTGAAAACAACGAATAATCCCCTATTCTCATCAATTACGATCAAAATACGGTAAAATAAGCTGGAAGTATAAAAAAGTTGAATTAAGCTTAAACTACCCAGCTTATACCAAAAACGAATGGAAAAATGAACTAAAATACTAATAAAAATAAGGACAAATATGCACTAATCAACTACCCCACGCTTAATTGGTTTGTTCGTCCTCGAACGAACGATAAATTCAAAGTATAACAAGATTGAAAATCAGTCCAAGCAATGAGTCGTGCGATGCTACATAGATAATTTTGAAAATATAGATACATGCAACGAAACTTCAAACACTCCACCCCTATTACATTGTCGCTCCAAAATCGAATTCATGCATCCTCACAAGGATAATATATAGGGTGTACGCTCAAAGCACTCAAGTATTTTCTGCATGGGACTTGTATACACTCGAATCATACAAATGCAAGTACAATAAACAAGAACCGAAAATCAATCTCTTCTCAATCGCAAATTAAGTGTGTTATCAATAAAGAATCAGAAAAGGTCTTTTCGGGTTGTAATGTAAGGCTCTTTGGACGGGTGTGGAATATATAAGTCGTGTGGCTAACTCATGATCTAACGTGTTCAATAACTCACTCAACTAGTCTAATCACGAAGCAATGTGCTTCACCTCGTTCAAAAGCAAAAACCTCACTAAACACTCATAACATAGCCTTTAAACATAGGCTAATTCTCAACTCGAAACTCTAAAACTGACTTGAAGCTCAAACCACTTAATCAAAATTGAAGCTTATAATGTGCTTCTTATTATAACTCAACTCTTTGCCTCTTAAACATTAGGCTTCATAATAAAATATAACAGTAAACCACAAGCCTTATTTAGCGTAGGCAATGACTCAACACGATTCACCATCCTTCTTATTCTCTTTTTTTTATTTATTATTATTATTTTTTTTCTAAGGATGGTGATCCTTAATTACAAACTTTTCATAAATTCCTGGTAAAATCTCCAAAACACAAATAACCAATAAAAATAGCGAACTCCTACCCCACGCTTTTAATGGGTTAGTAGGGGTCGAATCAATAAAATCACTAAGGGCTATAAGCATGGATAATTTGGCTATGATTGGCTCATTCAGAATTTATAGTGGCTAAAAAATTTATGGATATAGCCGGAATAGCATTTTATTTATGTCTTATTGTCATTTTCAAAGTCAACTACACGCAGCGGTTTCAAAGAGATATCAAAATAGAACTCATTCAAGTACATGCAAAGATGATAAACACTCAGGCTTCTCACAAGCTTTTTGCATGAAAAAGTTTTTGAATTGACGCTGCTTTTAAGGTTTTGCAAAATCAATTGCGTCCAAGTACCATATTACAATATATAAATAAAAATTTTGAAAAATTTAATGCACTTATACACGCTCAAAGACAAGAACATCAAATCAAACATAGTTAACTTTGACAGGCAAGCCATACGAACACAATATCGTGCGGGAATAGTAATCAATCACGTAAAAAATTTATAAATTGCACATATTTCAAATATAAATCATACTCAAACATCCCTCCCTCTAAAAACTCAGCAATCCCCTGATTGCCATAAACGAGTATAAGAAAATAAAAACAAGGAAAAAAGGGAAAAAAGAAAATGTCCCTGAAAATAGACGAGTCTCTCCAATTGAAGTTGTGCAATTGACCATTATCTAAAGTCTTGTGACTGGATTTGTCCTTGAAACAAAATAACCAAAATACCAAAAATAACAAGTAAACGTCAAATAACAAATAAAATAAAATAGTGTTCATCAGCACTAATAAGACACAGAAAGTCATTGTCATGGCTCAGCAGCAGGCGACGGAGCAGGAGGCTACTGTCCCATGAAACGAGCAAGGTTAGCTGTCGAGTAGTGCCGTAAAGCATCAGGCAACCGTGCACAATCCCTGTCTAGCATCAACGCCGAGAGATGTTAGCGTCGACCAACGCGCCCATCGCTAAAATTGGCAATTTGTCCAACCGCTAGCCAAACCGCTAGCTTTCCTGCTGGTGGGTAACGATGAAACTAACAATAATAAAAACTTCTAAGTGACCATTAACCCTGGATAAACTGCACAATCTCAAAGAAAAAAATCAAATACGTCCAAGTATAACCGAAGAAAATTTAAAGACAAGGGACGTGCGAAAAATAAAAATCTTATTAATGCTGATTTGAAACACTTAGATAATCAAATAAAATTAAAATCGCGATAAAATAAACAGGATAGAGTAGGAGGATAATCATATGACTCGATAATGGAAAACTTAAATAATTAGCTAGTGGCAGCGTCCTACGAATCTAAGGGGATCCACCACGCAAGTTCTCCAGTGCGGCAATCTTCTTATTGGCATCCTCTAGACACTGATTCCAATATCCTATGTTCCACTCGTGCACTATGTTTCCCTCCTTTAGATCCTTGATTTGGGCTTCCATCTCTTCAATGCGGCGTATGAGCACAAATTTCTCCTCTCGGATGTCGTAATTCTATCGCAAGAGGGTCATCCCATCTATCACTACCGCATCTAATTCGGCCTCCTTCTATTCAAGGAGCTTGTCCGTAATAGCGATCTCGTTTTCGAACTCAGCTTCACTCCATAAAAACCCAGTATTTTGATTGGATAATTTCACAATCTTTTCTCTAGCCTTGAGAAGTTCGTCATGAAGCTCGTCCATGGACATGTCAAACTCCTCGGGGTCCTCCCTCCTTCGCCCGAGATCATGCCTTGCTCCCTTCAAATATTGGATGGTTCCCCTTAGATGGAAAATGGTGTCCCTCAACCCCGTGTTCACCTCTCCTCGTTTCTTCAAATCATCTTGCAGTGCTTCAATCTTGAGGGTGTAATTGATTTCGTCCATCTTGAAATCACCAATTTGGGCCTTCATCTTCTCGATTTCAACTTGCAGCTGGTCCAATTCTTCTTCGTGCTCCATTCTCAACATCCACCTATTTTCATGATTGTTGGTTGCTTGCGGAATTGGCCTCATGGTGCTAGGAGACTTGGAGAATTATATTTGTTTGGTATAGGGAGGCTTAGAATCACAAGAGAATTATGAAATATAGAGTGCAGTGGGTTGTGGTTTATATAGGAATTAATAGCTCTTGAAAATAGGAGTCCTAGATTTACCCAAATTATAAATAAGGTAAGAGATATTAAGTTTCCTATTCTATTAAGAACTCTCTTAAGGTAATAGATCTAGACTCCAAAACCAGCCAAATTTCATGCAAGAAATTACCATAAACTTGCTTACCTATTGGGAATAAAATACCCAAAAATCGCAGCCCAAAATTTCTAAATTCTGCACACCCGGTCGACGCAGGCGCAGGCAGCGTCGACGCCACGTCGATGTTGGCGTCGGTCGACGCGACCCGTGCGTTGGCCTCCATATTGAATTTTTTTTTTGCTTTTCGTTCTAAGAGTTGATCTTTCCTTGATAACATAAATCCTATTTCATAAACATAACACAAACAAAAATACAAAAAGAGAAATAAACTAAAAGGAAATACAAGGAATAGAAAAGAAAATAGCTTTGGTTGCCTCCCAAGAAGCGCATATTTTAACGTCGCTTGCTCGATGCGAGTTTTCGTGATTAATTTGTAATCGGAGGCGGGTCCACTATCTTCAACATCTCACGATCTTGCCTTGTTGCCTCTCCATCACGATATAGCTTAACTCGGTGTCCGTTAACTTGAAATGTTACATCTCGCTTTTTGTCGTAAAGGGTGACCGCTCCAAATTCATTGATTTCTTTAATAAAAAACGGTCCACTCCATTTTGACTTCAATTTTCCTGGAAAAAGTTTCAATCTAGAATTATAGACTAGAGCTAACTTACCTACCTCCAAATGCTTGTTAACGAGTCTTCGATCGTGGTGTATTTTCGTCATCTTCTTTTGCCTCCATGCGTCATCATAAGACTCGTTTCTAATTTCTTCAAGCTCGGTCAACTCCAGTTTCCTATACTTGCCCGCCTCATCATAGTTCATATTTAACTTGCGAATGGCCCTACTAGCTCGGTGCTCTAACTCAACGGGCAAATGGCACGCCTTCCCATAGACGAGTCGAAAGGGACTCATACCGAGCACTGTCTTATAGGCCGTTCAACAGTCCCATAGTGCGTTGACAAGTTTTACTGCCCAATCCTTCCGACTTGGTCCAACTGTTTTTAGCTGGCGATTGCTCGTTTTGACTTGTCCAGACATTTGAGGGTGGTATGGTGTATCTACCTTGTGTCGGACCCCATATTTCTTCATCATCCTTGCAAAGGCTCTGTTGCAAAAATGGCTTCCTCCATCGCTTATAATTGATTTCGGCACTCCGAATCTACTAAAAATATTTTCTTGCAGAAATTTAAGAACGACCTTCGCATTTGCTCTTCGAGCGGGGATTGCCTCCACCCATTTGGATACATAGTCGACACCGACCAGAATATACTCGAAATCTCCACTTTTAGGAAAGGGTCCCATGAAATATATTCCCCATACGTCAAAAATTTCTACCACTTGATTAGGTACTTGCGGCATTTCATCTCGCTTTCCTTACCGGTTCGTTGGCAATTGTCGCACATTTTGCAATATTCAAATGCATCGGCAAATAAACTTGGCCAATAGAATCCAACTTGTAATACCTTAAACGCCGTCTTTTGAGCTCCAAAATTCCCTCCATGGTCATGAAAAAATTTCAAAATGCTCCTATTTCATCATTTGGAATGCATCTTCTGTTGAGCCCATCTTTACAGCGTTTGAACACATAGGGCTCCTCCCAAAAGTAATCCCTGCATTTACTCAAAAACCTCTTCCATTCTTGGTAGGATAAATGGTTAGGTATAATTTTGCAAGCAAGATAATTCACAATGTCAGCATACAAAGGAGTAATTAATTTCTCAAGATTAAAGGCATTCTCATAAGGGAATAGATCGTTGATCATAAATTTCTCCCCCTCGTTCTCCTCAATTATCATTCTAGACAAATGATCAGCTACAACGTTTTCACAACCTCATCTATCTTTTATTTCTTCATCAAATTCTTGCAGCAATAATGACGTGGTTTACTTTGGGGTTTAGAAAATAAATGACGCAGTGCAGCATGATCCGTGTGTACGATTACTTTTGATCCAACTATATAAGATCTAAACTTATCAAGTGAAAATACAACTGCCAATAATTCTTTTTCAGTCGTGGTGTAATTACGTTGGGCGTCGTTCAGCATATAACTAGCATAATAAATCACCCTAAGCAGTTTATCCACACGTTGCCCTAAAACGGACCCCACTGCTTCATTAGAAGCATCGCTCATTATTTCAAAAGGTAGAGTCCAATCAGGGGCAACAACTACAGGGGCAGAAGTAAGACTCTCTTTTAGCTCATTAAACGCATTCATACATTCTTCATTAAAAACAAAAGGAGTGTCTAAAGTCAACAGTTTCCAAAGTGGACGACTTATTTTTGAAAAATCTTTGATAAAACGTCTATAAAAGCCTGCATGACCAAGAAAACTCCTAATTCCCTTAACATCTCGAGGGGGCGGAAGGGTTTCAATTACATCAATTTTTGCTTTATCAACCTCCAACCCCTTTTTAGAAACAACATGACCTAAAACAGTACCACTTTTTACCATAAAATGAGATTTCTCCCAACTCAAAGTAAGATTCTTCTCGATGCAACGTTATAAAACCTTAGACAAATTAGATAAACAATTTCAAAAGATGGCCCAAAAATCGAAAAATCATCCATGAATACCTCAAGAAAATCATCGATAAAATCACTAAAAATTTAGAGCATGCACCTTTGAAAAGTCGTTGGTGCATTGCACAAATCGAAGGGCATTCTTTGAAAGGCAAACGTCCTAAAAGGGCATGTGAACGTTGTCTTGCTTTGATCTTCCGGAGCGATGGCTACTTGGTAATAGCCCGAAAGGCCATCCAAGAAGCAATAGAATTCGTGTCCAAAAAGCTTGTCGAGAAGTTGGTCTATGAACGGCAGAGGAAAGTGATCCTTGCGAGTGGCTGCATTTAACTTCCTATAATCGATACACATACGCCATTCAGTAGTCAGTCGGGTTGGAACTATCTCACCTTTGTCATTTTTGGTTATGGTGATGCCCCCTTTCTTTGGAACAACATAAATTGGTCTCACCCATTTGCTGTCAGAAATAGCGGAAATAATTCCTTCATCTTTTAGTTTAAAGATTTCCTTTTTAACCACCTCATAAAGCGTTGGTTTCAGTCTTCGTTGACTGTCCCTAACAGGCCTGACATCGGGCTCTAATTCGATTCGGTGCATGCAAGTAACAGAGCTTATCCCTTTAATGTCGCTGATGCTCCATCCTATGGCTTCTTTGTGGGTACTCATCACCGCAATCAATTCTTTTTCTTCGTGTTCCGTTAATGCTGAATATATGATGACGTGTTTTGTTTCGTTGGGCTCGAGGAAAACATACTTCAAATGACTTGGTAGTGGTTTCAAGTCCACTTTCGGACCAAGTTCGGGCGCATTAGCTATTTCGCACAATTCCTCATCGAGATCTTCAACTTCTTCATAATCTTCGGTGATTTCGTTCAAATCTATATCCAACATCTCTGCCACCCTGTTAAGAAATTATGTGTCGTCCTCGACATTTAACTCATCTAGCACAGTGATCTCCTTGAGCTCGTGAATACAAGATGAATTAGGATCAATAAACAAAAAATCTTAGTGCATGTACGGAGAAGGATTGTTGTTGATTACTTTTATCAAAAATGTGACTGTCTCCCCCAAAATTGATAGGGTCATTCTCCCCTTGTGCACGTCAATCAGCCTATGAGAAGTGGACATGAACGGGCGGCCGAGCAAAATAGTATGCTCAGTGCCTTCCTTTGGAACTTCGCCGACATCAAGTATGACAAAATCGACTAGAATTACAAGCTCGCCGACTTGAACTAATACATCTTCAACTATGCCAAGTGGTTGTCTAATTGATTGATCTGCCAATTGTAGTCGCATCGCAGTGGGCTACATTATTCCGAGGTCAAACTCTTTATATAGTGAGTACGGCATCAAATAGATTCCTGCACCAAGGTTGAGCATCCCACGTGCAGTTTTCCCATTTCCTAAAGCAATAGTTATGAAAAAACTCCCCGGGTCTTTTTCCTTTTTGGGTAATGGACCCTTGCAAATGGCGCTCACCTCCTTGGTTAATTCTACTCGTTGAGTTGTCTCCAATCGCCGTTCCCTTGTGACTAACTCCTTGAAGAACTCGACGTATGCGGGCATTGTTTTGATTACGTCCAGAAGAGGAAGGTTAACACTGACGTTCTTTAGCAGATTGTAAAGTTCCATGAACTTTTTGTTTTCTTTGGCTGGGCGTAGACAACTCGGAAAGGGAACCTTGTCTCGAATAGTAGGTGTTAACTGCTTCGGTTGCTGAGTCGGAGACTTGGTGGAATCGTCAACTGTGGTGGATGGATTTGGAAGCTTCCCTTTTAAGACACCCGGTATATAAGGATTTGGTGACTTGTGTATTTGGTCCACCGGTTTAGGGTCGTCATTCTTCGGCGAATCCTCAATTGGAATTTCCGTGCCCTCCTCTTCCTTTTCCTCGATTCCATTATCTACCTTCTTTCCATTTCGTAAGACGTGGACAGCTGAAGCTTGCTCCGGTTGGCTCGGCAATTTTCCTTTCTCGTTTTCCGCCTTTGCCATAAAAAGTTGCCATTTGGCCCATCATCTTTTCTAAATTCTTCACACTCTTGGAGAGGTCTCTCAAAACTTCTCCCTACTTATTAACTTGCGTTGTCAGATTAGCGAGCCCGTCCCTATTTCTAATTGTTTCAGTGACTTGGTTTTGCTGCCAGATTAACAGTTGATCGTTTGACTGTATCGGAGTAGGTGTTGGTCCAGTTGTTGGCGGTTTGTTCGGTGGTGGTGGTGAATTAGTTTGTGTGGGGGCACTGTGCGGGTTCCCAGGGCCCCATTTCAAGTAAGGAGAATTGTGTTGTGCGTTAAATTTTGCTGGAGCTCTGTGCTCATAAGTTGGAAGGTCTTGGTGGCGCATTTGATCTTTGATGGCATATGCCTCGGCTTCACATTCGTCGTAACACACCATTTTGCATGTATCCACCAAATGCCCTTGCTCTCCACAGCAGTTGCATGTCTCAACGGGTTCGTTGCTTGGGACCTCAGTTGCCTCATTAACTCTTATCTTTCGTGGTCGAGAGCTCGTTTGCCTGGACTTTTCGCTCATCTTCTCAAACAATTGCTTGGCCTCCGTTGCGGTTGAATATCCGAAATCTCCCCCAACAGCTACTTCTACATTATTTTTGTAGGAGTCCAAAAGCCCTTCGTAGAAAAGTCGATTTACCATTGTTGGGGAGTTGTGATGATGTGGGCAAGCTTGCAATAGTGATTTGAAATGTTCCCATGCTTCGTGAAGCAACTCCCCATCTTGCTGGATAAAGTTGGCTATTTGTCTCCTAATATGGCCCGTCGTTTGAGTTGAGTAATACTGATTTATGAATTTGTCGCTAACCATGGGTCAGTCGATCAAAGATATCAGTTCTAATGAAAGTAGCCAAGATTTGGCTTTATCCTTCATACAGCTTGGAAAGCACACCATTTGAGGGTCTTCTTGATGAAGTCCCAGAGATGGGATCCTACTGACTTTGGCATAAAATTCCTTGAGGAAGGTTAACGGATCTTCGTTAGCAAGCCCATGGAATGTCGGAAGGTTATTGATTGTATGAGGTTTCAACTCAAAATCTCTTGCAGTTCTACCCAACACAATAGCTGAACTATAAGGGCCTACTTGAGGAGTTGTGAACTCTCATTGTCTTGGTTCGCGCGCCCCTCTTGGTGCCTCTCTTGATTGTTAGGCCTCGCGTAGTTTCTATCATACTCGTTTCTCTCATTATAGTGGTTATTAGTGAGCCAGTCATCGACCTGCTCATCTCCATGGTAAGATCTCTCAGAATAGTCATCTCGGATGTGGTGGTGGCGATTTCTACTTCCTCCTCCTCACTCTTCATTCTGATCCATCATATTCCGTTGAATATTTTCCCAATACTCTCGAGGTTGTGCCAGTTCGTCGGGGTGAATTGGTTCACTTCCGTACTCGTTTCTTTGTCGTATAGGTGGGTTCTTTGGTGGTTGATTGTTATCGTTGTTGTGAGCAGGATTTTCCAGTCTTAACATCGTATCAGGAACTGGATCACAAACAAAATTGGTGGTGGCAGACGATTCACTTTCAGGTATTTGAGGAGGTTTTGCTTGATTTGAACGATGAATATTATCAATGAATGGTGCAAGTTCAAGTCTAAGTGATCTTCGGCCTTGCATTCACTCAACAACAAATTAAACGCATCGACTAGAGAAAATAATTATACAAATAGACGGCTGAAAATAAAATAAAATAAAATGAACAAACATGTTTTTGAAACCTTTGCTATGTTCCCCGGCAACGGCGCCAATCTTTTGATTCAAGCTTATTTGTTTGCCTACTTATAAATATTCGTCAGAAATTTAATAGCTTGCCCGCAAGAGAACGGGATCGCGTGTAGGTTGGCAAAGTTAACTCGAGTCGTCTCTCAAGGAACATGCAATCAGAATCTTGAATAGTTTGTTCAATCACAAGTAACACGAGAACTTATACAAATGGGGGGGGGTGATTGTTTTGATTACCTAAGAATATAAAATGCATGAACGTTAATTTAAACTATGTAACTCTAAGCAATTTACTAAGAACATGTAAATTCAATCCAAGAAAGCAATCTATGAATTCAACTACAATCATATAGCATAATCAAAATCAATTATCTAAAGCGTAAGGTAAACGAAATAAATTATCTAAGCATGAATAATAACCAAACATTAATTAAACTAAATTGAAAGATTACTAATCCGAATACCAAAAGCATCTGGGGTTTGAAGCATGAAATGATTCAAGAACAATAATTGAAAAACTACTACTTAATTGCATAAATTAAACTAAGGAAGTAATTAAAGAGTTTAGAGTACTTATTAAACTAAGATATCGCAGTAAAATCTCCAGCTAATCCTGAGAGATTTTGTAGACCTTGGCCGAGAAATCGAGTCACGAACTAACGATTAGAACCTGGAGCTTTGTGACCCTCGAATCTTTGATCTCAATCTATTATTGCGTTATGGGATGTGGATGGTTGTTGTTTTTTAGCCAATGGACCGTAAGTAGGGTTGTAGTCGTGTATCCTCCCTCTTAGGACGGACTTAGAGACGGGTTTTTATAGTTTTCACTTGTCTTGGAGCATAAGTAACCCTAAAAGTCAGCTTCTGGGCAGTCAAGTCGACTTCGCGTCGACCGACACGAATAGGGGCTCGGCGTCGATACGTCCGGTGCACTCACGTCGACTGACGCACCCATGGGTCGACGCTACAGAAAGTTAAGTTGAGTCAAGCGTCGACCGACGCACCCATGGATTGACGCTTCAGAGAGTTACGTCGGCTTGGCGTCGACATAGTGTCGACCGTCGTGGGTAGAGTCGCGTTGACGTAGCATCGATGCCTGCGTTGACCGACGCAGCTTCACTGCACGTCTCATTTTCTCAATCTTTCTGCTACTCTTTCACCGGAAAGCTCGTTCTCGACTCTCGAACATCAAACTTCATCTATTAACGTGCTGAACTGTTTCGGTTACCTAGCTTTAAGGTAAAAACAACGAATAATCACCTATTCTCATCAATTACGATCAAAATACGGTAAAATAAGCTGGAACTTTAAAATAAATGGAATTAAGCTTAAACTACCCAGCTTATACCAAAAAAGAATGGAAAAACGAACTAAAATACTAATAAAAATAAGGACAAATATGCGCTAATCAAAACCGGGACAAAAGTGGAGGATGTGTGTGGATTTCCGCAACTTGAATAAAGCCTGTCCAAAGGATCATTATCCTTTGCCGCGAATTGATCAACTGGTGGATTCAACCTCAGGATGCGAGCTGATGAGTATGATGGATGCTTCGCAGGGGTATCACCAAATACCTCTTGCAAAGGAGGATCAGTCCAAGGTTAGTTTTGTTACTTCTACGGGGACGTACTGTTTTGTGTCCCTGCCCTTTGGCCTAAAAAATGCCAGAGCGACCTATCAGAGATTGGTGGATCAAATGTTCAAGGACCTGTTGGGGTCCACTATGGAGGTTTACGTCGACGATATGTTGGTGAAGAGCATGAAATCAGAATCCTATGTGGAGGACTTGAGAAAAGCATTTCTTATACTAAAGCAATACGGGATGAAGCTTAATCCAAAGAAGTGAGCGTTTGGTGTGCGATCTGGGAAATTTTTGGGATATATGGTGATGGAGAGGGGTATTAAGGTTAATCCGGAGAAGGTGCGGGCTATTTTGGAGATGCCACATCCTGGAATGTTACGCAATGTATAGGTGCTTACAGGTCGCATTGCAGGTCTTAATCATTTTATTTCTAGGTCGGTAGAGAGGGGTGTCCCCTTTTTCAGAGCACTCCGAAAAGGGTCCAAGTTCGAATGGACAAAAGAGGCTGCAGATGCATTTGAGGAATTGAAAAAGATATTTGGCTGAAATACTATTGTTGACTAAGTCGATGCCTGGAGAAGACCTGATCTTATATATATCGGTTGGGGAGGTCGCATTAATTTCGGTGCTAATCAGAGAGGATGCAGGTATACAAAAACCTATCTATTATATCAGCAGGATGCTGCGAGGGGCTGAGCTAAATTATTCTGAGCTGGAGAAATGGGGTTTTGCGCTGATCTGTACAGCAAGGAAACTGCGGCCATGCTTTTTGAGCCACAGGGTGAGAGTACGTACCAATTTAGCTCTCAAGCAGGTTCTGAGTATCCCAAATTTGTTCGGAAGACTGGTGAAGTGGGATGTGGAGTTAAGCGAATACGATGTTGTGTATGAACCTAGGGCGGCCATCAAAGCACAAGTGTTGACAGATTTTTTGAAGGAGATGGTGCGTCCATATGATTCAAGTGATGAGATAAAGGCATGGGTATTGCATACCGATGGATCAACTATAGTGTCAGGAGCAGGGCTGGGTATTGTGTTAACCAGCCCGGAAGGGGAAAATTTGGAATCCGCGATTAAGCTAGGGTACAAGGCATCTAACAATGAGGCTGAGTATGAAGCTGTGTTGCAGAGTGTAAAAATGGCGAGCGATCTGGGGGCAAGGAAAGTATGGGCATACACAGATTCGCAGCTGATAGCTCGTCAGTTTGATGGTTCTTTTGAAGCGAAGGAGGAACACATAACGGTATACTTAAAGAAATTACGAGAAGAAGTTACCCATTTTGAGGAATTTAAGCTCGAACATTTGCTGCGAGCTGAAAACACTCGGGCTGATCAGCTTGCTTGGATTGCAGGTGCATTGGGGACCTGTGATACTTGGAAAATTACGTTAATGGAGTTGAATCATAGTAGTGTGGAAAAAGGAGACAAAGTAATGGAGCTCGAATTTAAGGATGATTAGCGTACGCCTATTTGGGATACTCTCATTAAAGCAAAGGAAGGGGCAGAGCGATTGACAACGAAGGAAACTAAAATGGTAGCTCGTTTTTGCGTTATTAATGAGGAGTTATACAAGAGGTCGCGTTTTGGACCTTTTTTGAAATGCTTGGCTAAGGAGCAGGGATTAGAGGTACTAAAGGAGATACATGGGGGATATTGTGGTGATCATGCGAAGGAAGAGCGTTGGTTGGCATAACATTGCGGGCTGGCTTCTTTTGGCCAGGAATGAAAGGTATGGCTAATGACATGGTAAGAACGTGCAAGAAGTGCCAGATGCATGCTCCGGTTATCCATATACCTGCCGAAGAGATGATGGTTTTGAGCTCGCCGTGTCTATTTGCACAATGGGGAACTGACATCGTGGGACCTTTTCCAAAAACACCAGGAAATAAACAATACTTGGTGGTAGCAGTTGATTATTTTACAAAGTGGGTGGAGGCCGAAGTGGTTACGGGCATAGGCGAACAAGATATGATGGATTTTATTTTTAACAATATTTTTTGCAGGTTTGGTGTCCCGCGAGTGTTGGTGTCGGATAATGGAACCCAGTTCAATGGGCAGAAAATCCAGGATTGATGTAAGAAAATGGGGATGAAACAGCAGTTTGCTTCTGTGGTGCATCCCCAAACTAATGGGTAAGTTGAGGTTACTAATCGTATCATTGTGCAAGGTCTTAAGCTATGATTGGAAAAGGCAGGTGGGCTTTGGGAAGAAGAGCTCGCATCGATCTTATGGGCCTATCGAACAACTCCCCAAATTTCTACAGGGGAGTCTCCGTTCAGTTTGGTCTATGGGATGGAAGCTGTTATTCCAGCCGAGATAGTAGGTAGATCGCAACGCTTAGCGACATTTAATGTGGAGGAAAATGAAAGGCTAGCAAGAGGAGCAATGGAAACGATTGAGGAAATACAAGAGAAGGCCGTGGCCCAGGTTGAACATTATAAACAAAGGATACAAGCTGCCTTTAACAAACGTGTTAAACATCGTTGTTTTTAGGTTGGTGATTTGGTATGGAGGCGGGCTGATACACTACGTAAAACCCGGAAGCTGGATCCAAATTGGGTTGTGCCATTCAAAGTGATTAAAATACTACGTGGAGGGGCGTATATACTCGAGAATGCTGCTGGGAAAGTTCTACTTAGGAGCTGGAATGTGCGTCATTTGAAGAAGTATTATGCCTAGATGGCGGGCTATTTGCGTTTTACCCTTTGGGGCGGTTGTTTCATTACCCATCGGGGCAGGCTGGTTGTGTTTTACCCTTCGGGGCAGTTGTTTCATTACCCTTCGGGGTGGGCTGGTTGTGTTTTACCCTTCGGGGCGGTTTTTTCATTACCCTTCGGGGAGAGCTGGTTGTGTTTTACCCTTCGGGGCGGGCTGGTTGTATTTTACCCTTTGGGGCGGGCTGGTTGTGTTTTACCCTTCGGGCGGTTGTTTCATTACCCTTCGGGGCGGGCTGGTTGTGTTTTACCCTTCGGGGCAGGCTGATTGTGTTGGAACCCTTTGGGGGGGATAGTGGTTTTATGATGTACCATTAGGGGCGGATATCTTTTTCAATATATAATAAAACTTGGCGAACTATTTTCATGGTTTCTAAATATGGTTAAGTGATGTGATTATGTTGTTTTACATATGTTTGGGAAGGATGTGTTTTACTTACACATCTTTATGGAATTGTTGTGTTATGGATGGTTATGTCTTTGCGAGCTAACATGTTTAACTTATATCTGCTAGCTTGTTTTAGATCCTTTGGATTATTTGTGATTCGTGGTTTGAAAATTTTTTAACCTCATGGTTTTGTGGAGGTGGGAAGTATGGTTGCGATTGATTACAAATTCGTGCAACCTATATTAACTTATGGATTTATGATGGATTATGATTGCAGGGTTTTTACATGGTTTAAACTGCAGGTTCATAAATGGTTTGAGTTGAAGAGCTATGCATATAATAAACAGAAATGGAATTATTCATACATATCAGGGTTATTCATAAATTCTGCGAGCAAAAATACAAGTTTTTGAATTAAAGAAAGCAACAAGCCATCAGGTCGCGCTCGGCCCAAGGGCAGAGACAAAGTCCTCCAGGGGTGTGTCCAGCTCAGCGGTCAGTTTGGCGGATAGCACAGCTCGACCTTGGCAAGACAGCCACCACTTGGCATCGATCAGCTGATTTATGTCGCCTTTGAAAGAGCTGATGTCGGCAGCATATCGATAATGGCCAGCACGTCGGGGGTATAGGTAACATTCAAGGCCATGAGCTGGTCCTTGATTATTCCAGCGGCCTTAAAAACCCATTCCTTGCTGCCGACCGCCATCTTGCCAAAGTAACTGGAGGACTTCTTGTATGCCTTCAGCAACTCTTCTCGGTAGGCGCCCATGTACTTTTGGCCTACGTCTCTTAACAGGAAGGTCCGCCGACCTTCAGCTACACCCCTTTCATGCGCCACCTGGTTCTGCTCCTCGAGCTTTTGCATTTGTATCCTGAGCTCATCGACCTGGCGAGCTTGTTGCTGAGCGTCCTTGACCTCATTGCCCAGGCGAGTTGTTTCATCCTTCAGGTTGTTCACGTGGCTCTTCAGAATTATTATCTCCTCCTCGCGAGCTTTTAGCAGGAGATTCGCACCATCTAGTTCTCCCTGGGTCAGGGATAGCTGTCGGGTTTGTTGCTCAGCCTGGGCAGTCAGCTCGTCGCAGGTCTTTTGAAGATCGTTCTCAGTGGATCAAGCTAGAAGTTCCTCGGATAGTTTGGAGAGCAGGGGACTCAACTGTATCAAGTAATAATATAAAGGTTTGATGGGATTATATTGGCAAAGAGGAGATTTTTTTTTGAGTAACAAGGTACCTGGATGGTTATCCGTTCGTCGAGAAAGGCATGAATCTCTTTGGCATTATCACACTGGGCCAATACTTTTCCCAGGTTAGGTGATCTGGAGGAAGTGGCAGCGCGAGTTTTGCGAAGGCGACGGTGTTTTGGGGCGGGAGATCTCGTGCTCATAGCCGGGGGCTTGATGGATCGTTTCCCCTTTGAGGATCGCTGGACTAGCTGCACCTCTTGCAGGTCGTCCTCAATTTTTGGGTCAGTCTCCGCCCCGAATGCCTGGTTCAATGCCTCATCCACGTTGATGATGGAGGGAGGAGGTGCCTATGTGACAGTGGGCTGTGGGTTGGTTTGCTCCGTGACTTCCTTAGAGCTGGATGAGACACACTTGTTGACGAATGCAAATGCAATAACAAAGTGGTATGTTATTATTGACTTATAACAGTTTATGGTAGTGTAAAGTTGTATAACATAGAAGACCTACCGAACTCCGAATGGGTCATGGCAAGATCTGGGTCGACCGGGCGAGAGTCGATGCCCACAAATTTGAAAATTTTAGACCGGGTGGTGAGTAGCACCACGTCAAATGGGCGCTTACTCCATTCCACGAGCTGGTCAGAATATTTTTTGTACAAGATGGGAAAATGTTTTGGACTGGGAGAGTTGGACTGTTTTGGAGTATGGTATCATAGCTCGGTTGGAAAAGGCCAGCTCTCAGTGTTGTGAATGAAGAAGAAACTTCTCCTCCATTCAGCAACTTTATTTAAGGGATTCACTAAGAATCGGTCTTTGCCGGTGCGAACAGAAAGATAGAAAGAATGTCTTTGGTATTTTATTTGAAAGCAAAAGTGGAAAAAACTTGGATCAGGTTGGGTATTATAGTATTTACATAGTATAATATACCCCACCAAAAATTTCATGGATTTGGGGGTCAATTGTAAAAGGGAGACTTTGTACAAGTGGGCTATCTAGATGTAAAATTGATGCGATGGGAATCTAAATCCCAACCTAAGTAGCTCGTCAAAAAGGGTAATGTGGTCTGGGGAAGGTTTCATGGGGTCTAAGTGGAGAATGTCGGGTAGAACCATTTTGGCGGTCTCAGGGAGGTTAAGGGTTTGTTTGAATTCTTCAAGTCTTCCGAATCAGGGAGTAACTAGTAGTTATCCTTAACTGCCCTGGTTGTTAGGGGTGAGGAAAGTATGTCGGCAACATCTACGGAAGGCGCTACAGTCACGGGGTTTTCTAAGAAGTGCTCGCAAGGTGGTGGGTTATTAGGTTTGTGTAGGGGAATGCCCTCTGGAATATTAACAATGGATAAGGGGGCAAGAGAGGGGTATTCTGGTATGTTTTCTAGAAGGGCTTGGGTGTCGGTATGAGCCCTCGTCTGGGATTCTAGCTCCTACCAACTAACGTCGCCTTCTGGCTCGTCACAAAGGCCGGAGGGAGGAGAAGAAGGTTGTTTTCGTCTTCTCTTAAAAATGTAAGGGTTTTCGGTGGGACTGGAGTCAGAGGAAAGGCTTGAATTTTGGGAATTCAGGTTGGAGGAGGCTGATTTTGTCATTAATTAAATATCATAAGGGGAAAACAGCAGAAAATATAACACAACTCAGCAGATGCAACACATATACGAATTTAAACTAATTGCTAAAAAGGAAGATTTAGGGGACTTACACATTTTTGCTGTCGTGGAGATCGGTAATGAGCGATGTGCTGCTGGTAACTTTTTGTAAACCAGAGAGTAGGCGAGCTTTTTTGCAGAGTGAAAATGGCGATTTCTTGCTTATTTTTTCGGTAAAGTGACGAATGAGGTGAGATGGAGGGGTTTTTGTGTGTTGGGCGGCGATAAAGCTGATGGGACATATTGGAGCGGGAGTTGGTAGGGTTTTTAGGAATGTTTTAAGCCTTTTGTTTTGGGCCCACAACGTTATTATACTACTAGAAAATGAGGGGATGACGCGTGTCCTACACTTTGTCAGGCTGCATTTAATGAATATTTGAGGAGATGGGATGGGTAGAGGGAAGCGTGTTTTGACTTCTGGGGTGCGTATGATTATATTTTCTTGGGTTATTGTGCCCGATTACAACTTCAGGTCGTGGGAGAAAGGTCCTATGGTATTAGGTGGTCAGGTATGGAGTCTGGGAACTCAAAGATTTCTTCTTCCAAGAGGAGCATTCTTCTTGGAGGACGAGCGAGCTCAACGAGCTGATCTTTTAGAGGTCGCGGGCTTATGTGGTAACTTTTTATGGGATGATTGGTATTATAGCTCGGTATGTCGAGTTGGGTGATTCTGAAATATGGTTTGGTAAGTTGGCAGGGTGATTTATTTATTCTTTATATTTTATTGTTATTCTTGGGTGGTTATGCTCTTTTAGCTTTCTGTTTACATCTCCTACCTAATTTCGTACTTCAATCAGCTAGAACGTGGGAGACTAGCTGATACGACACTTAAAATCCATACGTAATATATGTGGGTATTTATGGTAAGCGACCTCATTTCTTAGAAGGAGCATTTCTTCTGAGAGGTGGGCGAGCTGGTTTGTAGAGTAGCGACCTGTAGTATGAGGATGAGTTTTCATATAGGTTCGCGATCTCTTATGATTTTGTGTGTTGGGCGCTATCTGTTAGCTTGATCTTGGGCTTTATAAATATTAGGCACTAATGGGCTCATATGGATGGTCTTATGGGGTCCCGACGGACTGTATGGAAAGAATCATAGGCCCAGGCCTATTCTGGTAATTTAAGCGAGAGATCCACTACTTATGGGAACTTAGCATACGGGAGAAGTCCTAATTCTAAGTCGGTCATGGTATTTATGGAATTGTGGTGGGAGAAGGAAACCCTGGCTTGGGGAACACTTCTCTCGTCTCTAAAAAAGGGGTGCATACCTCTCTTTGTTTTTAAGTTGTTTTGTCGTGGTTTGAGCTCTCAAAATTATCTCTCGCACTATCTACTTAAGTGTTGAAGGACCTTCGTCGGGGCCTCCCCCCGCCTTGGCTGAAGGTGCTATTTTGCAGGATCGGTTAGGTCACCAGGAGGCTTTTTGGAGGCTTATTAGGTCACTAGAACGTGTTTGGAAGCTGTTTCAGGTCGCTGATCTCAGATTTGAGGTTAGTTCCCTCTATTATTGGTAACCAATCTTTTTGGTTTTATCAGGAGGCTAATTCAGTTTCGAGTGGAAGAGTGGATATACCACGTGAGATATATGATATCGAACATGACGACCTTGAACTTGGTGATGTGGCAACAGGCCAGTTATTCAAGAGCGAATAAATTTTAAAAAGAACCTTGAGGTTTTTTGCGATAAGTCAGAAATTCAATTTCAAAATTGTCAAGTCGTGTTGTAAATAATATTACGTCAAATGTTTAGATGATGAGTGTGTTTGGTTTATGAAATCTTCCTGTGTTTGTAGTTTTGATATTTTCAAGGTACGTTCGATGCACAATACGCACACATTTCCGATAGATAAGAGAATGAACGAGAAACGGCAAGAAACTTCACAAACTGTGAGCGAGTGTATTAAGAAGTAATTTTGTAATTTAAAAATGACGTATACACCATCTGACATAATAAGGGACATGAAGGATGAGTACGACGTTAATTTGAATTATAAAAAAGTGTGGAGGTCTAAAAGGAAGGCATTGGAAGAAGTTCGAGGTAAAGCGGACGAGTCGTATCATATGGTTGCTCGATATCTAGAGTCGTTGACTGAATCGAACCCCGGTAGTTATGTGAAGTTGAAGATATCCGACGAAAACAAATTCCAATATCTATTCATGTCAATTTATGCATCGATCAAAGGCTGAAACCATTGCAGGCCAATCGTGGTGGTAGATGGGAACACCCCCTAACAGTAGGTCCCACTCATTTTTTAGTGCATGTGGGATGGTCTCTCTTATACTCACATAATGTTTTATGCATTTGTTCATTTATGGATGATTTTGTGATGCGTTTTAGATGAGAAGACATGTTTGGGTGTTATGAATTATTTTATTTCCATATTGAGATTATATAGTATATATTTCATTCATCATGCATGAATATATTTAATGGCTATAATAGTTATTTAAGTACAACGAATTAATGTAAAAATGTATATTTAACTAATTCCAATGAATTGATACAAGCGTCCATGAATATAATAGCTAAATGTATACAATGAATTGATATTATATATGAATATATTTAATTAGTTAAAAAGAATTGGTTGCTGCATGAATATAATTAATTAAACATTTATGAATTCATTTATTTTCAATACATATGTACTAAATTTGCTAAATTTAAAAAGTCTCTCTTTTAATTAATAGAATATTAATTTATTGATATATTAATATTCTCTAAATTAATAAAATTTCATGGTCCCAAGGTTATTAATTTATAGAGGTTTTACTGTATGTGTATTTATTCCCTAAATGTTAAACCGATGATTTTGTGGTATTATCAGTAAACTAATATTAAAATCTTATTTATATTGAGTCTTAAGAGAGATTTCTAGCAAGATAGAAAAGAAATTACCTGTTCAAATCAGGAAATAAACAAATAGTCAGATTTCAATATTAAAAAGTAAATAAATAAGTTAGTGAGCAAAACCTGGAAGATAATAACCAGCAAATATTAAATAAATCAAAATTACCATTAAGAAATTTAGATTTTTTTTAATCACACACATTCTTGTAAGCGAATTCCCACATATCAATTACCATTTAGTTAAAACAGTCTACAAATAAGATATACATAAAATAAAATAAAGAGGAAAATCCATGAATACTTATTTTGTAAAGAGAAAATAATTATTATATGATCAACGAATAATTTTTTTTTAATATTAATCCAACAAAAGTTTATATCAAATATATACCATTTCTAAATCTTTCAAACCAAGATTTATCCTCTGATACCGGATCAGCAGAAATTCCTCTCAAATGACCTATTTGGAAAAGAAACGCACCCAGACTTCCACCCACTCTCGCCGATGAACCGGAGGGAAATATTCCTTGGACCGAACTCGAGGCTCAGACTAGAGCCTTAACTGAACCAATTCTTGAAGGCATCTTTATAGTAGAACCTAAAATGCCTTCGACCTCTGAACATTTCCTTGCCAACCCAGTAACCACAGTACAAACCTTAGTCGGCTCACGCCGACCTGCCCGTACTTCCGCGAGCTACTAGCGTAGTTGCGCAAAACCACTTGGTACTCCCAAACTGGAATAACCTCGAAGAGTTTATAGAAGCTCTTAATCTTCCTGAAACCGCCAAATTGGTCCATCCCAACATCCTACAAATGGACCCAAACCATCCTCATGTGAATCATATTACAATATTTGACGAACTTCTGAGAGCAGGATTCAGATTTCCCACCCCACTCTAATCAATATTTATTAATTATTATTTTATTATTTTATATTTTTATGTTTAGATTGAATTCATTGATAATACTTAGATTATTGCAAATAACTCATAATTGACCTATATATAATATTTGAAATTCCAAAAATAAAATTAGTTTAACTTCTATTATAAATACAACCTATTTAATTATTTTCACAATTAATTTTTATTTTGTAATTAAACTATTTCATATGTAAATTTTCTTTTATTACACACACACACACAAACACACATAAAGAGAGGTATGAAGAGAGAAAAAATGAGTAGGATAGAGAAACATTGTCATGTATGCTTAGTGTTTTTAATCATGTAGGAATTTATTAAATATAATTAAGATAGATATCCTAATTAATATTAATGATGATTAGTTTCTCTATTTGATTAAGAATCACCTAGGATTAGTTTTTTTTTTTTAATCATGTAGTAGTTTCCTTAACATAATTAGAATAGATACCATAATTAATATTAAAAATATAGTTTCTTTTTTCAATTGAAGTCATCTAGGATTAGTTTCCTTTTTTTAATTATGTAAAAAATATAGTTATGATAGATGTCTTAATTACTAAAAATAATAAGATCATTAGAATATATATAATCAATTATATGTTATTCATGTTTTTATTGTGATTTTTTTGTTATTTTATTTTACGTTATTTTATTATTTTTTATTGTAGTCCAACAATCAAATTGGTCACTTTTTTCTAAAAATAATTTGATAACCTTTTAATTTATACAAAAATGTGCAAAATAATATAATTTAATATTTATTTTATTAGCTATCAATATTTTATTTATCAATTATTATTACGATTCAATACTTTTTTTACTTTAATTGATCTAATAATGTGTAGTGTTAATGATAATTTAGTTTCTTTATTTAATAAAAATCCACATGGGATTAGTTTTTTCTTTTTAGTTATGTAGTGGGGTTTTTAACCCAATTATGATAGATACCCTAATTAATATTAAAAAAAATAGGAATGAATATTAAAGATAATACATGTGTGTGTGTTATCACTTATATATTATTTTGCTTTTTAATTGTGAGTGTGTTTTTATAATGTTCTTTGTTAGTTTTTTAGTTGTGAGTCTAACAATATCCAATTTGTCACTTTTTCTCAAAAATACTTTGACCACTTTTTAAATTAAATAATAAAAAATTGTGCAATACAATATAATTTAATATTTGTTTTATTAGCTACCAACAAGTTATTTATCAGATGGTTCAATACTTTTTTATTTGAACTGATCTCATAAAATAATGTATTTCGTTACTATCTTAGAAATTGCACAAAATAATAAAAGTACAAACCCAACATCGAGTGGAATGAATATTGTGGCATCAACTATAATAGATTTGAAAATAGATCAACTAATTTTGAAACCAAGAAGGGGAAGACAACCTTTGAAATGTTTAAAGACGGTATTATTGAAAGCAATCATGTCATACTTAATTTCTATTGAAGTTTAGAATTGAATTAATTTTGCTAGGTATGTATTTATATTTTACATACAATCACTTCAAACTCATTTGAATATTTATATTTTATTTAATATACTTATACCATTCTGCGCAGACGTAACAATGAAAAAGATTCTTCTCATACTGAAGTTGAAGCAGACCTACGATCCATGTTGGATAATGATTCGGCTAAGTCATTTAGAATGGCCATATAAACGTTTGGAGAGGTCGGTGTTGCTGAAGTAAAATTGTGTCTACATAAGAGAAGAGGCAAGAATGGAAGGAGCCACAATCTTCTATAAGTGAACGAACTTTCTCTATTGGTTGTTGGTGATCTTGATCCTCAAAGTGGTAACATGGATATTGTAGTCGAGAAGATATCTGGTAGATCAACGAGTTGGATCCTTCGTACCTTACTTTGGAATATCCATTGCTATTTCTTTATGGGGAAGACAACTACGTGGAACATATAACTTTCTGAATATCAAAAACCTAGGTAAAGGTAGACAATGTGTGAGTTAGAGGGAGTTTCTTTCTTACCAGTTGCATGAAAGAGAGATTGAGGTACCCACTATTATATATAATCGACGGCTCACATAAGAACTCACAGTTGATCGATATACAATGATTGAATATTTAAGATTGATTCAAAAATTACCAAACATAAAACAGGATAATTTAATGATCATACTAAAAGATTAAATTAAGCAAGATATGATAAAAGGAGAATGCTAAATTAGGTAGATGAGACATTAGCAAGATACACCTTTTTTATTTAATATATAGGGTCATTAATCTATACTTCTAAATCATAATGTTTTTGAAAGTTAATGTAGAATATTAACTTGTAGAATATTTTGGGTCATTCTGGAAAGTTAATGTAGAATATTTTAATGAATTGAATTATAAGTCATTCAATCTAATAAATCATGACTAAGAATATGTTTCATGGGCTTACTTAATACAATATACATTTTACACCGAATAAATAGCCAATTTCAACAAAGAGTTCATATTTAATTATGAAAATTATTTAAAAATAGAGGGTTATGGAAATTATTTAAAAATAGAGGGTTGACGAGAAAAAGAAAAACAATTTAGAATTCAATCGATTCGATATAGAATTAATTTTGACGCATATTCGATTTCTCTTAAATCTTATATAATAGTCGCACAATTTCTGATAAAATAGACGCAAATCAGATAAACTTGTAAACGCCACAAAAATGTTTTTCCGTTCAAAATTATCCCTCTTGCTCCAAATAGGTTGACATCGAAAAACATAGCAATCATACATATAAAATTAAAATTAGTTTTAATTATATCACTAATATTCAATTTTTCTAAAATCTTAAATTCTATATAATATGTCGCAAAGATAGGTTCCTCAACGAAACATTTTTTCACGGGCTTTATATATAATATATACTTAGTTTAACACTCGCATATTTTGCGGGATTTGAAAATGAGTAACATTCATTAAGAATAGTTAAAAATGGTATACACAAATCGTAACATTATTTTTTATATTAGCACAAAGATTATTCTTCACAATAAATAATTTTTACACATAAATCGGAGCATTATTTGTTCTAATTACAGTAAGACTGATTTTCATAATATATAATTTTTACCTCGGGGTCACGAAAGTAGTTGTAAGACATAGCAAAATACTCTATACTTGAAAGGAAATCGTTAGAAAATTGAGTTTGTAAAAATGTAAAGCATACAACACCCGTGTGTCGTATGTAAATATGTGATATAAAAAATTAAAAGCTATAAGGCACTGATAATTCTATTAAAAACCGTCGTATATCTAACTTGTATTTTATTATTATTTTTGTTTCCTTTTTTTTTCTGCCTAATACATTAATTTTTTCATATTAATATATAATGTGTTTATCAGTGCATTTTATTGGAATTAGATAAGGAGATTTAGAATATATTTAATATTTATCTTCCTAGGTGTAATAATTTGTTATTATTAGTTTTTGTTGTTATTGTTTCTCTTCTTCTTCTTCTTCTTTTTTTTTAGCGTAACAATAGTTTTTCATATAAATTACTAATGTTATTCCCAATGCATTATATTAGGATTAGATATCCAAATTTAAGTTTATATATTTTATATTTATTTTTCTTTTGTAATAATTTTATATAACTCGTATTTTTCTTAAATAGAATATTTGAAATTTTAAAAATATATTTATTTCAACTTTTATTATAAATAGAATTTAATTCAACTTATATATTTTTTTCTAATTAAATATGATTTATTTATTTTTGTATATTAGTATAATAAAAGTAAGATATTGAATTGGCAAAATATGATAAAGAAGATATTGAATTAGATAACATATAGTAAAAGGAAAATATTAAATTGGAAAAATATAATGATAAAAAAATATTAAATTAGGTAAAACTTATAAAAGAAAAATATTAAATTAGGTAGATATTAGTTTTGGTGAAACCAAAGCACCATAGTTTTTCCGAAACTAACAAAACATGCGAAGCAGACACATAGGATGGGAGAATTTTTCATTAATATATAGGTGATATATATATATATTGGACAAATAATTTTTTTTATTTCAAAATTAGAACAATTCCTTATTTGCGAACCTATGGGTTAATCTACACCATTACTTAATTTTATCCAAGGACTATTAGTAAAATAAAAGTGGGTTTTAGAAAAGGCAAGATAATGAAGTGACTATTGGGGAATGATGAAAAAGGGTAAATTAGTCCCAATTAAATTTTTACAAACCACGTCCTCTCAATTATCCTGTGATATTTGGGATACAAACCGGCACTTCCCCAAACATCTACACAACATGAAACTTCGCACAAAAGTAAAAGATAAAAGCGGTTAGTTTTCACAGAGCGGAGATAATTGACGTAGCAATGGCGAAATTCTGATAATTATTTGGTGCTTTTGGATGGGGAACGATGAAGAGACGTCAATTGTTCATCAGAGTACTGCGAGTAATATAGCAAAAGGTACGATTTTCAAACTCGACTTGATTATTCAAAATATTTGAACCCTAAATTCCAAACTCGGTAAAAATAATAATTATGTGGTTTGATACATGTCTGATCATGTTGATTACGATTTTAAAATTATATATACACAAACCCTAGCGTCTCACATCCGTAATAATTTTTCTTTCCTATCTTGCCAATGATGTTCATAAATAAATTTGTGGTGGTGTGGGTAAATACAAGTAAAACGTTTAAAGTGCTCTTTTCACATGTATTGCAATGATATGATTAATGTGCTTCAGTGCTTTTGTATGTTCGAAATTGATTCCTTACATTATCTAGTAGCTTGCAGTTGTATTGTATATGAGTGATATAATATAATAGGGTAAAATAGAGATGCTTTCAATGTAAGTGCAAATAGTGCGTTCGGTTGAGTTTAACAGTACTTTGTTGTATTAGGGAAAATATATGCGCTTCAGCAAAAGTATATTAGTGCTTTCTTTCTGATTTTTGACAATATTTCATTAAAGTAGGTATGTGAAAAGTATTTCAGTAAAGATATGTTAGTGCTCTGTAGTTAGTGCTTGTTAATTATGCCTAAAATACTTTTTTGAGTTATTTGATGAGCTACATGAGTAAGTAAGAAGAGTTTGTGGTCTCTTCGATTTATATTAGGGTATGGAAAACATATGTGCTTCATTATCAATTTATAAGTATAGAGTGCTTTCTTATGATACTGACAGTGCTTGGTAAGTAAATTTTTTTGGCCCTAAGTCATAACTTAAGTGCCTTTTCATGTGTCTTGCAGTGCTGTGATTAACATGCTTGGGTGCTTTTTTGTATGTCGTACACTGCTACCTTACTATATTCAAATGCTTTTAGTTTTATATTACCAATTTTAAAATTTTAAAATTTATAATTGGGATGATTCTAAGTCATAATTGTAGTGCTTTGGTGAATTTTTGATAATGTTGTGGAGTTTTTATAATATGTGGAGGTGGTTATATATTAGGATTAATGGAAAAAATGAACGAGCTACTAAATAAATACAATGGTGCTTTCTTTTGTGTTGACAATTCTAATTTGGTGTAAATCTATTGAAATCATTTCCCCATTACAAAATAAGATTTATTTGAGCTTATGAGCATACTATGGTTGTAAAATGCTTTCTAAACTTGATTGTAGTGCTTTGAATAATAAACATTTGTATAGTACAATGATGCAAACACTTGGATGATATCATTTATAATTGATTCCTATAGTCATACAGTAACCTAATGTTCAATTCTTAAGGGTTTTGTAAATGCATATGAATTAACGGTATAGTGCTTTAGAGCTATATACATTGCTTTTAATTACTACTCGATGGTTGTTGACTGAACTCCGATGATAAGTCTTTAAAATTTTCTAATGAAAGTACTTTATAAGTGCTTCCAAATGCTTATTTTAGGTGCTTTCAAGTGTGGCGAAGTGTGTTGTGCATATTTATAAGTGTTGTTATATTGTATTTGGAATTCCTTTTACATTGATAATAAAAGTCATTGGTATTTTTACATGGTTTATTAGTTGCTGCAATATTCAAATATATTTATATGTTTGTTCTAGCACATGGGGGAAACAATAAAACTTATATTTAAAAGTTATGTGCATTGATTTTTTACTAGTAATTGTTGATGTGTCCTAATCTGACGATGGACCTCTGGAAGTGTCGACAGACCTAGTCGGGATGAGCTGAATTGGCGACCTCGACAGGAGATAAGACGAGGCAGAACACAAGCCTATAAGCCTGATAAAGACTGTCCTGACCTCATTCCGAGCCTTGGATAAGGTCTCAAGAGGTCAGGTCAGGAATTAAGAAAGCTCAGGGATAGAGTTGATCTGTCTTCTGGAAGGAAGCTTCTAGGTCAGGTCAGCTTGTGTAACGGCTCGAGATTCGCGGGTTTTCTATTTTTGAGATCCTGAAAAGGACCCACTGGGCAAAAATTATAAATATCTCAGCCCCAAGGCTGGGAGAGGTATGCCATTCTTAAGCATTATTCTCTTGATTTTGCTTATTCCGATCTAAAACACTTAACTGACTTAAGTATCGGAGAGGTTTCCACCCCGGTGGTTTCTAACATATTTTTGTTGAAGCAGGTCGGGATATTCTCAAGAAAGGAGCAGGTGCTCCTTGTGTAATTTTCCGGGCACTTGTAAAATATTATTAGCCGTGCAACCCACTTACATTGTGGCCTGAAAATACATTATGTGCCTAAGTTATGATGCATAATTATACTGTCTCTAGTGCTTTGTAGTATCGTTAGAACTGCATTATTATGTTATAATTATTTCAGTGTTATTTTATTATACACTATTCATCTTATACCTTTAATTAAAATGAGAATACTATATAAATATTCTAATACTTATAAAAGTGCAGATATATAAGCGCATAATTGATCAAGTCGAACAAGTTGAAGACTTACAACCACAGGTTGTAGCAGAGTATTACAACTTCAAAACACAAGTGGACAACAAAGAAAGCTCAGAAAACATGGAGCTTCTACTAAATCAACATGGATATCACCTAGAGGAACAAGAAGAATAGAACTTCGAATCTCAAGTTTCCCAGGAAACATTACAGTTTCAAACATTTAGATTTCAGTTGTTTTTTGGATTAATAAATTGAACGATGTGTTTATCAGAAGGGAAATTTTTATTTTTGGTCAATTATGTTGGCCACTTTTCAAAAAAGGTACGTGATGTTGGCCAGCATCAAATCACGTCTTCAAAGTTGGCAAATTCATCAAATAAGGTACAAAAAAAGCCCGATCGGGATTTTATGCTTACGTGGTAGGATTGAACCATTCTCTATCATTTCTGATTTAAATTAAAATGAGAAATTAATAAGATTTACCCTAACTACCTATTTTACCCTCACCTTTATATCGCATATTCACATGTGACAAGCGTGTCTTGTATGTTTTACATTTGTTCAAACTCAATTTTTCACGGGTTTTTCCGTTAAATTTTGGGTATATTGATATACTTTACAACTAATTTCATGATTCACATTAAATATATATATATATATATATATATATATATATATATATATATATATATATATTGTGAAAACCAGTCTGATTATAAGTAGAAAAAATAATGTTTTGTTTTTGTGTAAGAATTATTTGTTGTGAAGAATAATTTTTCCGTAAATACTATTTGATGTACCATATTCAAAATTATTCTTTTAGCATTTTTTAAAATAAATGTTCATAATACGCGGGTGTTAAACTAGTTAAATATATTTTACAACTGCCCTATGAATTGAAATAAAACATCTCAAGGTTAAAATAAACTTTTTACATCACATATTTAAAAGTAGAACATACATCACCACAAATGGATTCGAATACTACAACAAGGAATATTTAACTACAAGGTAATGTTCAGGAGTAAAAATAATAACATCGCATAATACCAACACTTTATTTTAAAAACAACCAAAGCACGGTTAAAAATCCATTTAAATTGCAATTATAGAAGTATTGTCTTAAATAAATAAAAACAAAAAAAGAAACAAAAGTACCCCCGAGTGAAGATCACTCACTGAAAATAATAAAATCAAAAAAAAACAACGAACATCATCCTCTATATTATATAGGCTGTGGACATACACATGTTTTAGTTTAATAGTTCCATGACAGTCTTTTGTCAAAACCTAGCTGAACATCAAAACCACACTTGGCGTCATAATTCCTATATCTATACCTATATATTATAGATGGCCTGCCGATTTTTGGGCAGGCCATTTGGCACTTCTCTATTTGTCCTTTTTTCTTTTGATTTATTTACTTTTTTCCTTAACCAACGGAATTGGATGGAAGGATGGAAGTATAGCTTCCCTTTGATCAGCCCATTTGTTTCCTTCTCGGCCCACGCTTTCACTTCTTCTCTTACCTCATTGGCCTTTATTAATTATTTTGGATAATTGTCAATACAAGTAAATCAATCAAAGAGTTAGTATATGAGTTTTGTCCATATATTCAATATAGACGGCACATTTAATTTAATATTAATATCATCATAAATAAATTGATACTGTGAAAACAATTAATAGGGACACCATAAATTAGGGCAAATCAATTCGCTTAATATAACAAGCAAAACCCCTAAATTAAGCGTGATTGATTGATTGATTGATTAATTAAAGAAAAGAAATTAACCTTATTCAGAGAATTGACATGATTGGAAGCAGCTTTGTACTCATTCTCCACAATTTCTTTAAACGCTGGATTCATGGTGAGGGATTGATCGACCCAAAATAAAGTTATTTTAAAGATCAAATCAATTAGTATAATTTATTTTCCAAATTACAATTATTCTTATATGTTGTACTAATTTATGGTCAAAGTTGTGTTGATTATTGTTTAGCAAAAAAATTGAATTTTAGAAAATCTAATTCATTAGTGTAATTTTATTTTTCATTAAATTACATTTTAAATTATAGTATTTTTATTCTTAGCATATTAAAAAACAATAAATATATTTATTTAAAGAATGATTTTTTTTAATTCTTTCTTTGTAATTTATATTATATTTCTCTCCACAAACAATTAAATTCCGTCATCAAGAATTTTTTGTTCTAAGAATGAAATTCATTTTTCTTTCTTTTTTGTTTTTCCCTTTCATATTTTAAATTCTATTTGAGATTTTTGTCCTTAGTTGGCAGCCATAAAACTTATCATTTAATTTTTTTTTATTTAAATTTTATTTTTTTGGTGTTTTAATGTTTGGTTCTTTTTACTATAGTCTGGATTTAAATTTTTTTGTCTAATGTATTTTTTTTATTTTTAATTTATAATATAATTTCCAAGTAATTGAATAAAGTTCAAATCTTAAGATGAAATATTATTAATGAATATTTATATAGGTAAAAGAATATTATATTGTATAAAGGATTATTATATCAGAACACCTAATCTAATAATTTCGAAATGTTTATAATATGAATGACTATTATTAATAAATGTATATTACGTAAAGGAGTATTATATTATATAAAGAATAACTATATAAAGATACATAATTTAATGTATTTAATCTACCTATATTATAATATAGGAAAGTTTAGAGAGTCAAGAAGGATAGCATTTTCTTATCTTTTATTTTCATTAGATAGAACATACAATATATCACGGATCAGGTCACTGACCATATGAATACAATAAATTAAAATCTCAGATATATTACATATAAAATAAAAATACATCAATATATAAATATATTAAATAATATTAAGTTGCCCTACTAAGTACATTTACGTAATAGACAAATATGTTTGAACTAGAGCTCATATTCAAAGTGGATGCATTTTATATTTGCGTATTGAGTCAAATTGACACCCTAACTGTTATCCGTTAGTGAGACTCCTCAAAACTAATTTTTAAAATTAAAAGAAAATATAGGAGACCTACAAAAAATTGCCTAAAACCAAAAAAAACTTAAAAATAATACAAAACAAAACAAAACAAAATAAAATCAAAGTAGAGAAACTAAAAACTAAAAAAAAAAACCTAAAATTAAAAGAAAACACTTAAACCTTTTGGAGTTGCATGTATTACTTGATTCAATGTTACAATGCAATCTTATTTTTATATAATATAAATAATTAAAACCCAACATCTATTTTATTATGAGAGTGAATCAATAATATAGCATGGTTAATAATTATTAATAAAAATATACAATTCTCTTATATTTTTTACTTTTATATAACATCTTATAAATGAATTTAAAGGTCAAATTCTAGTAACTAAGTATTTGTCCCTCAAATATCTTCACAGTTGAATCACACGAATGCACATAGTATTACAAGAGCCCTACTGAAATCACAACACAAAATCCGCTGCTATCGCCGCAATTATTGCTCCTTGGAAAAAAAAATTCTTACCAAGATATTAAGAGAACATATATATAATAATATACTACCACTAGTGAAAAACTCCATAAAATAGTGCTTTTTTAAAATCAATTTCCTGATGTTATAATGATATGTAAAATAAGAACAAAGTAACAAAAAAGTTTCATAAAAATATAAGAAAAACATCCAAACCATTTTTAACCAACTTGTTCAACAATAGAAGCACCAAATATTTTTACTAAGAACTAAAATACAATCTGCTTTATGAAAAAAAAATGCACACAACTATCACTTTTGTCTATGTAACTACTTGTCTAAAATCACACAACCACACATAATACTCGGTTAGCACAGGCGAAATCTCAACACGAAACTTACTGATATAGCTGTTACTTGAAGAAAAACGTTGTTATTTGAGGTGGGAGAGGGTAACTCTGGACCGGAGGGCACCTCTCCCGACCTTGGGATTTATGTTAAGTTGTTGATTGAGGTGGGAGAGGGTAACTCTGGACCGGAGGGCACCTCTCCCGACCTTGGGATTTATGTTAAGTTGTTGTTTGGGGTGGGAGAGGGTAACTCTGGACCGGAGGGCACCTCTCCCGACCTGGGACCTTAATGATGTGGTGTTTTTGTAAGTACATATGGTGCGGGAGGAGGTAACTCTGGACCGGAGGGCACTTCTCCCGACCAGGCGAGTTGTTCAGAAAGTTGATTAATACAATGAATAAAGTTATTAGAAATTCTTTATGATTGAGTTTTACAAATGCTTGTGATATGGGCAGAGGATAAATCCTGCCAGATTATACTATTAATAATTTCGACGCTTCTATTAGGTCGAGGACTGTTTAAACCGACGCTTCCATTAGGTCGATGCCGACGCTTCTATTAGGTCGATGACTGTTTCATGCCGACGCTTTCACTAGGTCGATGCCGACGCTTCTATTAGGTCGATGACTGTTTCATTCCGACGCTTTCATTAGGTCGAAGATAAGTTAAATCCGACGCTTTCGTTAGGTCGAAGATAGTTTGATGCTGACACTCTCATTAGATTGGCGGTTATCTATGATGGAGTTTTATGTATGTTTATGGGCAGAAGATAAATCCTGCCGAAATATATAACTCTTGATGTGTTGAATAAGTTCGTGTTTACATGTGGTTGAGATGGAAGTATACCCTATTATTTCTCTCAATTTAGTAAGTTGAAAGTTGTATGTTTTGTGTTTGCTTGTTAATAGTTATGCTCATGGCAAACCAATGTGAGGATGTTTATAGCGAGCTAGTATGATCATGCGACGAGCTAAGTATGACCGTGCGACGTCCTCGTACGAATATTGTTTGTTGTATAATATTGTGGTTGATTTTATAATGTTCGTAATATGATTAAGAATGTTGAAGTACATAAAAAGCGAGCTGAAAATTATTCAGAGTCCTACGCAGTTTACTCAGGCACAGGGATAATACTTGAAGGCTCGGGCTCAGGTGAGGAGGTGGTGGTACGACTGGGTTCAGGCATAGGCTCAGGTGCGGGCTCAGGGAGTAGGTCCTCCAAAGGTGTTTGTATCTCGCCACCTACTCCCGCAGCCAGGACCGCTTGACTTTGACAACGAAGCCACCACTTCGCACGGATGGACTGTTTCCAGTCACCTTGAAAAAAAGCTGAAGGGGGCCATCTTGTCAATTATGGCCTTAGCATCCGGGGTGTATGTAACGTTTAGCCCGGCCACCTCCTCCTTGACGATCTTGGCAGTTTTGAAGACCCATTCGGCGGCACCGCGAGCCATCAAACTGAAGTAGATTGACGATTTTTCATAAGCTCTGATGAGCTCTTGGCGGTATGCGTCAATAAACTTTCGGCCGTTTTCGCTGAGGAGGAATGTTCGCTGACCCTCGGAAATGACCTCTTCGCGAGCTGTTTTGACTAGCTCGGATTGTTTTTGTTGCTGAAGAGTGAGATCCTCGGTCTTTTGTGCGAGCTCCTCAGTCTTTTGCGTGAGCTCCCCAGCCTGTTTGTTTAGCTCGCTGCTCAAGCGTGCCGTCTCATCCTTCAGACTATTGTTATGACTGACGGAATTTGCCAGCTGGTCTTCATAAGCTTTCACCCTTTGGAGCGCTTTGTCCAGCTCCCCCTGAGTTAAAGATAGTTGCTTGGTCTGCTGTTCAGCTCGGGTGTTTAGCTCGTCAATGGTTTGCTGTATATCGGTCCCTGTTGAGCGAGCTACGAACTCCTCCGAGAACTTAGCAAACAATGGTTCCAACCGTTGAAGTGCTTGCTCGCGAAGAAGAGTTGTAACATCTACAGCTGTATCCAATTTTGTCAGCACTTTACTTAAGTCCGCAGTGCTAGTAGAGGCCGTCGGTAGTCCTTTCTGGAAACGACGCTTTTTTGTTTTTGGAGGGCTGGGGCTCGGACTGCGAGCTTTCGGACCCTGCGCTTTGGGGTTGTTGGAGACGTTGGGCAGAGGTCGCTTGCCCTTCTTGCTTCGGTGGACCAGCTGTGCCTCCTCCTCTTCGTCGTRGACCGGTTCAGGTGTTGGTCGAGGGYCTTTTTCAGTGTTGCTGGAGATGGGGGCGGCGCGAGCTGTGGAAGAAGTAGCTTGTTTCTTCTTTTCCTCGGGGAGAGCAGCTGCACAGGAGTTGATGAAGGAGACTGAAAATAGAAAGATCATGTTATAATTTCATTTTAGCACATATGAATAAATATAATTGCAAAACCTACAATACCCACCGAATTCACTCCTAGAAATGGKAAGATCCGYCTKCACCYGGCGAGAATCGATGCCCGCGTAACGGAACATGGCGGAGCGGTCGGTGATAAGAGCCAGGTCGAAGGGATGTCGGCTCCACTCCACAAGCTGGTCAAAATATTTCTGGTATAACAGGGGGTTTGCTTTGGAGGTTGTTGGTTTGATTTGYGGAGGAGTYTGATCTTTCAGCTCMGTTATAAAAGGCCAAGRTTCAGTATTYTGAATSAAGAAAAAGTTTCTCTTCCATTCGTGGACTTTATTTGGGGGACTAGTAAGGAATTTAGGTCGCCCTAAGCGATAGGAGAGATAGAAGGAGTTTTGRTGYTATTTRACRTGGAAARAATAATGAAAGAAYCCAGGMTCYGCACGGGCATTGTAATATTTACAGAGCAAGAGSTACRCGGCCAGYTACTTRATGGAYTTGGGAGTRAYTTGYAMAAGSGATATATTATASATGTTAGAAATWTCAACATAAAATMGGTGAGCGGGGAATCTAAATCCTGCTACCAATAYTGTATCAAATAATGTAATGTGATTAGGAGGAGGTCGCATGGGGTCGGCATGCGGGCTGTCGGGTAAAACCATTTTGGCAGTGAGAGGAAGGTTGAGAATACGTTTAAATTGTTCCAGCTTTTTTGGGTCAGGAAGTAGCCAATAATTGTGTTTGACTTCTTTGGTTGTTAAGGATGACGAGGGTAGGTCGTCAAAGGAGAGGGATTCATCCACGGTTACAGGATTCTCCCGAAAGTGTGCGGTGGATGAAGGATTCCTCGATTCCTGAAGGGGAATGCCTTCTGGGATAAGGGGAATCTCAGGAATAGGAAGGGATAGGTCACCAGAAGGGTTGTTGGCTGCGGTTTGGGCTCGGAGTTCTTCCCATGAGACGTCACCCTCTAGCTCATCGCGTAGGCCAGAGGAGGGTGATGCTAAGGGCTTCGGCCTTTGTTCAATGATGAAGGGATTTTCGGCGAGATCAGAATCGGGAGAAAGAGATTGGGTTAAGGGGTTATTGTCAGATGTGGCTGATGATTGTTTCATGATAAATATATTCAGAGGGAGATAACACAGCAAATAAGCATAACTCAGCGAATACAGTCGAAATTTAAATGTATAATTAAATTTGAAAGGGAATCTAGGGACTTACACATACTGACGAGCTTGTAGATCGCTGGTGAGCTGCGAATTAACGGTGGATCCTGGAGTAGTTGTGATTTGGCGAGCTTTTTTGCAGAGTGACAATGGTGAAAATTTCTAATTGAGATAGTGTAAAATGGTGAATTGGGGAGGCGGAAAGGTTTTGTATGGGGAGACGGAAAAGCTGATATGACAGATAGAAGTGGGATTAATTAGAGTTTGCAAAGGGAATATTTTGGGCCTTTAATTCTTGGGCCCACTGAACTTATTATATGCCGAGATTTTAAGATTGCGCCGCGTGGCGGGCCGCATTTAATGAAGCGTCAGTGAGATGAGACAGAAAGAAAGAAGGCGTGTTTTGACTTTATGGTTTTGTTATGATTGTGGGCTTACCTTTTGGAGGTCGGCTGGTACAATGGTTTCCAGGCCGCTTTATGAAAAAGAAGGTTGAGCTCGTAATGATGCATCTCGTGTGCCACCTAAGTTGTTGCACTTGGGGACTTATGATTACCTTTGAGAGGAGAGCTCGATACCTTTCAGGTCGCGTGAGCATGTTGCGACCTGTCATAACTCGGTTTGTTGAAATTAGGTGATTCTGATGCGAGCTTTGGTACGATACATTGCTGTTTCGTTTGTGTGCTTGTTAATACTTTTGAAATTCTGTGTTTACATGTCCTACCTGATTTCATACCTCAATCAGCTAGAACATGGGGGACTAGCTGATACGGACCAAATAACCACACGTGAAATTATGTGATAAACGTGACTATTTGTGGAAAGCGACCTCATTTCCTAGGGAGGATGTACCCCTGGGAGGTGGGCGAGCTGTGATAATTCGAGTGGGTTGTTTTGTGAAGAGTAGCGACCTGTAGTATGGGGATGACTTTTCATACAGGGTCGCGATCTCTTGTGATTTGGGCTGAGTACTTGAGCCCGTTTGTGGATTGGTAATACGTGAATTATTATGGGCCTAGTGGGCTGTATGTCCCGGCTTAATTGGGATATCTATGTAGAAGTTTGTTATTTATGGGAACTTGCCATGTATGAGGAGTCTTAATTGAGAGACGATTGTGGAATCCTGGTGTAAATGAAATTCTTATTATGAAAGGTAACCCTAAATATTGAGAATCTTCTCCTATCCCTATAAAAGGAGCCCTTGGCTTCTTTCTTAAAGGTTAATGCTTATTTACGCATTTATTATCTGAGTGCACTGATATTATAGAGAGAGAAGAAGTGTGTTTTTCGCTTATTAACTTAAGCGTCGGAGGGCCTTAACGGGCTCGAAATCCGGCTCGTTTTAGGCGCTGTTTTGCAGGAAGTCGAGGTCGCTGTGACGATTGCGGATATTCTGGAGGTCGCTGTGTCCCATTTGGAGATCATCTAGGTCACTGATCTCTATTTTTGAGGTTAGTACCCCCTTTATTTGGTAGTTCAACTTTTTGGACTTATGGAGGTTTTCTAGGTCACTGATCTCTATTTTTGAGGTTAGTACCCCCTTTATTTGGTAGTTCAACTTTTTGGACTTATCAGCTGTAATCGTTGGTACCTGAAATATAAAAATCAATGTTAAATAAAACTTTGAACATAAAAATTACAGTAATGCTTCATCATTCCGATAGCAATGTTTTTTTTTTTCATTCCCCAAGTGTTCTGTAACTTTTAATTAATAAACTATAGTCACTACCAACACCACCGCGCCATAACTAGGACACCAATCACAAAAAACCTTAAACTCATACCCACGATAACTAAATAAAACTCTTGAGATACGTACAACACAAAAAAATGAATGATAAAATTTATAAATTAATAAATAGATGCACTGCATCAACAACAACATAAAAATGCCATAACTAACTCTCCCATCGCAAAGAAACCTTAAAACCATACCCACAATAACTAAATAAAACCTGGAGATCCGCCCCAAAATGAAAATCGAATGAAAAAGATTTAAAAATTAAAAAAAAATGCATCGCAACAAGAAAAGAGAATTAGAAATATTTTACCTTTGATTCCATTATCTTCACAACCAACGCAAATTGAAGACGGATAAAAAAGATAAAAGACAATACGAACAAGTAACTCTGTAATTGAGAAAGGAAAGGGGAAAGAGGAAACTGCATTGCGAATGAAAAAAAAAAAGCTAACCATAGTGATTTATGAGAAAATCTTAATTACAAATAAATGAAAAGACTATCGCACCCTTTATGCTTGAATATATTTATATGGGAAGTTCAACAGTGCCTCTGTAGAACTTTCTTTTATATATATATATATATATATATATATATATATATATATATATATATATATATATATATATATATATATATAATCTGAATCTATAGTCAATTATAAGTCTTAACATCTAATTAAATCTGATTCATCCATTTAATTAGATGTTAAGACTCATACTCTGAACCTGTGGTCAATTATGAGACTTAACATCTAATTAAATGGATGGATTATATATATATATATATATAGAGGGTTGGGTTCAAATGAGAACCCGTCATTATATGTGAACCTAGGGACTCATCTTGATCATTAGATTGGATAATCTTGATGGTTGATATCATGACATGTCAGCATGGTAATAATGTAAAAAAATGCATTAATTAATTAAAAATGGTATTTTGGACATATATCAACGTTTACAAAGAGCACTACATTGTTCTTTAGAAAGCACAATAGATTAAGAAAAAAAAACACTACGATTGTATACAAAAAGCATCGCAAATTTCGTATATAAATTGCAAATTCAAAAATTTGAAATGAAACTCAAATCTTCAACAAACCATAACTTTTTCAAATTTTATTCGTTTTGAATTAAATATATATCAAATTAATCACATTCTCAAGATCTACAATTTAAGATACATATTGCATGTTTTAAAAGGTAAAAAAATATATATATAACTAAATTAAAAAAATTGGACTGATTTTAGCACTACATTACTGTGTAAAAAGCACAATGAACCTGGACATATAATTGCACTGTGCAATATTAGATCTAAGGCCAGGATTAGTCCCTAGGTTCACATATAATGACGGGGTTCTCATTTGAACCCAATCCTATATATATATATATATGTGTGTGTGTGTGTGTGTGTGGAGTTGATCTAACGAGACCTCTTCCTAAATAGGCCAGTAGGGTCAAATCTCAATCATCTAACAATCTAAATACCACTGTTTTAAAAACCGGATCGGACCGGCCGGTTCAACCGGTTAAACCGGGAACCGGCCATTGACTCGGTCCGATCACACCTATAAAACCGTTTTAGCGGTTAAACCGGACAAGAACCGGTCAAAACCGGTTAAACCGCTGAAAATCGGCAAAAAAAACCCGGTTGAACCGGTCAAACCGTTTTTTATGTGCAAAATATTGTGTATGATTCAACTAAATTGGCATAATTATATTAATGATCCATGGAACCTAATCAAGCGATATGAAAATAAATAAATTATGTTCGGTCAATTTTATTTTTTTATTTTTATCTCTCTTAATAATCTAGACAAATAATTAAGATAGTGATCTATGACTTATATATCACATAACAAAGAATTACATTAATATGTTTAATAGAGTATAAATAAATTAATCATATTTATATAATAAATTAATTATTTTTTCTAAATACTAATCAAATTAATATTTATATTAATACATTACATAATATTTCATACTATATAATTAAGAATATTATGTTTTTATTAATACGGTTGGACCGGCGGTTGAACTGGTCCGACCGGTTGCCGTGAACCGGTGAGGAGACCGGTTCGTTCACCGGTCCGGTTTTTAAAACATTGCTAAATACAATATAAATTCAGAGGAAGCAAACAATATATTTAAATCTTTTCTAAATGTGTATCAATAAATCTCTAAATATGCCTCGAATGAGTTTTAAATGAGAAATAAAATTATTAAATGAATATAAAGTCTCTATTTTTTCTTTTCTCCATCCTCCATTAATACACATCTTCCATTAAAATATTTTTATATTTTTTGAGAAATATAAATATTTTTTTGAAATAGATTACATCATATTATTTCTTATTATCTAATGAACAAAATGCATATCATTTTAGTTTAAGAGTTTGATCCGAATATATTTTGAAATTCAATTAAATATACAAATAAAAAAAATTGCACATTTAGAAGTCAGTTTTTATGTACACTTAGAGGAACCACAATGTTCAATTACACACTTTGTTTATACTAAACTAATTTTCAATAGTATCACCACACATTTTAAAGGAAGTTGTGGGATTTAGTGATCACATTTAGAAGAATATATAATGTTATGTATTTATTAATTAACAAATGTTCAATTAATTTAGACTTATCTTATTCAAATCAAATGAGTGGATGTAATTTGACTCTATAAACTCATTTTAATAATGAATCCACTGGATCCATTTTCTGTATACACACACATATATATTGGGCCCCTATGGCTGTCGCTTACCGAGACATGGTTAAGGGCCGGCTTGGTACCAAATAAAAGGAAATGATTAGAAATAAAATTATTTAATTGTTAATGAACACAAAAATGAACATATTTATGATGTGTTCACAAAAATGTTTAAATATTTAAAATTCTTAACATGATTTGAAAAATCTTACCTAGTTCAAATAAACCAAAAAACAAACACACAGTTAACCTAAAACCCGAGCATATTCAGTACGTTTACACCGCTATAATACAAATGGCATTTTAAAGAGAAAATAACACTAGGCATAATTGTGTTGTTTTTTGTTTTGTCTTTTTCTTCAAAGTCCATCCGGTAGAAAGGCAATTAGCAAAAAATGAAAAAGGATTTTTTATATTCTACCAATGCCCCCACAATGTAGTTCACAAAACCAAAACCATGAGTTCGGGTTCTCATATCTTCAACATTACATTTAACACGTGTAATTTATATGATTGGTGTGAATTGCATAATATTGCTTGGAACTCAAAATACTACCTGTATCCGAAAATGATGTGTATTATTGAACTGAATATTCAAACTCACACTATACGTTTTACTTTCTAAATTAAAAAAAATAATAATAATAAAAAATATTGCAGCCACGATGAATTGCTAGCTAGCACCAGTAATAATTGGTCATTAGTCACTTTTTCCTTAAAAACATAGGATCTTGTAACTTTTTAATTATTTAGCATGATTTCAAAACACTTTTTCCTTAAAAACATAGGATCTTGTAACTTTTTAATTATTTAGCATGATTTCAAAACACATTGCTCTTGCTCTTGATAATGTTTACAATTAATTTTAAATATATCATTCAATCATATTATTTTTCTCTCTTTATTTTTTCTAAAAATAAATAAAATAAATTATCACATATATAACAAAAAATTAAATAAAATAAATTATCACATATATAATATTAACATTGATACATTGAAAAACTTTTTTTATAATATATAAATGTCATTTACCATATCGGCTCAATTAACTACTGCACTGGAGATGCTCAAAGATATGATGTTTAACATAAAGCCACCATGTCCCTTGACAATCTCAGTAGTGCAACAAAACCAATATCACTAGTTAATTATCCTACATTGGAATTGGCGCACTCTTTGTCTTCTATATTTTCTGTCAATTTTCGATCTTCATACAAACCAGACAAATAGTGCAGAATTTGAATTTGAGACTGTCTTGGGAATCATCCTAGTAGAGTGTAAATATATAGAGCTATTGGATTTTGAGCATTTATGCCTAAATTTTAAGTGAAGCACAGGGATTAAATGGAGTCCATATTCATATAATTTTGTCAGGCCCAAAGCCAAAACTGTTTTTATGCATTATTTTTTCCATATGCTGGTGATTTTATTAATTATTAATATTTTTTTAAATTTTTTCCCCGGAAATACTTGCCAGAAATAATAATATACAAAAGTGTTTTTTCCATAATCTTATTTTGCATGAAAGCATTAAGAGCAAGCATAAATCTGTTAGCACAGTAAAAAAAAAAAAAAGAAAGCAGTTCTGGTGCTCGTTGAATTCGGCCTGAGAAATAAATAATGCGATAATCTTTTTAGTTAATGTCACTATAATTTGTCATCAACATCAAAAAAAAATCTCCAGAACACTATAATGCCTGGGGCAGCTAACTTCGAAAAAACCCGAAAACCAAACTGTCAAAACCTAAATACTAAAATCCTTCCATTGTTTTCGCCCAAAAGGATTTATAGCTATCCAGGGATTTTTTTAGGCTACAATAATAAATTTCTGTCGAAAGCAGAAACGAGATACCAGTCTAATTACGTTTTGCATATCGCTAGGCAGAAGTGTTGGGCATCTCTTCTTCTGTTGGATTGGGTATAGAATCGGGCCTCGGCTTCGCATCCGATCGTGCTGGCTTCACTTCAGGTGGAGGCTTCGGTGGTCTCGAGTGCACTTGGTTGATTTTCTCCGGAGGGATTTCAAACTGAAATTCGTACAAAATATGAATTTGTTCATAATTCTCAAGACATCAATGTTAGTTTCATGTTTCCAAGAATGCTCGTCATACATATTTCTGGAAGAAGTTAGCTAGATTTAAAATAAAACTATACATTTCAAGAAATTAGCAAATCTACACTTCAATAGACTATGTGCACTACAAAATCTAACGACTGACATTCAAAAACTAAATGATTTCTAGTTATATAGTTTGAATTATCTTCACCAATTTTCTTTTCGACGCGAATATATTAATCAGTACATAATTCATAAATTACCAAGTCTCAGCTATTCAGCTAATTACAGTTAGTTACCTTGTAACCACAGCCAGCAACGCAAGCACGAAAGCATTCCTGTTTGTGAGCACACACACAAATAAAATAGAGAGACAAATTAAATGTAGGTTTCCTATTTCAAGAAATTATGAAATAAGATATCAATAAACGAGAAACACACAGACACACACAAAAAAAAGGTGTTCAGTTTAATTAAGGACATTATTAACCTCGGAGTAGCTAGCAGAACCAGGAGACCGATCAATACAAGCACTCCATTGCTTATCCTTCAGGACAGGGTCTTTGTAGCATATCTCATCACATTCTCCCAAACCTGAACTTTTAACGGCAGTCGATTAAAACTCCATGATTTTAACTCAGTAATTAAAATCGGGCTATTAATGTCAAATATTTCGATGAAGCTCGTGACTTTTCACGAAAGCATGACACATTGATCAACTTTAAAAAAAAAAAATTCTGTTAGTATTCACCGAAGGCCTTAACCGATACTTAAAAATATAAATTAAGTTTTAATCAAATTTCCAAAACATAGGCTCGTCATTAATTATATTATATTTTGTAATGGAAATTCAAACTTACATTCGTCCCACGTCTCACCATCGGCATCACAACCCTTCTTGCAGAATACTCTCCCTATTAGAAACCGGAATAGATTAGTTAGATATGTTTTTGAACAAAAAGATTGCCAATCGAGAAAACGGAATTACGAGATGCAAAATTAACTGGAATATGACTGACATTATATCACAGAAATGAATTAGCAGAAACGGGCATTAGAAAAGAATTAGGCACCCAATAACACACTGACTATAATCTCCATACAGGGCTTTCTTAATTTATCAAAAGCTCCAATCAGCTCATACTATATGTATATATCCAAAAAAAAAAAAAGTGCACACCAAATGTTTGTAAAAATCAATTCGAGCAACAAATCCTAAATCGTGTCATTTGAATCCGGAAAAAGTACCAATTCATGAATCATGGCAGTCACTTTCAGAATCCCACCCACCCAAAAAAATGTATCCAGATTCGTGAAATACCATACAAATAATAGAACATGAAAAACAATAAATCACTATGATTATTCGATAATAAATACGTAAAAGCTAACAATTATATGGGTAATATCTAATAATATGTGTGCATAACAAATTGAAGACACTGAGAAAAAAAAAGGGAGAAAAAACTATACATGGGATTTGCATGAGAGCTGCGTATTTGTGGGTGCATTGACTGTTGCAGGGAGGCGCCCATTGCTCTGGAATCATTTCTTTTCTCCTGTATTTATTTATTTACCTTCTTGTGTTTTTTGGTTTCTGTAAAAAAAGAAAAAAAAAAATTTTTTAACCAATTGTACTGTAAACGAAAAAGGGGGAAATGAAAAGATTGCAATTAATGGGGAAGATGGAGAATGAAAAAGGGGGCCGTTCTGAAGACCGAGGAAGAGGCTGGTTTATGGCTTGAGGGTGATTCGGTCATTTCGACTAGCCTGTCTGGCTTCACTTCAGTGCTTCACACAGTGGCAGTAGACGCCCACGACAGCAAATTATTATATGTTTGTTTATCGTAATAAATGTATTTTTATTAAAAATCAATTTTCATGTATTATGATAAATTTTTATATTTACTATGGTAAATTTATATTCATAAACGTGTAATATTTATAAAAATATTCATATTCATTATTATAAATATGTTAATATCTGTTACGATAAATATTCATCTTAATTGTGATAAAAATTCATATCTATTATGATAAATATTAATTTTTATTTTCATAAATATTTATATATTTTAATTATTTTTAATATGAAAATTATTAATTTCAATGCAATATTCCATAATATCATATTATAAACGAACACATAACATAAAGCATGCTTAATCAAAATATATATATTTTTATTATATTAATATTCATTGTGTATTAAATATTCATTGCTGAATATAGTATAAAGTGTACTTAATATGATGACTCACGACCCAGGAGTTCAAACCTTTCGAGGCCCATACTTGCGATATTGAAAGGTCTCAGTTTTTTTTTTCTTTTCTTTTTTTGAGAAAAAGACAATAATATCTGACTTCAAAAAAAAAAAAAGATATTTTATCTTTTAAATATATATAGTTTTTAAAAATACATAACTTATTCCAAAACTCTAATATGGTTTCTATTTTGTTACCATAATAATTTGAAAGTAAGCCCTCTAAAAACATGTATTTCTATATGATATTTTTATTTTTTTTTTTCAATTGATTTCGATACGCTAATAATTGAGAAATTGAACACCGTCAAAATGTGTATTTCCATATTTTAGCTTGTTTCCAAATTATTTCTATACCTCGATAAACAAAAAAATGAATTTTGTCAAAATATGTGTAATAATCAAAATATGTAATGTTTTTATATTCTTTCCAGTTTGTTTCTAATTTTTAACTATACCGTAATAATTGGGAAAACAAATCCTGTCAAAACATGTATTTCTATATTCTTTCCAATTTGTTTCTATGTTCCAATAATTAGAACAATAATTAGAAAAGTAAAAACTCTGTCAAAATATGTGTTATGTTTATATATTGTTTCCAATTTTCTACTATAATAATTATGAAAGTGAATCGCGTCAAAATATGTGTTATGTTTATATCTTGTTTTCAATTTTAAAAATAAGTTTGATTGATTTGAAACTCGGCCCAAACGTTGAGAATCGGTGAAATGGCTCCCCAGAAATTTAAGTTCTACGCTCAACCAACACGCATCTAATGCATTGACTTAGATCATACTTCCTCTGTTCACAAAAAATAGACATGTTTTTCATTTTCGTCCGTCCATAAATTATAGGCATGTTTCCTTTTTAAAAGTTAGAATATCACAAAAAGGACTAAATCCCCCCTATTTAGTTTACTTTATTTATTGGAATACAAAAAAATTAAGGGTAAAGTATGAAAAATCGCAAAACTTTTACAATTCCAATTACAATGATTTTGTCATTTTAACCTTCGTATTTTTTTCTACCCACCTATCTTTTGTGGATGGAGTGAGTAATAACATGTTTAGTATAAACAAGCTTTAAAAGCATGTTTGTAAGCATCCATTTCATATGTACAACATTCTAAATAACATATTGCTGATATTGTACTCGTGCATTGTGTATTGCACGGTAATATTTTTATTTTATTTTTATTTCAAATAACAATAATTGGGTTCGAATATATGAAAATATTAAAATAGTTATTATATATGTATACTTAGGTTATACATATATAATCTAATTATTATTCAAAAATCGAATAGTATTAAAAATGGTATAACGTGGTTTATAAAAGGAATGTTATTAGACGAAAAGAACTTTATAAATTATTGATACGTAGTAGCAAAACTCCAAATATTGTGTAAAAGGAAGTTTTTCACATATATTTTAAAAGTACTTGAAGGGCCATTTAAAAAAACTTCACCGATGACCTTTTCGACTACTATCAAGTAGCTATCACTCCAGAGGGCCAAAAGAAGACTACCTTTTAGTGTTGTCAGTTTCTCTCTCATCTTTCTCTTTCCTTTCGTAGCGTCGATTTTCTCAAACATTTTTCATCGGAGAAATAGTTTGTTTGTGTTTTGTTTTATTTTGATGTCGCCTGAGAAGAAAAAATGAAAATATAAGATTAAAATTACTACGTGTTTGAGAAGAAAAAAATGAAAAGATAAGATTAAAATTACTACGTATTTTAGATTTATTCGAGACGATTATTGTTGTTTTGGTCGATCAAGGGAAAGATATTTTAAACCTTTCAAATTTCAGAGTGCGAAGAAAATATCATTCTTATTAATGGGTATAAAAGAATTTTACTTACAAAAAAAATTGAGCAATTTGAATAATTTCCTCATGTCGGAAAAGTATTGAGCAATGACCAATAATTTTGCAAAATATTCATATCTAACCCACGTTTACCAACAGACATTATATTCTTCACAAAAGAAAAAAAATACAATAATAAAAAATACCAACTACCAAACATAATTTGACCATGTCAAATACTAATCAAAAATTAAAATAAAACTTAACTCGAAACATAAGCAGACCAACTAACCAACCAGGACATACAACAGATCCACTTTAGCATTTTTGTCACCAACAAGCGTAAACCTGAAATAAAGATCTAAACATGTGTAAACTTATAACAAACAAGGCAAAATGACAGATAAATGTTGACAAATGTCGTCTTCAAGGGGTTTGAGCACCATGATTGGGACACAAAGTTCACCACAAAGTCATGAGCCAGGGCCAGTACCACCGAAATTGGAATCAACTAATAACTCATCTCTGTGCATACTAAAGTCATACAAAGGTTATTGTGTCATCACCTCTCCAGTGCTAAGTTTTACGTTTATAATACTTTAGTGCATTTCCAGAAACAAAAATCCACATGGAAGGAGAAACTCATACTCCAAAGTCGATGCAAAACTCCACAAGAAAATGAGAGTCCGAGGGTAAGAGAGTGCATTTTGAATAGAAAGTATGTCTTAAAAGTTTATTAAGGACCATTTAATAAATTAAATTACATCCCAAAAGAGCCCATCATAACTACAATGTAACAAACTTGAGATAAAACTTAAATGGCGAATTCCTCCAACACAGCCCACACACAACTTTCTTCTTCTTTCGCTTGTTTTTGAAACCTTCATTTGTTTTCCTATTTTCACCACTTCCTGCAAAAATATTTAATGCTTAAAGATTGTTAAAAGATGCAACAAACACACAATTATGTGTTGCTGGACTTGTTCATTTATACATTCATGAAAAGAAGAAACCAAAGTTGTGAATGTTTTGAGCAGAATTGAGAAGTAAAAGTTTTTAAGTGCACCTTAAATAGAGTGTCTGCATCAAATACCAACAAACAAATGCCATACGGAATTATCTCAAGAGAATTTCAAAAAACAGTTAACATAAACATGAACACTGAACAGGTTTACATATGGACTCAAATTACAATAACTTTAAGAAAATCAGAAAGCCCATTAAAGCAACAGGGTGTGAAATAAAGATACACACTAAACATATGCGTAACCTTACCAAGTTAATTAGGCCAAGTGACAACAAAAAACCGACTAGTGTTGAGTTCGTGTTTAAGCCCCTTGATTGACACAAAGCTTCCCACAAAGTCATGAGCTGAAGACACAGTAACCCTGCTCACTTCTAAATCCTCATAGTTTTGAGTTTCCAAGTCATACAAGGTTATCCGGCCACTATCTCGCATCAGTACTAATTTTCCATTTGTAAAATTTAGGAGTCTCGGCATAACAAAACCCAGATGAAAGGAGAGATGATTGATCCAAGCTCCATTTTCAAGCATCCAAACAGTATGCATATCCTCGGCTTCATTTCTTTCTACCAAAGCAAAATCCCCTTTCCAGCTTACAGCAAATAATAATGATTTATAAATATTAAGTTGCATTAAACGTGGGGATAGTGAAATTAGCTTCAGTACGAGTGTGGTCATGTCAAGTGATAATACCAAGAAAACATGGTGATTACTATGGACCACAATCCAATAAGCAAACCCTCCAACAATGATATCACATCTAACGGGCCGATGATAAAAAGGAGAGTCAAAATCAATAGAGATCGGGGTCCATTTATCAGGAGAACTGGAAACCCACACCTCAGCGGTGTTTGGATAAGGATAACTAGAATTGTAATCCCACGCCTCAGAAACCTCATCCCACTGGCCGAGATGAGAAGAGATCCTGACTACCTTATAAACATCAGTAATAGAATCCCACCAAAAGGCAAAAGTAACCCTATCACAATCATCAGAATTGATGTTGATTTTATCAACAGGATAAGTGGGGGGCGGCAGTTTACTTAAATGTCGGGTGACAGAGTTCAATATCCAGATCTCATCAGGTGAAAGACCAGCACGATAGTTCCCCGCCAAAAAGATCAAGCCATTGATTGAGCCCACAATAGCCACGGGCTCAGACCAACAGCAGATAACAGATCTGAAGGGACCTGGTGGTGCTGCACCGACTCTGCGTACTATTTCATCATGAATAATGATGCGGTGGCTCGAGGGATCAGAGCTAGAGTGTTTGAGATGCGCGGAAACGAAACCGGGCGACGAGATTAGGGACCGCCAATCTTTACATACGAGCTTGCAACGGGCAAGGTCCTTCAGAGGGAGTCTAACTAGGATCTCCCCTGTTTCATCGTCCGTTAGCCTCCGCTGTTTTTCAGCTGCCATTGCTGCTCTGCTCGGATTATTATATATTATGATCTATTTAATCTAGGGTTTGGTTTGGGGAAAAGAGGTAAATGCGGTTTTCTCGTAATATCACAAACATACTAGTATCCATTTCAATATTCATGAATTAAGATTCCATTAAAATATTCGGCAGGATCAGAAAATAGTTGAGCGGTGCTTGTAAAAATACTACTACTGAAATATAAAGGCAGAAAAAACACAATCATCGTAACTTGTGCTCCTCCTTCTCTTTTTCAATTTGGGACCTAATTATCGGATTAGACAAATATGAGTTTTGGGGAGGGTGCAAAGAGGAGGTTTATTAAATAAATAAATTAAAAATAAATATAAATTGAAAAAATGTACAAAATTAAAATATTTAAAATTTTGTATCGGGACAATTATGACATTAGCGTCCCAATCGGGACGCTAATTTCATAAGTGTCCCGGACCTTTTAAAAAAAAAATTGTAGCCGTTTTGGAAAAAAGAAATTATGGTCAGGACGCTTGTGACAAACGCGTCCTTGGTGAAATTTGTAAACATAAAATATTATGGAGCGAGACGCGTTTGACACAAGCATACCGAATGATAAATTGAAGTATAGTGGATATTTGGGTCCTTTGGTTCTATCTCATTAGTTTTCTCACTTTTCTGTATAATTACATCACATGCTACCTTTATGTTCGGGATAATTTTACTTTTGTTCCATTATAATAACAATTTTCCACAAAAGCTCTTGGTCAACATCAAATCACGTCTTTTAAGTGACAAATTTATTAATTAAGGTTTATTTTTATCACGTCGAGCCCAAATGTTGACGTGTCATGATTATTTAATTTCATAATATTTTTCATTTAATTTTAAATATTAATTAGAGAAAAAAATTATTTTTGCCCTTCCAATTTAATTGTTTTTCTTCTTTTTTTCTCTGTTCTCTGATTGCTGTGTAGATCCACAAAGGCAACCAGATTAAAAAAAAAAAAAAGATAATTAGCTGTTGGGTGGAAATAATGTCGGCATAATTAAATGAGATCAAAAACCTAAACTTTCTAATAACATCCCATTCCAGGAATAAAAATATCCTCGACGGCTCGCCCTCTTCCGCGTCTTCCTCCGGCGGGGGCGAGAACCTCCGTTGCCTCCGCTGCAACTCATCCAACACCAAATTCTATTACTACAACAACTACAACCTCACCCAGCCCCGCCATTTCTACAAGACTTGCCGCAGCTACTGGACCAAAGGCGGCGCCCTCACAACGTCCCCATCGGCGACGGCGGTCGGAAAAAAAAGAGCAACGCCGTGGCCCCCCGCCGACGGGAAATTTGTGGGGAAGCTGAAGTCGGTCTCGTCGGAGATTGCTAGAACGGGCCTGTTCAGCGGGCTCGAACACTCCCACACTCACAATCATCAGGCCCAACTCTCTGCAAACCCTAATATATATTATGGGCCTCGTCTCAAAATAAATACAATTTTCTTTCTTTGCTCAGAACAAACAAAACCCTAATAACTACCTTAATAATCATTATCATCATCTCCAAGATCCCGTCTCCATGAAGGAAGAGTGTAATAATAATAATAAAGGGAAAAAAATTAAATTGGAAGGACGAAAATAATTTTTTTTTCCTCTATTTAATATTTAAAATTAAATAAAAATGATAAGAAATTAAATAATCATGTCACGTCAGTATTTGGGCCAAAACATGATATAATTGGACCTTATATGATAAATTTACCAACTTAAAAAATGTGATTTGATGTTATCTAATATCAAGTATATTTTGTAGAAAATGACCAACATAATAAATCAAAAATAAAATTATCTTCAGGTCGTTTAGTTGGACACGTAAATTTTATGTGGGCTTGTGTTATATTAATAGCATAAAAGAGTACAATGTATTTAACTAGAAAAAATTCCATGCGGTGGATACAGCTTTTTAGTTGTGGCATAGAAGCATATCAATATCCAATGCTAACAAATAATATCCAATCTCCCCAAAGAAATTTAACAAACGATGAAATGATATGCTAAGCATAACAAATAACAAAAATACCTAGAAAAGAAATGAAACGAAATATTAAAAAAACATATTATACTTTGGAATAAATATAAAAATAAATTTTGAGATTTGACAAAATATCATATCGTTGATTCATGTAGCCGACTCATAAATTGTGTTGAGAATTTTATTCTTGGCAATTATTTCTTATTTTTCTTTTTTAGTTGTTTGTCTTTCTTGAGCTCAAGATATATTAGGAAACTAGATTTAAGACTTTATTTGTTTACTAGATTATGTTTAAAATTTTATTTAGTTTCCTAAATTGTATTTAGGACTTGTTTAACTTGTTTACCAAGTTTAGCACTCTAGAAGTCTTGTCTATTTATAACAAGATAAAGACGCAAGAAAAAGACACCTTCGATAATACTTTTGATATGACTTTTACAAGAAGGAGACGCACGGAGCAAGATCGACGCTAGCAAAGAAGAACACAAGCACGAATGTTACTTAGAGTTACTGTTCGAGATTAAGAAGATCCTTGAATTTTTTAACCAACGAAGAAGATCATCATATCAATGCGACAAGTATTTTAGTATCAAAAGTGTTTGATACTTTAGTTTTCATATATTACTTTACATCTTTTGTATTTGATATTTAACAATAAAAGTAATATAGTTTTCAGGTTTGTATACCCAAGTTCGTAAGTAATTTTACTTACGAACGAAATTTAAATTGTTGTGTTCGTTTATTTAATTATTCCGCTGCTAACTTTCTGATAATCTGGTTGATGTTAGTTTTGGTGTTTGTAACATTGAAAGTAACATATATTTACTGATACTTATTGCAACAACCATAGTTCCTTCAAAACTACAATTGGCATCTAGAGCGAGTTACTTAATGTACTAAGTACTGATCCTTATTTGTTAGGTGCTATGGATGCTCAAGGCAATCCGAGGCCTCTGATCCTCAATGGAGAGAACTAATCTCTCTGGAAACAGAGGATGCGGTGGCATATAAAGAATATCGATTAACGTGCGTGGAGAACCATTTTGGTTGGATATGAAAAACCACGTGTTACTGATGGTGAGGGTGACACCATCGACAAGAAAGAAATAGATTAAACTGCTGATGAAATAGCCGCTTCAAACTGGAATCCCAAGTGCATCAACACCTCTGTGGATATGTTGACTCAAGCTACTACAAGGTTATCAAGAAGTGTGAATCAGCAAAGGATACGTGGGATGCATTGCAAAGGTTATGTGAAGGAACCCAGAGCGCGAAGAGATCAAGACTAAGAATGCTGACATCTACCTTCGAGGCAATGAGGATGAATGGAAAAGAGTCCATCATGGACTATGTGATTAGCACGTATTTGTGCTCATTTTATTAGTAATTTAGTTACCTTTTTCCTATTTTTTTTTTTTTGTATAAGTTGGACAATTTAAGTTTAAATTCGTATATTTGTGTTTCCAGCTTATTTTACCGCTTTTTGATCTAGATTGATGCAATTAGGTTATATTTGGTTGTTTTTCACCTTATAGCTAATTAACCGGAAGAGTTCAGCACGTAAAGGATGAAGTATGATGATCGAGAGTCAAACATCGAGCGCCGGCGAAAAAGTAACACATTTTTGAAGCTAACGGTTACCCTTAACGATAGCCATTACCGTTAACCACCGTTACACTTAGCGGTAGCCACACCATTAACGCCACCGCAAACCCAATCGCTAGAGGAGGACTGAGAGCATAACGGTAGGTTTAACGATAACAACCGTACCGTTATCATCACCGTTAGAAGGCAACAGAGACATTAACGATAGCTTTAGCGGTAACTCCTTACCGCTAAGTGCTACCGTTAGCGAGCCCAGAACCGACTTAAGAAGACTTGCGGTCCAAGAAACGAGAATCTATAAATACTACCCCATAAATCCAATTTTATAAGTTACCTAAGTTGTAGTTAGACACTTTAAACTTATTCCTAGGGTTTCTAAGGCTTCTTAGGGATTGACAACCCCAAACGAGTGACGAATTCTTCTTAGTTTCTCTTCAAAGTTCTTAGATTTAGATTTCTTGCTTTAGATTAATTTAGATTAGCTTTTAGATAATTTAGATTCAAATTTTTTACCATCAAGATGCTGCAAATTCATCAATTTAATTAGTAAGCTTTCTTTTCGTTTAATTAATTCTCATGCTTTTAAATTCATGCTTGCTAGTTTAATTAATTGATCTTCAAAACAACCCACACACCCCCCAACCCCCCAACCCCATGTGTTATGAGTTGTATGATCTTGGTGATTTTGGATTGATAATTGTGTTGATATTATTATGATGATATTGATGAGATTGATTGGTTAGATCTAATGGGTTTAAAGCCTAAAATCGTCGTGAACCATCAATTGTGTTTATCCCAATAGATCGTGGAAACGATTCGAAACTCTAGAACCCTTGTTTTCAAAATCTTTTCAAAACTCTTAATTTTTAATTGTTCTTCGTTTAAATCAATTTATTGATTTTATGTGTTTAGATTAGGATTTTATTTTATTCTCTTATTCGTGAACAACAAACACAAAAGGAACTTACGAGCCTAGTTTTCCTTGAGAGACGATTCGGTTTAACTTACCAACCTACACGCGATCCCGTTCTCTTGCGGGCGAGCTTTTAAATTTTTGGCAAGTCTTTATAAGTAGGTACACGAAAGTTCGAATCAAAATTTTGGCTCCGTTGCCGGGGAAAACTAAAGGTTGTGAATTTTGTGTTTGCTCTTTGTTATCCTTATTTGTGTTTTTATTTTCGTTTCGTTTATCTTTAATATTTATTAGTGATTTTTCTCATTTTATTTGTTTTTATTATTTTCCACTAGTGCGTTTAATCTTGTGCGTTGAGTGTTGTATTTGCAAGGTACGTCTACAACCAAAACCCAAGATTTATCAAACCGTTTTTCAAAAAAAAATAAATCAAAAATTATTTTTTTTTATTCTTTTTCTTTCAAAAAAAGAATTAAAAAAAATTGAATTTTTTTTTTATTTTATTTCTTTCAAAAAAAATTATTAAAAAAAATATATTTAAAAAAATTAAAAAAATGTCTTACCCGTACGAGATACCACCGTTCGATTGGCGTCGTGCCCTTCGACCAGCCATTCCATTGAGCACCGCGATGAAAAATTACTTTCCTGACGAGTACGACCAAAAGAATCTTCCGATTTTCTATGGGCTTCGGAACGAAGATGCGCTAAAATTCATTCAAAAGTTCGAGTACATCACGCAGGATTCTCCGTTTCTCGGGCTTAATAGGGACCAAGTGAGGATGATACTTCCATTTTCAACTGAGAGATCAAGCAAAGAATTGGTTACGGAGGCAAGAGCCTGATTCCTTGCAAACATGGGATGAAATATACGATAAATTCTTGTGTAAGTTCTACGTACCCAATGTGGTTTGTGATCGTTGTGGAGGCCGATGACATTTGGAGAATGAATGCATAGTACCATCTGACTATAAGCCATAATGGAATGATACCAACAACCAGAAGCTCGAGGATTATGTCAGGAAAGTGTTTGATGAAATGTTCGCAGCCCGACTCGTATGCTCCATCCAAACCACCGTGTTATCAAACGGGATATGACTCGCATGCTCCACCTGACTTTAATTCTTTTTATCCGAGTTACGAATCTTATTCCCCTCCCAACTCAATTCCATCCTACCTGAGCCATGAATAATATAAACCGGACAATCAGTTTTTGGCGCGGCAAGAGGATCAAGAAGCTGAGACCATTAGTTCTCAAGATGAACTCGAAGATGATCCTGTTGAGTCTATGCGGCAAGATTTTGAGTCTATACGATCGTGCCTTCCGCGTGTTTATATTAGTTTTATTTTTATTTTCTTATTCGTTAAATCAAACACAAAATGAACTTGCGAATCTGCTTTACTCGAGAGATTGACTCGATTTAACTTATTAACCTACATGCGAACTCGAAGAGATTAATTAAACTAAGAGCAATAAATTAAATCTAAAGATTACTTAATCTATGACCTAATTAATTGAATCTATAATTATTTAAACTAAGAACTAATTATCTAAAACCTAAGATTAATATAATTATGAATTAATTAATTAAAAGACTTTTAAAATGATTTAAGAAAACTAGGGTTCTAGAGCTTCGATTCGTCTCCACGATCTCTTGGAAAACCCAATTGATGGTTCTAAATGATTATAGGCTCTAGAACCATTAGATCTAGCAAAAAACAATCATCATAATCAACATCTCAATCGCAACACAATCAAAATAACGATTCATCATGAAAGCAATAATTATTAATTAAACTAATCAAGAGCATGTAACTAAATTAAAAGCGAGATAAATAATTACTTACTAATTATACTAAGACGAACCGCAACGTTTTGGTGAAGAGATCTTGAATCTAAGCTATCTAAATTAATCTAAACTAATCCTAAAAACTAGAGATTTAAAACTAAGAAATTTGAAAAGTAACTAAGAAAAGAAACGACACTCGTTGGGGTTGTCAGCCCCTAAGAGACCTTAGAAACCCTAGGAATATGATCATGTATGTTAAAAAACCGAAATACATAGGGTATTTATAGTTTTTCCATGTCTTGGGGCCCAAGAAATCACAAAAACGCATTTCCAGCGCGTTGGCGTCGACCTTCGCATGTTGGATCGACGCTCACAGAGACTTTCTATGCTGACACTGGGTAACCCAGTGTCGGCAGGGCGTCGGTCGACGCGAGCAGCTCTCGGCATCGACGTGAGGCAGCGACGCGGGCAGCTCTCGGCTGTCAGTGTCGGTAGGACTCGGACACTGGGTAACCCAGTGTCGGACTGGTACCCAGTGTCAGCTTAAATACTTCAAATCGAGGCCTATTTTCGCTGAAACTTCACTCGTAGGCTCATCTTTGATTATTTTCAAACCAAAAATCTTCAAAATACCTAAAATAAACATAAAATTAATTAATTATAATTAAAATATGATATAATAAGTTGAAGATAAGAAAATGCAAAAATATGCTCAATCTATCCAACTTTCACCGAAAACAATAAGAAAAACTAACTAAATTACTAACTAAAATCAAGACAAATTCGTGTTAATCATTCGTACCCGCTTTGAGAATTTTAAACGCCAATGCTTACTGTTAGAGAACACTAAAGCGTGGCACGATCGTCACTTGTTTCTTGATCCGGGATAGCATCGTTCGTGGAAGGCGTCGAGCTTTCGAATTTAAACAAGTGCTTCTTGGGACACAACCCAAGTGTTTGATTTCATTTTTCTTAGATTTTATTTTGATTTTTCTTTCTTTTCTTTTATTTTATTAGTTGTGTCTATGCTTTGGCACGTTTATGCGGTGTTGATGTGCAGAAATTTTTGAGGCAATCGCCGAAACTGGGAACCTAGCGGTAGCTCCTTACCGTTGGCAGTTACCGTTAGCAGTCCAGGCGAGTACCGATGATATCAACCGCTAAACAGGATGATGGGGAAGTTACAGTTAAAGGCCAATGATAGATTAGCCGTAGCACCAACCGCTAGCAATGCACTGGGACATTAACGATAGGAACCAGCGGTACTGCCCTAATGCTAAGGGTACCGCTAGTGTAGCAGAGTTGCGGGAAATTTGAGGACAATCAAGCTGATATTTTTTGGAAAATGTGCAATTTTTGCAATTTTTATTTTTTTTTACGTGATTGATTGCTATTTCCGCGCCGAATTCTATTTGTATGACTTGCCTATCGAAGTTAACAAAGATTAGATTTGAGGCTTTTGTCTTTTGAGCGTGCATAAGTTTCAAAATTATTATTTATATATTGTAAAATGGTACTTGGACGCAATTGATTTCGCAAAACCTTAAAAGCGGTGTCAATCCAAAACTTTTTCATGCAAAAAGGTAGTGAGTAGCCTGAGTATTTATCATCATTGAATGTGCTTGAATAAGTTTCAATCTTGATATCTCTTTGAAACCGCTGTGTAGTTGACTTTGAAAATGAGGTTAAGGCACAGGAAAAAAAAAACTTATTCCGGCCATATCCATATATTTTAGCCACTATAAATTTTAAATGAGCCAATTTTAGCCAAATAATCCATTTCCATTAGCCATGAGTGATTTTGAGTCAACTCATACGACCATTAAAAGCGTGGGGTAGGAGTTAGTTATTTTTATTGGTTACTTGTGTTTTGGAGATTTTATCAGGGATTTGTGAAAAGTCATAATAAAGGATCACCATCCTTCGGAATTATAAAAGAAAAAAAAGAGACCCCATAAAAAATATAATAAAGGGGGAAATATAATCTATGAACCCGCATATGCCGAATGCATTTAAGAGAAGAGAATATGGTTTGGGTAATTGGCAACCTTAAGAGAAATAGTAGACACCTCAAAAGATGTCAAAAAATCGGATGGTTAAGGAGATGTCGATAGATTGCCTATAAAAAAATTCAAAAAAACTGAAATAAAATAATTTAAAAACAGTTACAAATAACATGGAGCAAGAATTTAAGAAATTGATAGGATTGATTTTGATACCTAACAAACAGACATTCGATGAAACTCCGATTTCACACACAAACGAGTAACAAAATTTTGTATCAGTGTGGGGAGCCAACATACGAGGAAAACCAACCACAAAAAAAAGCAAGAAAAAAATGTGTCAAATCACGAACATTGGAGACGACGGAATGGTAAGCAATCGTGAATAAATATTTTAACAACACGAATTGACTGAAAATGAACGAAATACCCTCCAATAAAGATCGATGAATATAGTTACGAGAGTGTATATGACAAATGCAGAGATTATAATATGCTTCGTGAGGATCACGGTGGAAATGGATAGTAATGAAAGTTTTCGATAGGAACCAAAGAAAAATTCAAATGCAAAAACAACAAAATTGTAAATTCGCTCACAAAAGTGTTTAAGATCATTAAAATCATGCAATCTAAAGAAATATGTTTCAGAAGTATTATCTAGTGTAAGAGGATGTAATTGCCTCGAAATGGGTTTTGAATAACCATTTCCTCAAATGTGAGTTCATTATTAACAAATTGGACAACCATTTTAACTCCTAATAAAAATTGTGAAAATAAAAATGAGATAAAACAATATTCATAAGACCGCAAAAAAAAAATCAATTACATATGAAGGTTTTCATAATCGAGAACAGAACATAAGTATTCACCCAGTCAGTTTCGAACCAGAGAACTTGTGATTATCAGTTTCACACCAGAGAACACACACAAAAATCTTCAATTAATAAACGAAACAAATTGCAAAGCATTCACCCAGAGAACACACACCCAAAATCATAACTTCTGGCTGACAATTAATAAAGCAAACAAATAATATATTACCATCAGCTAAGAAAAGGCAATACAACATACCACGTCTCCCATAATCACCATTCAAAAAAAAAAAAGAGGAAAAGAAAAGGAAACTAAACACAACCCCAAGCTACGGTTGAAAACGAAAAAAAAAAAAAGCAATGAAAAAAGAAATCAAGGCCTTCAATTGTAATTTTGAGAGGCATTGCAAAAGGATTAGTGATTTACCTTGATAGAGAGGGGCAGCAGAATTTGTCGGCGGATCCAATAGCACAGCTCTCAGGCGGCCACTGCGAATCTTTGAGAAACAAGCCTTTGGATTTATCATCTTTGATTTTTTTACAAAAAAAAAAAACTCAATTATTCAAATCATAAAAAAAAATACTGAAAAATAACAAGTCAACTAATTATATTCCATCCTGTATGACTAGCAAAATACCAAAAAAAAAATGCTGGTAAAGTGACGGATGGATGAGAAATCTTCAATTTGAGGGACCTGTTCTTCCCTCAAGCTAACCATAAATTTTTAATTATCAAATGCTAGAGGGACAAACGATAAAAGGCCCCAAATCTAATCCTCAAAAATAAAATTAAGAGAAGATTTTTAGTTACAAAAAACCATAACTTCTAAATCAGTCACGAAATCAATATCAAATCAGCCAAAGAAAACATATGTTTCTTCGGTGGGTTTTTTTCTATCACAAATAAAAACCTAATAGAAAAAAATGAGGAAATATCAAATATACATAACAAAATATTGTATAATTTGAATACATACAGATTTGGAAGAGTTAAGCAGCATAAACTCTGAAGCCAGGCGAAAGGCTTAAGTTCTTAGGCGGCTGGTGTTGGAGACGTGAGGGAGGTAGGGTTAGGTTAAAGTGAAGAATTTTTATTTTTATTTCAAAATTGACGGAGACGCTTTTGTGAACATAATTTGGAAAAACTGCAATAAAATGGGTGGCTCCCAATGAAACCTAAGTTTATCTAAAAATCGGTAAAATAAGACCCAAAAAAACGTAAAATCTGGAAAAAGTTTTTAATTGATCTAATTATGTTTATGTGACTGGAAATCAATTGTTTTTACCTATTAATAAGCCATTTTAGCTAAGGATCCTGACGAAATGTCGAGATTTGTTGTTCACACTTTCTATTTTTATTCTCTAATTTTGTTATGAATGAGCTATAACTATGTCGGCATAAATATTGTATGCTTGGATGGTGGGTTTGTCAAAATTAAATAAATAATATAAATTTTATTATAAGTTGATAAAATAATACAGGTATGCGCAAAATTAAAAAATTAGATTGAAATATTATTACTAACAGTGTTCAGCTGATAAAAAAAATAAAATAAAATTTTAAAACCGGACGCAGTTGGCTAACAATTTCAGTTTAAAATAGAAATTGTGGGCTATATTTGAAAAAATAATAATAATAATTTGAACTGTTGTTGCGACCAGTGTTCTTGGGTCAAAAAACAAAACTTATTTCTCAATGATATTCCACAATCAAGACAATTGGCTGTTCAATTTCTAGACGTGGTCAATTTTTTAAAAAATTCAAAATTGTGGGTTGGACTGCTGTTGCCACCAGCGTTTCGGGTGTTTTTAAAAAAAAAAAAAACAGTCATAATATGATAAGACTCCGTCTCCTCTTCCTGTTATCTTTATGTCTTCATCTTTCCATTTTCTGAAATATTTGAAAAAAAATCTAGTTAAGGCAGCGGCAACTCTAAGTAAATAACATCACATTGACAGTGGAGAGGAGAGGGAAAATTTCATTTTTGATACATTATGTTGGCCACTTTCCAAAAAAGGTACGTGATGTTGGCCAGCATCAAACTACGTTCATTATGTTGGCAAATTCATCAAATACGGTCCATTTTTATCACGTATGCTGACGTGGCATGATTATATAATTTTTCTTATCATTTTTCATTTAATTTTAAATATTAAATAACGAAGAAAAGTCATTTTTGCCCTTATAATTTATTTTTTCCCTTTCTTTCGACCCAAATTGAAGAAGAAAAGACATATTCATCAATGTGTGAAATTAAGTAGAAATGTTGCATCTGCCAACAAACTATCATCATCTGCCCACAAATGACTTTCACCAATTAAAAGCAATGAATACAAACCTAATTAAAAAAACCGATGAAAAAAACGAAGTAATAAAATATCATCATCTGCCAAAAATTATTGAATTTCACAAATTTTACAGAACATCAACACAATTAAATATCATCATCTACCAAAAAACCCAATCGTCTTGATTTGGTGTTTTTTTTGAAGAATTTGAACCTACATTCCAAAAACTTCAAAATACAAATTTTACAGAACATCAACATAATAATTAAAAGAGAGAAGAAAATCATGTTTTTCAGTTTTAATCACAAGAAATGTCATCCTCGTACGCACCATGCGCCGCCTGCAAATATCTCCGGCGAAAATGCACACAGGAGTGCGTGTTCGCCCCCTATTTCCCACCGGACAACCCCCAGAAATTCATCAACGTACACAAAGTTTTCGGCGCCCGCAATGTCGGCAAGATCCTGAACGAGCTCAACCCCACCCCGCGAAACGACGCCGTTAAATCCCTGGCCTACGAGGCCGAGTGCCGCATCAAGGACCCCATCTACGGCTTCGTCTCCCTCCTCCAGCACCATCTCCGCCAAGTCCAGCAAGAGATCGAACGGGCCAAAAAGGAACTAGCCACTTATATTCGGCCAGCCGCAGCAGAATTTTGACCCGTCCGTTTACTAAACGGCGCCGTATCAACGCCAAGGCCAGCTAGTGATCCAGCCTCCGCTCCGGCGACGGCTCCAGCCTGCGCCAGACCGCGAAGCTCACCACCGTCTCGATCTCCCTCTTCGCCGCCTCAATCCCCTTCTCCGCCGCCTCAACCCCTTCTCCGCCGCCTCGATCCCCTTCTCCACCTTCACGACTCCCTTCTCCGCCGCCTCGAACCCTTCCTTCACAATCTGTTCTGCCTCCTGCTCCTCCTTCCGTAGGCCTTGGCTCAGCCCGAACAACGGTATGTCCTGTGCTCTCGAAGGCATCTCCGTCTCCTTGAACGCCGTCGTGGCTTCTTCTTCAATTTGGTTTGAAAGAAAGAAATAAAGGAAAAAAAAATTAAATTAGAAGGACAAAAATGACTTTTTTCTGTCATTTAATATTTAAAATTAAATAAAAAATGATAAGAAATTATATAATCATGCCACGTCAGCATACGTGATAAAAATGGACCTTATTTGATGAAATTGCCAACATATTGAACGTAGTTTGATGCTGGCCAACATCACGTACCTTTTTTGAAAAGTGGCCAACAAAATGAATTATTCTACCTGGAAGGAACGACAACAAATTATCAAGTCACTAAACAAAATTTCATTATCAAAACAAAAATTAATTACTCGACGCCCAACAGAAACACGACAAGTAGGGATGGCAATTTAGGCCCGACCTGAGCCATTTGGGGCACCCCCACGGCAGGCCGGGGCGGGTCCGGGTACCACCTCCGCCCTGCGGGTACTCGCCCCGCCCCGCACAATATTTTTATTTTTTTATATAGTTTTTATATTTATACATTGATAATGATATTTTTTTTATAAATAATACACAATATAAAATAAAATAAATGATAAATAAACTTCTAAATAAGCTAATGAATGTATAATAAATTTATTTATTTTTTTGGTTTATTGTTATTTTTGTTAAATTTGTAGTCTTATGTTTAATTTTTATAGTAATATTTTAATTTTTTGTATTAATAATAATTGATTTTGTATATAAAAATAAAAATAAAAAATTATATAGGTGTGTCGCCCCACCCCGTGAGGTTGACGGGGTGGACCTAGGTCTCATAGTACCCGCCCCGACCCGCCCCCATTGCCATCCCTACATATTGTAGCATTTTTATTTCAAACAACACGACAATGAATTACAAACAGACATGGAGAATATTTACACAACGGTATCAAAAATATCAAATTCGCCATATCTCAAATAACCTTAAACCGTAATCATAAACAAGCATTCTACAAACAATGTGAATTGGAAAAATGTGATTTCGAAATTTGTTTGACCCGGAACAATGGTTGAAGCAGTCGACAAACTTTCGAATTTCGTTTTCAAAAATAAATTTCTTCAACGGACAAGGGAGTTTGGGGATTAGGTATATTTAGGACGCGGGTTTTGGGATAGAATGTGAAGATTTCACTAGTTCAAACAATTTGGACGCAACTATCTTCTCAATTGAGAGTGTCTTTTCCCAGTTACACTATATCCATGAATAATGCAATTCTAGGCTAACACAACCAATCATAATTTAACAACCCTGCCCAAAAAAAAAAATTAAAAGCACCCAGAACATATTCCAACATCACGAGTCAATATTACGCCATATAAAATTCCTGTAAAATATATCATCACGCAAATTTAATATCGAATTTATTTGTTCTGAATATCTTGTCACTCCGAGTATATAGGGTCCCCGCTACACCAGTGAACGACGACGACCTCGTCTCTGGGCCTGCTGAACCGAAAGAGGAGGTCGCCTATTATGTGCCTACACATTTAAGTGAGAATTTTCAGTAAACTACATTGAGATATAACTTAATTGCAGAAAAACCAGTTATGCTTTTTAAAATATCTGGACTTGAAGCAAAATAGTAGAAAGAAAGAAAGAAAATGCATACTGCGATTTCAGTCACAAAATGGCACGAAGTGCATTGAACTGCCGGTGCCCCGTGTGGATACATAAGCAAAACCGCACACCTCCCACACTTAACTTGCCCGAGTTCGTGAGCTACAAAATGCAATGTATACAATGATTGGTTATATGTCAAAAAACTAAACATATGTTTAAGAAAATCAAGAAATTCATAGAGATAGTTTTGCATAAAAGATGAAGGCAGACAATGTATACAATGATTGATTATTCGTCAAAAACCTAAATATTTGTCAATAAACATACAAATGAATAAATAAATAAAAATCAAGGAATTGATAGAGATGGTTTTGCATAAAAAGTGAAGGTAAACCTTCTAGGACAAAATTGACCTCCTGGCAACCCGGACACTGGACCCATTTTGATCCTCGAGGATACAAACATAATTTCCGGCATTTACCACAAACCAGCTGGGCCTTCTCTGCATAATGTTTACAGACCGCATCACCATTAAAACAAAATAATATAAAAATAAAAATATAATAATATAAAAAAAAGCTTGTGAAAGAATACCAACAAAACTTCATAACTTATTATAAACTGACAACTCAGCAAATGAAACTATAATACACGAACACCTCAGTATACTACACTAAATTCAAGCGAACTATATAAATAAAGATATCTTCTTTTTTCTAATCTGTCTGTGAAAGAATATATATATATATATATATATATATATATTATATATATATACAAGGCTGGAATAGTAATCAAGAATATAAGTAACGCTCACCAGACGACAATGATTGTGGCAATGGGCGGGGATTTGCTGGAAGCAGCTGTTGTGGAGATGCTGCAGGTTGGTTACTGAATGTTGGCCTTTTGATCCGAACTTTTTTCTCGTTTCCTTTGTTCCCTGTATCTAAGAATTAATAATAATAATAATAATAATAATAATAATAATAATAATAATAATAATAATAATAATAATAATAATAATAATAATAATCTCCATGTTGAAGATTATATATCAATGCATTCCACTTTTGGCATATCATTACCTCCTGACAGAGTATTCTCAAGAGTTACAAATATCAAAGGGGTATTTGTAATTTTGTAAAATAGCTATTTCTTTTTTCTGAATTTAGACTAAACCTCGAGTGTATTTTGGTAATTACCCCTATTTCACATAAGAAAAGATCACAATTTTTCGCATCTATAATAAGATCATCAATAAGGTAAATTCCATGAAACTAGCAAGTAAAATAATCCCATGGAGAGATTAAATTTTAAGAATTAGAATCTATAAGAAAATAAAATAAAATAAAACAGCAGGGAAAATTTAAAGTGATCTAGAAAACAAAAACTAAATATCAATAAACTATTTCTGAACTGATGTCTATCACAATTTAACCTATAAAATGAACTATTACCGCTAGGCACCTCCGATGATGGCGGTGTAATTATCGGCGAAGAAAGCTCCGTGCCGGGCTTGCACTCCAACAGTGATGGAGGCACTTCATCATCATCATTGCTCGTAATTTTGGGTTTGCTCTCTATTTCAATACCTACATTGCCCACAAGTTAGCTATAGTTGTGTTATTATTACCAAATCATTGTTACATCTCGTACCCTATCACTTACTAGCAAGTATTTACAAAATTTACCCCTGTGGTTTAGCCTATTTACATAAAAACCCCAGTTGTCTTTCAAATTTACAAAATAACACAAAGGTCAAGGGATATTTGTAATTTTAAAAGATAACTGGGTTTTTTAGTGATTAAACTAAACCTTAGGGGTAGTTTTTGTAATTTCAGTCAAACCACTCTTAAGTTTCTCAATCAACAGTCAGAAAAAAAAAAGTTCTGTAAAGTTAAAAAGAAAAAAAAAAGGAAAAAGTGATTGGATGATTGAGTGTTCTTTCTTTTCTAATTAAGATAAGCCATAGGGGTAAGTTTTTGTAATTTCAGTCAAACCACTCTTAAGTTTCTCAATCCACAGCCGCAAAAAAAAAAAAAAAAAAAAAAAAAAAATATGGAAGAAGGGTATTCTGTAAAGTTAAAAAGAAGAAAGGAAAAATTAAAATTAAAATTAAAATAAAAGGAAAAAGCTTCACCTTCACAGTCAGAAACCAATTCATTAATGCTTGAAACTTGTGATTCCATTAGATAGGCTAAAAATCTAAAAAAAGATGTTCGTCGGACGTGTTCAAGATTTAAGTTGGATCTGGTTTTATGAAGATAAAAACCAATAAAACGCAGACTCCGGGGATAAATACACACGCGGGCGGAGGAATATAGATGTGATTGCATTTAATACAGCTAAATTTAATATTCTATTAATAAAATTAATAAGAATCTGGTGTGACGTTGCATTGAATATGATCACGCAGGTTGCATTTAACAAACATAAATACAGGCAATCTCCTTACCGGAAAAGGAAAAAAAAATAAAAAAAGTCGGTCAATCCGGTAAATTAGGATGGTAAAAAAAACTCACTTGAAGACACGGGTGAGGATGATCGCAATGGGGGCGTACGTGGTGGTGGCATCTGATGTGGCAACACCGTTTCCCACCCGGGTGGCGGCCCTTCATCTAACTCCTCTTCATTGCTCTCCGTCTTTAAATCTGATGGCATGATCAATTAAGTAAGACATGTAAGAAAAAACATGAGTAAAGAATTTATTAATAATATATATGGAATGTCAATTTACAGAACATCAAAGAATGTAACAATTCACGTTTTCCTGGTTCATTCTTAAATAGCCAATATATATATATATATATATATATATATATATATATATATATATATATATATATATATCCCAATCACTTAACTAATTTTGAGTATTGAGTAAATTAACAACCTCGGATATACCTGTTGCGTTTGAAGTTGGTTTTGGCAAAGCATTTGCGAGAGAATTAAACTCCCACCCTGGTGGTGGCCCCACATTGTCAGCATCATTGGCGTCGTCTTGTTTGCTGCTCTTTGCAATATCTTAATCATGACAATGAATGAATTATTAATTCCTACCCCAAAGGAACTAGATTCCGTAAACATAAGTTATTTTCAACCGTACAACCGAAACTAACTGTTGATGATAATACTGTTTTGTGCTCAAACATAGCAATAATGGACGCTTGCTTTGAATAATGATTTGAAAAGTATGATTTGTAACAATAATAAGAAATATATATTACCATGAAATCCATCTGATTCGTTTTTAGCACTACCTGCAAACGCAATACAACACTCGGTTAAAAAGAGCTAGAGGAATTCTTATTTTATTTTTTAACTTTTGAAAAATAAGAATCACATTACATCGTAATCAAAGATGTAAATGTTATAACTCTCATAACTGATCACAAAAACAATCTTTACTAGCATCAACTAAATCAGATAAGGTAACATTCACAAAAAGGCAGATATTTTATTAGGAAAAAATCGTAGTGAAAAAACATATTCCTATCAATAGTGAACCAAAACTGTAAGTAATTAAGACACAGAAAAATCAGAACTAACATCAAAAAAAAAAAATTAAAAAATCACAGATTCAGAATCTGGGATTTTTGGTCATTAATTAAGACGATATCACAGATTACACCCAAATTAATTTCAAGATTGAAGCAAAGCGGGGTAGTAATTAAAAGATTTGCAAGACTGAGAAATAAATGGTGTTAGTCTAACCATAAGAAATAAGCGAAGGGGAGGGTTTAGAGGCGACGGAATCAAACCCAGGTGGCGGGCCTTCGTCTTCGTCTTCATCGTCATTGGCGGCGGCTAGCAGTGGCTGTGGGTTGATGATCAACTGAAACCCAGGCGGTGGCCCATCGTCGTCTACATCTATTTCTCGATCAGTTGCAATTTCCTGCCTTCTCTCTTCTTCCATTCCCATTTATTTTTGTCTTTTCAGTGCACTGTACTGTCTGTGTTATCGGGTGAGTGGAGTCGGAGGCTTTGGGGAATTAGGGAGGGTTTAGTTTACAGAGAAATAAATGTGGTGTGGTAACGACAATTAATGCTTAGTGTTTTCTACAACGGTTATGCGGGTGTTTCTTTTTCTTTAAAAATTGGGATTAATTTACAAATCAAGTGTGATTAAAACCCATAAATCCAAACCTTACAAAATAATTAGTTTCGAGAATATAGAATATTTATATATATAAGTAAGGGAAGTTATGTGTGTTTGTATATATTTAAGTAATATATATTTAAAAATTTTAATTATTTTTTGAATCTCAAATAGTGTTAAAAAATGTTATTATTTGGTTCATAATAATTATTATTTGATAAAATAAATGTACCTTGAGATTTGTCACTCTTTGGTGATGACAAAAAATTGGAGTGTGGCTAAACATAATTGGTCATGACAAAAAATAAAAATTGGAGTGTGGCTAAACATGATTGGTCATGACAAAAAATTGGAGTGTGACTAAACATGAACAATCGATTACAACAATCAGTTACGATTAATTGTCGAAGTCAATCAAATTAATCAACGGTAATGAAAGATGATGGCTAACCACCGATTACAAACCGAAGGCTACAAACCATAACCAAAACCGATTTTCATCCGGTTCAATTGCGATCTGCTGGCCATCGATTTTTTTAACAAATGTGAGTAACATGGTTGTAATTCTCGTCCTTTTCAGTTAATCGCAGATAACCCTGTGCTTTCTTGAAACATTTTTCTTTGCCAAACTGAGTTGTTCTCAAAAGAAGTGATATTGTCCTCCCAACATTCATCACGTGTTACACAAACATATCCTCAAAACCACGTTAAAATTCTTCTATTTCCGATACCAAATACCACTTTCAGAAAACCACGATTTTGTGGACGAGTAGGTGTTCAAAGCACCCTTCTTAAAATTTCAAGCAAAGTCTCAAGAAATATTGAGGCAAGGATCGTTCTACACAAGTACAGTAAGTTCATGAGTTACCCCATCAATATTAATACATTGTTTGTTTGTTTGTTTGTTTTGCAACAAAAGTATATTTCCAGAAACAAAGTCTTTCATCTCCGAAATTCAAAGATAAAATCATGTTCGTTTCGTTCTCTTGAATCATAACCAACTTCTTCGAGCCACGAAACATCAAGCTCCTTTTCTCTTCTGCTCTTTCGATTGTTTAATATCCTTGGTCAGCATTCTTGGAGCTATAGCCATGGCCATCAGCTCTTGGAAAAGCAGCTTACAAGCATATGGAATATAAACCTACAAGCACAAAATCCAAAAACAGATGTATCCCGCACGCACAGAAAATCAACCGATAGGTTTAAGTGGGGAAAAAAATAAAAAAACTATTACCTGAACGATATCAGTCTTGTTTTTGCATCCTCTGCACTCAAACGAATTCTTCTTCAAATTCGCAATCGCAATCAACCCACACTTCTCACAAACATGAATCCTATACGCATCGCTCTGATCAAACAATCTCTCCTTCAGGAAATGAGCCGCCCCATGCGCAATCATGCAATCCCGCTCCATCTCCCCAAACCGGAGCCCCCCGTCCCTCGACCGCCCCTCCGCAGGCTGCCTCGTCAGAATCTGCACCGGCCCTCGTCCACGCGAGTGAATCTTATCATCCACCATATGCTTCAGCCTCTGGTAGTAAGTGGGCCCCAGAAATATCATAGACGAAAGCTTCCTTCCAGTATGGCCATTGTACATCGTCTCGTAACCCCGCATCTGATACCCGCACTTATGCAGAGCCCGGCTGATATTATCCACCGTCACGTCCGTAAACGGGGTCGCATCACCTTCTTTCCCCATGTGGGCCGCCACTTTACCCATCACACACTCGATGAGCTGGCCGATCGTCATACGAGACGGGATAGCATGAGGATTCACAATAATATCCGGACAAATCCCCTCGAGCGTCCACGGCATGTCTTCTTGAGTGTAGGTCATACCCACAGTACCTTTCTGACCGTGCCGACTGCTGAATTTGTCTCCGATTTGTGGGACCCGCACCGATCTCACCCTCACCTTAACGAAACGTAACCCGTCAGCGTTCGTCGTCAACAGGACCTGATCGACCATCCCAGTCTCGCTGTGACGTAGGCTCGTGCTGTGGTCGCGTTTCGTGTAGCGGGCAGCTTGGCCCTGGGCCTCGTCGGGGGCTATCGGGGTGGTTTTGCCGATAATTACATCCTCGCCCGAGACTCGGGTCCCGGGTGGGGCCAGGCCGTCGTCGTCTAGCTTGTCATACGAGCCATGGCGCATGCCCATGGTGTTTGTTCTGTCCGGGCGACCAAAATCCTCTTTGACGAGCGTACCCATTTTCTTCTCTTCATCTCTGTAGGAACGGAAAAAGAGGGATCGGAAAAAGCCACGGTCGATCGAGGACTGGTTCATGATTACGGAATCTTCTTGGTTGTATCCAGAGTAGCAGGCGATGGCGACGATGGCATTGATGCCGGCGGGTAACTGCCTGAAATGGAGATGCTCCATAGCCCGAGTGGTGACGAGAGGCTTTTGAGGGTAGTACAATACATACGCCAAGGTATCCTGAAAGATAAATTAAAAAGGAAAGTAAATTTGAGGAAACTTGGTAGGACTAGCTGAAGGGATATGGGGAATTAAATAGATCAGAGCATACCATACGAAATTGATAGTTGGTAACGTAAATACCCATGGCTTGCTTGCCCATAGCTGACTGGTATGTGTTACGTGGAGACTGAAGGGGGAAAATTATAATTATCAGCAAACTGGAGAACAAATTTTTTACCTTTAGGGGATAAAATTGAGATAATTAAGTTCACCTGGTTGTGATCTGGGAAAGGAATGATTGAAGCACAGACACCTAGTATCAATGAAGGGTGAATCTCACAGTGTGTATAGGTATCTGAATAAGCCTCCCCTGGATTTACCCTTGCATTTACAAGATCCTAAGCAAGGTAACCAAAAAAAAAATCAGCAACTTATAATGTCGTGTGAAAAAATCTAGCAGGCTTGTTAATTACTCACATTTATTGTCATGGAAATCATAGTTGTCTCTTCTTCTTCTGTATCGATGTATTCTATAAATCCTTTCGCAACTAGATCATGCCAGCCACCATCATCGGGAGATTCCTGGAAACAAGATGCACGTTGAGTCAGCTGAAGCCAGCAAAAAGATGGCATTGTACATTTGTAATTATATCAAGTGATAGTTACAAAAACTATCATTAAGGTTTAACCTTAAAAAAAATCAGAATAACTAATACGCCCTTCAAATTTAAAGGGTTGGGATTAAACTAAACTTCAAAGTGTAATTAACCGTTAAAACCAAAAATTAATGGGTGTCAACACAAGTGCCCAAGAGAAGATGTATGTGACATACTCTTTGTTGCAAGGCTTGAATATCCTTCTTTTTGATAAGAAGCTTTTGCTTATCCACGATAAACAACGGACGACTGCAGCGACCATAATCAGTGTATATCCGAAGTTCTTTCAATCGAATATCTCGAACCACCCCAACCTCGGTATTGACGTCAACCTGTCCACACAACAAATATTTTTCAGCCCTATATTGGCAACCGCAGTGAAACAAATAAATTTCAAAAGAAATAGAAGAGGAACGCTTACACGTCTCCTCAAACGTCTAAGAGTTGACACCAGCATATCAGGGTTGCGATGAATACCAACCCAGCAACCATTGACAAAGATCTTTGTTGCTTGAGGGATCACAGCAGGAGATATTTCCTTAAATAAATAAATGAATAAAAATCATGTGAATAGACAATTATATACTTGGGAAACCAGCTGCTTAATGGTTAACAGAGAGTTGGTGTACCTCAAAGTTCTCAGTACCCCATTCCTCCAAGAATTCCAGAATTGGGTATGCAGCTGAACCAACAGTAATATAAACCATCAAAGCAAGGTTCTTCACCAACCCACATGCCTGATGAGACAACAACCCATGAAAAAAGTAAGTTTTATAAACAGGGGAAACCATTAAACAAACTGAATATTCCGGTAAACGCCTTGTACAAAGTGGGACCTACTTGTCCTTCAGGTGTTTCTGCAGGACACATCATTCCCCACTGCGAATTGTGTAGCTGCCTTGGTTTAGCCAGTTTCCCTATGAAAAACAACCAGAGAGTTAAAAGGACTGGTGGCATGCATTAATTAGCATAAAGCGAATAAAATAAAATGACCCAGTCTAGAAAATATTTGTGTAGAGATGGAACTGGAGAATACCTTCACGGCCAATCGGAGAATTGAGTCTTCGCAAATGTGACAAGGTAGAGGCATAAGTCAAGCGATTTAACACCTGCAACGTTTCATCCCAAACAACCGACCCACTTAGGAAAAACTCAAAGCATCACACAATTTAAGAGAAGTATTTAAACAGATGATCGGTATGCAACTCAACCTGGGAGACTCCGGCTCTTGTACCCGCTGCATTTGCTTGGCCCCAGTTGCCAGTAGCAAGTGAGTATTTTAGGCCACTGGTGATAGTTTTGGCTTTTATAGCAAATTGCAGATTTACATCCTTGCCATTATCTACACACTGAGAGTGTACAGAAACAAGTAAATACAAATTGTGAAGCATAAATTCTCCACCTATTATAGAAAGACTAGAAAGTGCCGAACCTTCTGAACGTAGGACCTCACATCTCTGGTCAACTTTCTGAATAACTGCACCATAAACAAAAGCCCGAATTTCAGATAAATAACATGTCAGTTTTTCAAAAGGTTAAATGACGAGCGACGATCAAAACATGTCTGTGAACAACAAACCATTCGAAATAGACCCCCAAGCAATGGACCAGCAAGATCCAGTCTTTTATTCCCATAGTGGTCTCGATCATCCTCTGCCCTTCGGCCGAGTGCACACAACAGAAGCCGGTGGACGATATACCTGAAGGAAGCGGCAGTAGACATCATCTTAACAACAGCATCAACACGCATGTAATTATAACCCAAGATGGAAACCTACTTACCCAAAATAATAACCCTTCTTTGTCTCACAATGTTCCCCAACACCAACATGAGGAAGCATTTCTTTCTGAAGAATCTCTTTGGCATACCTGCAAAAGGGTTCTAAATTAGATTTAGAAGCAAATGAGAAAAACATGAAACCAATTCCGGCAAATTAAGTAACACAGACTTTATTCTTTTCTCTCGAGTGACACCAACAGTGGCTCCTCTTTTTCCAATGTAATCCAGAGCAACCTTCATTTACACACAGATTTTAAAAAAAACGACGCAAAAGCTTAAGAAAACATCAAAAAGGAGAATTACGGTAGACTAAGAATACCTGCTGATTCTGGATCACAAATGCTTCTTCCAAGGACGGCCGCAACAGTTCCATCATTTGAGTATCTTGAAAATTGTAACAGATGTGTTCTAATATATCTTTGTCAGCAATAAACCCTAATGCTCGAAACACAATAATAATAGGGATCTCAGTGCGGATGTATGGGAGGGTGGCACGGATATATTGGCCGGATTGACCCTGCAAGTAAGAAGAAAGGACGCATATGATTCAGAGAAAATCGAACGTGCCTCAATAATTATGAAAAAAGCATCGTTCACGTGTCATTACCCCTTTGGCACTAGTCCGAGAAAGCATTCGGACAAACATTGTACTAGGAGGCCTGTTTTGTGTCTCTGCCATGGACCGAACTTCAGCCACATAAGCATACTTGTTGGGTTGCCTCTTTTTAAACACATAGACATGATTGGTGCTCATCTTCTCTTGAGCGATCAACACCTTCTCACTGCCATTAATGATGAAATAACCACCTTGGTCATAAGGACACTCTCCTAGCTCTGTTAAATCCTTCTCGGAATTTTGATATAACGTACAGTAGCTCGACCTTAGCATAATGGGAACCTATTTAAAATCAAACAAAGATATCGCCACATTAACATATTTAAAGCATTCATTCATTAGCGGTGTTTGTTAAAAAGGCTGCATAATTTACCTTCCCAATAAAAACTTTCGTGAAATCCTGAGTCTCGGTCACTTCCTCACCATCGTGACCTTTCCTTATGACTCTTTTGGTGACATCAACATACAATGGAGCTGAATATGTCAAGTTTCTTAGCCTTGCAGCCTTAGGAAACAATGTAGCAGTTTCTCCATCTGACTCAGTCATCATAGGTTTACTGAGATATATCTGACCGAAACTAATCTTATAAACAGTCTGCAAGAATCAAGAAACAAAGATACATAAGATCCTTCATCGAATCACCGTCTGAAAGATAATATCTAATTTTACATAGTATGCGTGAGACATTTTGGTAATAAACATTGATAAACATAACTATGTATCCATGTGGCCAGCCTATCCAAAATTCACTCAACGATTTATCCAGACTGACAATGTGAAGTAAGTCAACGTGTCATTTTCGGTCGATTTCCACAATCTATGCTATACTTAGTCAACACAAATTCAGTGACGCCTCATAAAAAAAAAATTCCCTTCACACGCCTCTCCGAGCTTACAAAGCAATATTTTTCCACCGAACCATCTCAAATCTAAAGGTCGTCATCAAAAATGTCTAAAACCAATTGTAAGATCAGGATTCATATATAGGAAACCTACTTAAAACACTAAAAACTCAAAACAAAGCATAGGATTTCCTCACAATCCTTTTTCTTTTTCTCTTCTCCTTTTTCTTCTTAATCAAGGTCTTGTACTTTCAAAGTTAAATTCACTTATCAAAACGATCCCCATTTAATTCACATAATCAAATAATGCACTCAAGAAAACCTAGAAACAACATCAATCACCGAGAGCACGACACACAAGTCTCTCTATCTCTACACCGCCAAACAACATCTCAAAACCTACTCGGTGAGATATCTTTTCCATCCATTAACACTAAAACCCCTCAAACCCTAGCACACTCCGACCAATTCCTCGTTTCCTAAAAGGAATTTCAAAAAATAGCAGCAGGAAAATGAACAACCTCGGCGAAGTCCGGCTGGTGACCCGGGTTGTGCTGCGACTCGGGTCGGATCTCGATGTCGGCCGACTCGTCGACGATTTCCTGCATCGTGTTCTGAATGAACTCGTCGAACGAGTCGAGCTGCTGCCGGACCAAACCCTTCTCCTCGAAGTAGGCGCTGATGACGGCCCACGCGTCCTCCTGCGTTATCTCTTCCTCCTCGTCATCGTCGTTGTTGTCCTCATCCTCCTCCTCGTTGTACTCCGGATGAGGATCTTTGTAATTGTACTCTTGCCCGTAGTAATCTTCGTCCATGTCCATTTTTCCTGTTATCAGTTTCTGCTTGATTTCTTACTTGGTTTACTCGAGTCCAATTCTAGTTCTAGCAAGTAAAATAGGGTTCAACACGCCCTCATCCCACGGAACGGTCTGTTAGAGAGGGGGATCTGAGCGAGAGGTAAGGAACAATGAAATTGAGAGTGTGTGGAAACTGGCCTTTTATACTTAGTTAGAAACTCGGGGGCGGTGATTCAGTGAGGCGGCAGTCTATCTTCTATTTGGACTCTAATGTAGTGTTCTAACAAGAGGTGTTGTTCTAATAGGCCGATTAATTAACCGACGGTTAATTTAACCGATTTTTAGTTAATCGTAACCTAACCGGCTGAGAACCGGTTAAGATTACGGTTAAACTGATTAATCAAATCGGCGGTTAACCGAAAATCGGTGGTTAACCGTCGATTTTTTTTTAAAGCAGTCGATCGACTAAGAGATCGATTGCTGGATCGACTGAATGACAGTGAGTTTTGGTTTTGGGAAGGCAGTCGATCATTTAGTCGATCGACTAAAATTATGTCGATCGATTGAAAATCTGTCGATCAACTGAAAAATAGTCGATCGACTGCGTAGCAGTCGAACTTTTTTTTTTTGGGAAAAAATAAGTTTAAAAAAAATAAGGATTTGATTTTAATTCTAATATTAAAAATTAAAATTTTAACTTTTAATATTAGAATTAACTTGCCTACGTATCCTCGTAAAGGAATCAAAGTCCACGTAATTCGAATTTTTTTTGTTTGAAAAAAATAAGTTAAAAAAAAAGGACTTGAATTTAATTCTAATATTAAAAATTAAAATTAAATTTTAACTTGTAATATTAGAATTAAATTGCCTACGTATCCTCGAAAAGGAATCAAAGTCCACGTAGTTCTTTTACTTACCTCACTTACCTACTTACCTATTCGTCGTTGTCGTTGCTTCCCAAAGTGGTTGACTCAAACTTAAATTAAATTGTCTACGTATCCTCGAAAAGGAATCAAAGTCCACGTAGTTCTTTTACTTACCTCACTTACCTACTTACCTATTCGTCGTTGTCGTTGCTTCCCGAAGTGGTATCGTAATAGTCGTTCTTTTCGCCTTCATCTAATTGCATTTCTTGTTCTCATTTTTCGGCTTTCACCCAATTGTTTATCAACATTTGATTTTCAAGATTTTTGGATGTTAACATTGACCGACGCTCATCTAATATGTAGTCTCCCGTGCTGAAGGCATGTTCAACACAAACTGTCGAAACAGGAACGGCAAGGACCTCCTTGGAAATCCTAGAGAGAGTGGGAAAAATACTGGCCACTTTCGACCAAAACTGCACAAGATCGTTAGTATCACCATCGGGGTTTTTTGGAACCGAAGTCTGTTCAAAAACTCATAAATAACTATCTAATTCCATTGACCGACTAGCACTAGCCCTTTGCCGTTTTCGTTTAGTATCTTTAAGCAATCTCATATATGGGGCCAGAGCTCCTCGAGGGTCGTTGGGTCTTGTAGAAATGATGGGGGAAGGGGAAGGGGACACGTTAACATCACTAGAAGATGAAGATTAATCGTAATCATTAAAAGTTTCAATTAAAAGTAGTTGTGCTTGGTGAGCAACACTAAGAGGGCTAGGAATTGGTAGTCTACGAGATTCTAAAAAAGGTGTGAATGCATCGTAATAAATTTTAAGTAAGTTTTGAAGACCCTCCATCCGAAAATTCGGGTCTAAAATTTTTGCAATCAAAAAACACATCGGGAATGTAATGAAAATATTTGACCCATTTACTCAACATCCCATCGATAACATCACCTAATTCAGGGTTATCGAGTAAAGCACTACAAACAAGTACTATTTGAATACAATGATCAACAAGTATTGAGGACGTGGGATAATAAACACCGGATAAAGTCACGGTGGCATCGTTAAAAGTTTTTAAAAGGGATATCATATTATAACAATCATCCCACATATGCGAAAACAAAGCGAAATCGACATCTTCATTATTAAAAAATGTACACAATGCATCTCTTTATTCAAATGTATCATTAAGTAATTTATAAGTAGAGTTCCAACGATTTGGCACATCTAATGAAGTTTTTTTTTTTGATGCAATTGATTGGCCTTGCAAAATCTTCGCCATTTTTTTTGAAGCGAATCGTGGTTTCGTAGATAAGATATAGCACTCCTAATCGGTTGAATTTTAGACTTAAAAAGAGTTTAACCATCTTAAACACATAAATTCAAAATATGACAAATGCATCTAATATGAAAAAATTTGCCGCTAATAGCGGGTGGACAAGTAATTTTTAACAATTCTAAACTAGCCGTATTAGCGGCGGCATTATCAAATGAAATTAAAAAAATTTTGTTAGTTAAATGATACTCGGACAAAACAGTGGAGATTTTTTTTCGAAATATTCACCGCCGTATGTTGGCTATCGAACTTTCTATATACAATTAAATATTTTTGCAAAGTCCAAGAATTATCAATCCAATGGCAAGTAATTCCCATATAATTATGATTTTTAAAATGATCCGACCAAATATCCGAACATATAGAGACACCATGAGGCAAACTATAAAATATTGAAATCAAATTCAATTTATACTCACCGGCCCTTTTTTCAATATCGCTAGTTAATTTATTTCGTGAAATCCTAGTGCTATATGGATTAAATGCACCCCTAGTATAATCTTCATAATGACTACTATGCGCATGATTAAAAGGAAGACTCATAGCGGAAACAAATTTTGCAAGAAACTTTCGATGACCACTTTCGGTATATTGAAATAAAGTAGAAGAACTCGTACCTTGGCCGCCGGTCCTGCCGGCGACGGTAGATGAAGATGAGAAGTTTAGTTGTGTTTGAAAACTACCGGCGCCGTATTTATTGAGATGCTTCTTCTCCATGTGGTATTTGAGCGACCCGTAGCCTTTATTATTTTCAGAACCGAAGGCGTAATGAGAATTTCAATAACTGCATTGCGCTCGAGATTCGCCGTTGATCTTCTTTTTTGTGAAATGCAATCGGAAGATGGGGGAAACAAATTCCCTCGGTTTCGATTGAGGCGGCGGCATATCACCCATCGCTTTCTCCTCATCTTCATCCAAATTGAAGGTCGCTTCTTCTACATCGGAGCTCGGTAATTCCTCTTCAAAATTGGTTTGTTTCGAGTCGAAGTTGATTTTATTATACAGGTTCTCAACTTCTTCCGCCGTCATCTCATCGGAAACGTAATCTCCGGCGACGGCCGAAGATTCTCGTCGAGAAGAAGTTGGAGTGTTGGTATTGACATCACGGGAAGAGCTTGCCATAGTGATATTATAAAAGAGAATTAAGTAAAACGAGATTAGGAATGAATAATAAGAATATTATTGATAATTTTTTTCTTGCACAAATTAGAAACTTGACTTCTTTAAGCTTGAAAATATAAGAGAAGAAGAAGAATAGTAGATGAATTYGTGTGAGGATTGGTGTTGGAGAGTGGGGTATTTATAGGTATCAAAATCTGCAAAAAAAAAAAAATAATAAAATAAAAAAACCGTTGTTAACCGGCGGTTAAACCGGTTAACCGCAGTTAAACCGCCTAACGGCTATTTTCTTTTGAATTTGAGCCGTCGATCATCAACGGCTAATTGATCTCAGCCATTGATTTTCAACGGCTAATCCACATACCAGTCGATCGACTGATCACTTTAAAAAA
>BMAC01000433.1:532787-556134 GCA_014905375.1 Phtheirospermum japonicum | reverse complement strand
TATATATATATATATATATTATTTTTGTAATTGATATTATTATTTTCCAATTTTATTTTATATTTTTCTCAATTTTTTTATTATTAGATTTATTTAATAATTTCATAGAATTTAATTATGAGAATCTTAAGTTAATTTAACTTATTTTTTATTTTTCTCTTTAATTTTATCCGATTATTGAATTTTTTATTTTATTTCGTATTTATAATTTAATTATAAGTTCTTATATTTTTATCTATACGATATTATTAATATCTTTAATATTATTTTACATCATTTAAAAATATTTATATTTTATTTTTGATTTTTTGGGTTTTTCAAGTTTATTAACTAATTATTTACATTTATTTATATATTAAATTTAATATTTTATATTTTATTCAGATTTTTTTATATTGTTTTTATTTTCACAGATTTTATATATAATTTATACATAATTCTTCTATTTATTTAATATTTTCTTCACATAAATTATAATCTCCAAAAAAATTATATAAATAATAAATATGAATTACTATAAATAGTAAGTAAAATGAGCGGAAAAATCTTGGAAAACATATTTAAAAACACTAGTCTTTTTATATATATATAGATTCATTATTTTTTTTAAATCTGCACTAATTTTTTTTATTTTTTTTGTAAATGTTAGTTGTTGTTTTTTTAATTGAATGTTTGTTAGTATTTTTTTTAAATTTATTAATTTTTAATTAAATGTTCATTACATTCGAACATAATCCTCCTTGATTTTTTGCCGAGACTCAAACTTGATAATCATTACTTTCTTACAAAACTTTAAACAAATGAACATACATTTAAAAATGAATGAATCTCTAAGTAAAAACTCGTAAACATGAAGCTAAAAGGGTAACGAACATCGCTAGTGGACTATCATGCTTCGTTCCCCAGGATGCACAGTATAATGGTTAACGGATCGAATCGAATTGAGTATAAGGTTTTAATACTCGGGTTCAACTATTACTCGAATAAAGGGGTAATGATTAATATTTGTGTTCGTCTTCGTTCAATTAGTATATTGTACAATTCGAGTTCGTTCGTATTTAACTCATTTAATTTAACGACCATTCGATTTTCTTGTTTAGATCAAGTTCGAATTAATGCTTTCTCATTAAATTATTTTTTATCAAAAAATAAAATATAGTAAACATACATACATACATAAATATATATACATATATAGGTATGTTCGCGAACGCTCGGTAATGTTCGCAAACATGTTCGTGTTCGTTCGATTATTAAACAAGCCTAGTTTTTATTTCAAGCTCGATTCGATTATTAAACAAACGAGTCTTTGTTCGCGAAAGTTATGTTCGTTAACAACACTATTCGCTGGCCTCATCCAGCAAAATCTTAGTAAGTGTATGCAGCTGCATCCACTCAAATATATTTTTCAAGTTAAATTGATGAGCCCGTGTATTACTATCTTCTTAGTAAGTTTATATAGCTACGTCCACTCAGATAAAATTTTAAAATTAAATTGATGAACCCGTGTATTAAGTACTAAGGGATAAATTTGTATGTTAAATTATGTATTTTGTGTTTAATGTGATGAACATGTATTAGGATCAATGAACATTTTCTGATTAAATTGTTAAACATGGGAGAATTTTTTTGTTTAAATTAATGAATATTACTCCCTCCTTCCCAAAATAATAGTAATGCGATTGATTCACACAAATTAAAAAATGAGTAGTTTTATATAGTTAAGTCATTAATTTAAATATTATTTTTTGATTATACCTTTCTTGAATTTGTCAATGTCAACCAGTACTTTTAGAAATCGGTGTTGGAATTGGTATTTTTGTCGTTGGAATAGTAAGATTTTGCATTTTAATCATCAATTTTTAATTTATCACGAAAAACATTAGTATTTCAAAAATATTAATTAAAAGTATGTGTGAATATGAAAAATTAATGATATGTTAAATATGATAATTAAACTGTTTTTATGGGACGAACGAAAATAGAATACTTGACTTTTTTTTGGACAGTAGAAATATTTTTTGATGAGGCATAAATAGGCCAGACCCGAATTGGGGTAGACCTGGATCCAGATAGCCAAAGAAGGGAGCTCAGGATGGCTTACGCTTGGTTTGACCGGGTTCTCTTAAAAGCTGAATAGATCAGAGCAAGGTCACCCCAGCCCAGGAGTTGTCCTGAGCTGATAGAGACCTCCTTTGAGATAAACCTTGAAATATAAAGGCAGGCTTGCCGATATAAAGGAGAGCAGGACTAGGGAAGACCTGGTCCTTGATCCCCGTCGGGGGGACAAGTGGAACCACTTGTCAGAGTGTGTTGTTTAAACGGCCCTTGATTCGCGGCCTTTGTTTTCGAGATTCCAAAAGGGGTCCCCACTGGGAAAAACTATAAGTATCTCAGCCCCAAGGCTGAGAGAGGTATGTCATTCTTTGTGCATTCCTTGCTTTGCTCACCAGAAACACTCTATACGCTTTCTGACTTAAGCATCGGAGAGGTTTCCACCGGAAAACCCCCGGTGGTCCTTTTCTGACGTGTTTGTGTGTGTAGGTTGGGAAATAGCGCAAGGTTCAAGCGTGGTCATATTTTTGGGTGAAACAATTGGCGCCGTCTGTGGGAAATCTCTGAGCTAAGGCGTGAGTTTTTGAATGGCTTCAGACGGGTTGTGATGGAATCTTGTGGGAGAACTGGGCGGAACCCCTAGTTCCACCGCGCCGTGGGGCATGCCACGGTCGGAAGAGCCATCGACGACAAGGCCAGAGGGGGCAGAGCCGTCAGTAGCAACTGGACTAGGCACTGCACCACCCCCCTCCGGCGGATCTACGCCCGCCGTTGGTGGATCGTTGAACGACACCTTTCTCAGGCAGCTGTTTGAGCTCATCGGTAAGGATGTGGAAGTAGCTGTGGAGAAGAAATTCGCAGAAATCTCGACGCCGCCATCCAACACACCACCAACTAGGACTGTTCCATTGACAGAAACGGAACCGCTGCGCGGCCAGTGCACTGATCGGACTCCCCTCCAGGACAGAGAAGAACATTTCTCCACTTCCGATAGCGAGACGTCAAGCCAGGCCAACCCAGGCCTGGCTGAGCAGATGCAAAGCTTGCAGAAGGAGGTGAGAGAGTTCAAGAGGAAGATGGCGGGCACCAGTACGGATCCGGCGCGGAGAGGCACGCCATTTATGGAGGAAGTCATGTGTGATGATGTACCGGCCTCGTATAGGTCTTTAGGCTTCAAGTATAATGGGACCATAGATCCGTGGGACCATCTCAGCCGCTTTGTAATCGCAGCAGCGGTACATAAGTTCTCTGATGCGGTCATGTGCCGGGTCTTCCCAATGACTTTCACCAAGTCAGCTCAGCTCTTGTTTAGCCAGTTGCCGCCGCTCTCCATCAGCAATTTTGACGAGTTCAGCTCAGCCTTCTTGCATCAATTCACTAGCTGCCGAAAATACAAGAAGATGGCGCTTGAGCTGTTTAGTCTAAAACAGAAAGAGGGCGAAAGCTTATGTGCTTATATTAATCAATTTATTAATGCAAAACTCGAGGTGCCTTCTGCGTCAGAGGAGCTCTTGGTGAACGCACTTGTACAAGGCCTCAGAAGAGGAGAGTTGTTCCAATCGCTGGTGGTGAAGCCAGCTCTGAAGTTCGGAGAGCTCTTGGAGAGAGCAGAAAAGTATATCCATTTGGAAGAAGCCCTGAAGATCAAGGACGAGGGAGAGAAGAAAAGGGAGAGATATGATAGAGAATAAAGGGCACCATTAAAAAAGTCCAGGCCAGACCTGTCTGGGGGAAGACCTCGCTTCAATCGATATACGCCTCTGGCGACTCCACAGGGGGAAATCCTACAAGCAATAGAGAGGCATCCAGACCTGAAATGGCCTAAAACTTATTCACAGAAGCCTAAAGGTCTAACAGATTCTGTCATTTTCATAACGACTATGGATATGACACAGACCAGTGCACTCATCTGAAGGATGAGCTGGAGAGAATGGTGCAAGCCGGGCATCTTAAGGAATATGTGCGAATGAGAAAAGAGGAGGCCAAGTCTGATCATGGCAGTCATGGCCGACCCAAACAAAATAAGCGTGATCAAGATAGGGGGCATAATGACGGAAGACACAATGAACAGACCCAGGCCATACGGGGTGAGATTCTGATGATCACAGTGGGCGAGTGGGATGAGCACTCCAAACGAACCCAAAACAGTTACGTGCGCGCTGCACGGGATTTAGCAAGAAAGGGAAAAGAAGTTGGACAGGTAGCGCCGAGTCCAAATGTTTGCTTTGGGTCAGAGGATGAGGAGGGGATTCTAGCTCCTCATATGGATGCTCTGGTCATTACGATTACTATAGCCAATTATAATGTCCGACGAATCTTCGTGGATACAGGGAGTTCGGTGGACATCATGTTCTCCGAATGCTTTAGGAAGATGAACCTAGATGTAGAGTTGGAAGAGGTTACGACATCGTTGGTAGGATTTGTGGGAGGTGAGTTAAAGCCCCTTGGAGCTGTTAACCTCCTAGTCACATTAGGGGATGAGCCTTATAGGCAGACCTGGACAGTTCGGTTCCTGGTGGTAGATGCAGCTTCCTCATATAATGTGATGATGGGAAGACCTTCTTTGAGAAAATTTCAAGCAGTGGTCTCGATTTACCACATTAAATTGAAATTTCCTGCTCACGATGGAGTAGGTGAAGCAAGAGGAGACCAGTATGCATCAAGGTAGACATACGTCGAGAGTATTAGGCGAAGTGAAGAGGAAAGACAGGCCAAGAGGGCTCAGATAGAGGATAGACCCAAAACGATCGAGAGGGAAGAGAACTTAATGACTGTGGAGGTAGTCCCAGGGGATGACAGTCGAGTCCTTCGCGTCGGGACAACTCTTAGTCCGGGGGTTTTGGCTGACTTGGTAGCGCTACTACGAGAGAATGCAGATATATTTGCCTGGTCTCCCCAAGACCTTGTCGGTATCGATCCAGAAGTGGCCGAACATCACCTCAATATCAGCCCTGCAATAAAGCCAGTCAAGTAGAGGAAGCGCAATTTCGGGCCAGAGAAGGAGGCCATTATAGAGGCTGAAGTAGAGAAGTTGTCGAAAGCTAAGCATATCCAGGAAATACAATTTCCTGAGTGGCTCTCCAATGCCGTGCTGGTCCCTAAGACCCTAGATGACTGGCGCATGTGCATAGATTTCCGCGACCTCAACAAGGCTTGCCCCAAAGACCATTATCCATTGCCAATGATAGATCAGCTGGTCGATTCCACATCAGGTTGCGAGCTCTTAAGTATGATGGACGCCTCGCAGGGTTATCACCAGATCCGGCTGGCCAAGGATGACCAAAAACGTGTTAGCTTTATAACCCCGAAAGAGACGTATTGCTATGTGGTCATGCCATTTGGGTTTAAGAATACAGGCGCCACATACCAGCGATTGGTAGACAAGATGTTCAAGAACCAGCTTGGGCAAGCAGCACCTTCATCTCCATAAAGAGCTTTTACGCTTCTATTACCCGCCCCTTTTTTGATTTGAGTAGGTGATTCGGAATATGGAGGTCTATGTGGATGATATGCTGGTAAAGAGCATGAAAGCAACTTTGCATGTGGACGACCTGAGGGAGACCTTCGATACCCTAAGAAGATATAGAATGAAGCTCAACCCCAAGAAATGCATGTTCGGGGTAAGAGCTGGAAAATTCCTGGGCTACATGGTCACGGAGAAAGGTATCGAGGCTAACCCGGAAAAGGTAAGAGCCATTATGGATATGCAAGCACCAAGGAACGTCAAAGAAATGCAGTGCTTGGCAGGTCAGGTCAATGCCTTGAGTCGATTCGTCTCGCGCTCAGCTGAGAAGAGCTTGCCATTTTTTCAAGCCCTACGTAAGAAGGCCAAATTCCAGTGGAGCAATGAATGCGAAGATGCGTTTAAAATGCTGAAGGAACATCTGGCTAGCATGTCCCTACTTACAAAGCCGATTCAAGGAGAGCCTTTAATCCTGTACTTATCAGTAGGACAACAGGCAGTCAGCTCTGTCCTTCTTAGAAAAGAAGGCAAGGTCCAGAGGCCGGCCTACTACTGGAGCAAGGTCTTGCATGATGCAGAGGTGCGGTATGTAGAAATAGAACGAGCGATTCTGGCTCTGATTGGCACAGCTCGGAAGCTACGCACGTACTTCCTCTCACACAGCATTATTAGACGGACCAACCTACCATTGAAGGCCATAATGGATAAGCCAGAAGCGCCAGGGAGGCTGGTCAAATGTATAATAGAGCTCAGCGAGTTCGATATCACGTTTGAGGCCAGGACAGCCATTAAGGCCCAGACATTGGCTGATTTCATGCAGGAAATGGTCAGCTCTCCCGACGATAAGCAAGGATGGACAATTCTCATGGATGGTTCAGTGGGAAATCAGGGTTGCGGAGTAAGAATTGTTTTAATTAATCCGGCAGGTGTAGCCACCGAGTATGCGATGCGCTTGAACTACGCTCTGTCCAATAACGCAGCCGAGTATGAGGCCCTCCTGAGAGGAGTTCAGATGGCAAGGGACTTAGGGGCAGATCAGGTATGCGCAAGGGTGGATTCCCAGCTGGTCTGTAAGCAGATAAGTGGGGATTTTGAAATCAGGGAAGAGAGCATGCAGAAGTACCTAGCCCAGTTTAGGGAACTGGCCAAGGATATGAAGGCCTTGACAGTCCTTCAAATCCCCAGGGAAGAGAATGGAAGAGCAGACTATCTGACAAAAGTAGCTAGCTCAGCTATGGATTGTCAGGAAAGGGTGATCACTCTGCTAATGGAAGATAAATAATTCAGGATAGAGCAGGTGTGCTTGGTAATTGAGAGAACTAACTGGCGTTCCCCCATAAAAATATATCTAGAGAAGGGAGAACTGCCAAAAGATAAGAAAGAGTCAGTAAAGGTCAAAACCAGGGCTGCGCGATTTTGCTTGATTAAAGGAGAGCTATTTCAAAGGGGGTTTGGACAGCCTCTCTTACGATGCCTAAGCTCAGACGAAGGTATTCATGTTCTTAAGGAGGTTCATAAAGGATGTTGTGGCAATCATATGGGTGCTAGAACCCTTTCGAGCAAGGTCTTGCGAGCAGGTTACTTCTGGCCACAATTGAGAGGAGAGGCAGAAAATTTTGTGCGGACTTGTGAAAGATGTCAGAAGAACTTGCCCTTAACACACAAACCTGCGGAGGAGCTCATGACGATGAGCTCTCCTTGTCCATTTTCCAAATGGGGGATAGATCTGGTTGGTCCTTTCCCCACGGCCCCGGCCCAAAAGAAGTTCTTAATAGTAGCCATCGATTATTTCAGTAAATGGGTGGAGGCCGAAGCTTTGGCAAAAATCACGAAGGATGCGGTGATGAAATTTTTGTGGAAAAACGTTGTATGGAGGTTTGGTATTCCCAGGATCTTGGTCTCAGACAATGGCACCCAGTTCATGGGTGCCAGAATCAAAGCTTGGTGCGCAAAAATGAAAATCGACCAACATTTCACATCTGTCTACCATCCACAGGCCAATGGACAAGTTGAGGTGACCAACCACATACTTGTACAAGGAATTAAAATACGTCTGGAGAAGTCTGGAGGTAGATGGGTCGATGAGCTCAGTCCAACTCTATGGGCGTACAGGACTAATCCCAATGAGACCACGGGGGAAACGCCATTCAGTCTGGTTTATGGCATGGATGCTGTGGTCCCCGCTGAGATTAGTATGGAAACTCATCGAGTTTAGAACTTCGCTGAGGAACAAAATGAGCTCTTGATTCGGGATGCGCTGGATTTGGTCGACGAGAAGAGAGAAAGAGCTGCCGTTAGAATGGCGCACATCAAGGGAAGAATCAAAGCAACCCATGACAAGTCTGTGATCAAGAGAAATTTCCAGGTGGGAGACTTGGTCTTAAGAAGAGCCGATTTAGGGAAAGATAACGGAAAGCTGGATGCTGCCTGGCAAGGGCCACTCCGGGTCACTGAAGTCTTAGCAGGCGGAGCATACAAGTTAGAAGAGCTGGATGGAGTTGAAATTCCTCGCGCGTGGAACATTGTAAATTTACGGAAATTTTATGTATAAATATAATCTTACGATGTTTTATTAATAATAATGCAGGTCTATTCTTGCCCGTCAAACTAAAATAAGTCTTCATAAAAGCTAGGATTGGCTAAGGGCGGATGCCCCATTTTCCTGACCTGAGTGTCAGTTTAAGCCAGGATTGGCTAAGGGCGGATGCCCCATTTACCTGACCTGAGTGTCAGTTTAAGCCAGGATTGGCTAAGGGCGGATGCCCTCAATTTTGCCTGACCTGAGTGTCAGTTTAAGCCAGGATTGGCTAAGGGCGGATGCCCAATTTTCCTGACCTTATTGTCAGTTTAAGCCAGGATTGGTTAAGGCCGGATGCCCCATATTCCTGACCTAACTGTCAGCTTAAGCCAGGATTGGCTAAATCGGGATACTTGTGAGAATGCCTGGTCTGGATGATAATTTAAGTCGGGAGTGGCTTAAGGCAGCTGCGCATGAGATGCTCGACTAGAGTCGATGCAGATCTGGCCAAAAGAGAATTCCCCAAAACTACAGATCTGAAGGTAGGTTCAAAAGCCTGGGTTAGCTAAAAACTCGAAAAAGAGCTTACTTCGCTAAGATTGATGGAACAAAAGCAGGAAATTGAAATTTTCGGCGAAAATACTCTTTTATTCATTGTAAAAATTGGGCAATATAAATAGAATTTCACACGTCTTCTACAACGACTAGCAATATTGATTAAAATGCAGGAAATAAACAGAAAACAAGAAAAGCTTAATAAGCTACTCTTGAAACCTAGCTATGAGAAAAAGGGGCCCTCCGAACACCAGCCAGAGCGTGGCGGACGTGCCACAGCTCGCGTTCGGTCTCATGGTAGCATTTCCAGTATTTATCAGCCCGTTCAGATATGGCGTGAGCTTCACCGGCGACAATAGCCAGTCAGCTCACCGACTCCGTCAAGTCGGCCTTCTCTTCCTACAACTGGCGATTCAGTTGCCGCAGCTCAGCCCACTCTCACTTATAGTGGCGTTTCTTCTGCCTTTTCCTCTCCAGGAGGCGGTACAGATAGCCAATTTTCTCTCGGAGCATGGTCAGTTTGTCAGAAAGCTTAAAATTTTCAACGACCAAGAGATGTTTTTTCGCTTGACAATATCGAGTTCTTCAAGAAGGGGGGATGAATCCATTTTAGAGAATTGAAGGAAAATGAGTTACACACACACATATATAAAGAAAACGGAGGCACGTGCCAAGGAATAAAAAGGTATGTCATTCTTTTGTGCATTCCTTCTTTGCTTCGTGAAAACACCTCATACGCTTTCTGACTTAAGCATCAGAGAGGTTTCCACCGGAAAACCACCGGTGGTCCTTTCTAACGTGTGTTTGTGTGCAGGTCAATAAGGCACATCAGTCCTCAGGCAGAGTCATATCTTGGGGTGAAACAATTGGCGCCGTCTGTGGGAATATCGATCAAGCTAAGACGTGAGGATCTTCTATGGCTTCAGATGGTTTGCGATGGAATTTGGTGGGAGAACTCGGTGGCACTCCAAGCTCTGCCTCGCCATGGAGTGTGCCGCAATCGGCAGGGCCATCGGTGATGGGGCCAAAGGGGGCAGAGCCATCAGCAGCGGCTGCGCCGAGCACTACGCCACCCCCACTTGGTAGATCTGCGCCAGTTACTGGTGGTTCATTCAATGAATCTTTCCTCATGCAGGTCTCGGAGCTCATCGGCAAAGCCGTGGAGACGGCTGTAGAAAAGAAGTTTACAGAGATGTCGACGCCGCCATCCAACGCACCGCCAGCTAGGACTGTGCTGCTGACAGAAACTGAACCGCTGCGTGGTCAGCGCACTGATCGGACCCCCCTCCAAGACAGAGAAGACCTCTCCACTTCCGATAGCGAGACATCGAGCCAGGCTAATCTGGGCCTGGCTGAGCAGATGTAGAGCCTGCAGAAGGAGGTGAGAGAATTTAAGAGGAAGATGGTGAGTGAGAGCGTGGTCTCATCAAGGAGAGGTACGCTGTTTACCGAGAAGGTCATGCGCGATGACGTGTTGGCTTCCTACAGGTCCCTAGGTTTTGAGTATAATGGGACTACCAATCCGTGGGATCATTTGAGCCGATTTGAGATCGCGGCAGCTCTGCATAAATTTTCAGATGCGGTCATGTGCCGGGTCTTCCCGATGACCTTCACCAAGTCAGCTCAGTTATGGTTTAGCCAGCTGCCGCCACGCTCTATCAGCAACTTTGATGAGTTCATCTTGGCCTTCTTGCACCAGTTCACCAGCTGCAGGAAGTACTAGAAGATGCCACTTGAACTGTTTAGCCTAAAGCAGAAGGAGAACGAGAGCCTGCGTGCTTATATCAATAGGTTTACAACAGCAAAGCTAGAGGTGCCTTCTGCATCGGAAGAGCTCCTCGTGAACGCACTAGCACAGGGCCTTAGACGTGGGGAATTTTTTCAGTCGCTGGTGGTGAAGCCAACTCTGAAATTCGGAGAACTCTTGGAAAGGGCTGAGAAGTACATGCATCTGGAGGAAGCCCTGAAAATTAAAGACGAAGGGGAGAAGAAGATATAGAGATATGAAAGGGAGGAGAAAGCGCCGATGAAAAGGTCTAGGCCAGACCTGCCTGGGGGACGACCTCATTTTGATAAATACATGCCCTTGGCGACCCCCCAGGGGGAGATCTTGCAAGCGATTGAAAGGCACCCAGATCTCAAATGGCCCAGAACCTACTTGCAGAAGCCAAGGAAAGAAAGATCGGATCGATTTTACAAATATCATAACGAGTATGGGCACGACACAGATCAGTGCACCCATTTGAAGGATGAGCTGGAGAGAATGGTGCAAGCTGGGCACCTGAAAGAATATGTGAAAAGGCAAAGGGAAGAGCCCAGGTCTGGCTACCGCAACAGCAATCGACCTCAGTCGGGTAAGAATGAGCAGGATAATAGGCAAAATGGGGAGAGAAGGAATGAGCAGAGCCAGGCCATACGGGGTGATATCCTGATGATCACAAGGGGCGAGTGGGATGAGCACTCTAAATGAACCCAAAACAGTTATGGGCATGCTGCACGAGATTTAACGAGAAAGGGAAGAGAGGTTGGACAGATAACGCCGAGCCCAAATGTTTGCTTTGGGTCAGAGGATGAGGAGGGGATTCTAGCTCCTCATATGGATGCCCTGGTCATTACGGCTACTATAGCCAATTTTAATGTCCGACGAATCTTCGTGGATACAGGAAGCTCGGCGGACATCATGTTCTATGAATGCTTCAGGAAGATGAACCAAGATGTTGAGCTGGAAGAGGTTACGACATCATTGGTGGGATTCGCAGGGGCCGCGTTAAAGCCCCTTGGAGCTGTTAACCTCCTGGTTACTTTAGGGGATGAGCCATATCGGCAGACCAAGACAGTTCGGTTTCTAGTGGTAGATGCGGCTTCCTCCTATAACGTGATGTAGGAAGACCTTCCCTGAGCAAATTTCAAAAAGTAGTCTCAATCTATCATATGAAGCTGAAATTCCCTGCTCAGGATGGAGTAGGCGAGGCGAGAGGTGATCAGTATGCGTCGAGGCAGACGTATGTAGAGAGCATCAGACGAAGCGAAGACAAGAGACAGGTCAAGAGGGCCAGAACAGAGGACAGACCCCGATTGACTGAAAGGGAGGAAAACCTGATGGCTGTGGAAATAGTCCCGGGGGATGATAGTCGAGTCCTCCATGTGGGGACAACTCTCAGTCCAGACGTTCTAACAGACCTGGTGTCATTGTTAAGAGACAGTGCGGATGTGTTTGCCTGGTCTCCCCAAGACCTGGTGTGGATTGACCCAGAGGTGGCTGAGCATCGCCTCAACATTAGCTCTGACATGAAGCCGGTCAAGCAGAAGAAACGTAACTTTGGGCCAGAGAAGGAGGCCATTATTGAGGCCGAGGTGGATAAGTTACTGAAAGCTAAACATATCCAGGAAATACAATTTCCTGAGTGGCTCTCAAATGCTATGCTGGTCCCAAAGACTCAGGAGGACTGGCGTATGTGCATTGATTTTCGAGACCTTAACCATGCTTACCCAAAGGACCACTACCCTCTGCCAAGGATCGACCAGCTGGTCGATTCCACCTCCGGTTGTGAACTCCTGAGCATGATGGATACCTCACAGGGTTATCACCAGATCAGGCTGGCGATGGAGGACTGGAAGCGAGTTAGCTTTATAACCCCGAAGGGGACGTATTTCTACGTGGTCATGCCGTTTGGGCTCAAGAATGCGGGCGCCACATACCAGCGATTAGTGGATAAAATGTTTAAGAGCCAGCTCGGACGAAATATGGAGGTTTATGTGGATGATATGCTAGTGAAAAGCATGAAGGCAACGTCGTATGCGAATGACTTGAGGGAGACCTTTGATGCCCTAAGGAAATATAGAATGAAGCTCAACCCTAAAAAATGCATGTTCGGGGTAAGAGCTGGGAAATTCCTGGGCTACATGGTTACAGAAAAGGGTATCGAAGCTAATCCCGAGAAGGTGAAGGCCATTATGGATATGAAGGCACCAAGAAATGTTAAAGAAATGCAGTGCTTGGCAGGACGGGTCAATGCCATAAGTCGATTTGTCTCGCGGTCCGCGGAAAAAAGTTTGCCATTCTTTCAGGCCTTGCGAAAGAAAGCCAAATTCCAATGGAGCAGTGATTGTGAGGAGGCGTTTAAACTGCTGAAGGAGCACCTGGCTAGCATGACCTTTCTCACAAAGCCTATTCAAGGAGAGCCTCTAATCTTGTACTTATTAGTTGGACAGCAGGCAGTCAGCTCTGTCCTACTCCGGGAAGAGGGCAAGGTACAGAGGCCGTTTTATTATTGGAGCAAGGTCTTGCATGATGATGAGGAGAGATTTGTTGAGATAGAACGAGTAATGCTGGCTCTGGCTGGCACAGCTCGCAAGCTACGCCCATACTTTCTCTCTCACAGCATAGTTGTGCGGACCAACCTACCATTGAGGGCCATAATGGATAAGCTAGAGGCATCGGGAAGACTGGTCAAGTGGATAATAGAGCTCAGTGAGTTTGATATTGCGTTTGAAGCTAGGACAGCTATTAAGGCCCAGGCATTGGCTGATTTTGTACAAGAAATGACCAGCTCTTCCGATGACAAGCAAGAGTGGACAATTTTCACGGATGGCTCTGTAGGAAGTCAGGGCTGGAGTAGTTTTGATTGACCCAGCGGGCGTGGCCACTGAATATGCCATACGCCTGAGTTATGCTCTGTCCAATAATGCGGCCGAGTACGAGGCCCTCTTGAGAGGGGTCCAGATGGCCAGGGATTTGGGAGCGAGCAGGTATGCGCAAGAGTAGACCCGCAACTGGTTTGCAAATAAATAAGCGGGGATCTTGAGACCAGGGAAGAGAATATGCAGAAATACTTAGCCAAGTTCAGAGAGTTGGCCAAAGGTATGAAAACCCTGACAGTCTTACAAATCCCCAGAGAAGAAAATGGAAGAGTAGACTATTTGGCCAAGATCGCAAGTTCAGCCGTAGATTGTCAAGAGAGGACAATTACACTGTTAAGAGCAGATGAGGAATTTGGCACGGAACAGGTCTATTCAATAAACGAAGGAGACGATTGGCGCTCTCCTATCATCTCCTACTTAGAAAAAGGAGAGTTGCCGGAAGATAGGAAAGATAGAGTGAAAGTGAGAGTTAGATCCGCCCATTTTTGTCTGATCAAAGGGGCTTTATTTCGGCGTGGATTTGGACGACCTTTACTGCGATGTTTGAGCTTGGAGGAAGGCACCCATATCCTGAAAGAGATCCACGAAGGCTGTTGTGGTAACCATATGGGGGAAAGGGCCCTAGCTAGTAAAATATTAAGAGCTGGCTACTTCTGGCCATCACTGAGGAGAGAGGCCGAGGATTTCGTGAAAAGATGTGAAAAATGTCAGAAGATGTCCCCCTTGATTCATCAACCGGCGGAAGACCTGATGACAATGAGTTCTCCTTGCCCTTTCGCGAAGTGGGGGATCGACCTGGTCGATCCATTCCTAATGGCTCCAGCTCAGAAAAAGTTCCTCATTGTAGCCATTGACTACTTCAGCAAATGGGTCGAGGCGGAAGCTCTGGCGAAAATAACAGAAGAGGCAGTGATGGGTTTCATCTGGAAGAATATTGTTTGTCGTTTTGGCATACCAAGGGTGATGATATCAGACAATGGTACTCAGTTCATGGGAGCCAAAATTAAAGCTTGGTGCGCCAAGATGAAAATCCAGCAGCATTTCACATCTGTCTACCACCCACAAGCAAATGGGCAGGTCGAGGTAACTAATCGCATTCTTGTTCAAGGGCTCAAATCACGATTGGAGAAGTCAGGAGGAAAATGGGTAGAAGAGCTGAATGCAGTACTCTGGGCATACCACACGAACCCTAAAGAAAGCACAGGTGAAACTCCATTTAGCTTGGTGTATGGCATGGATGCCGTCATTCCTGCAGAAATCAGCCTCGAGACTCACCGAGTGCAGAGTTACGATGAAATTAAGAATGAAGCACTGGTGCAGGATGCGTTAGATCTGATCGAAGAAAAAAGAGACCGGGAAACGGTGAAAATGGAACATGTGCGGGGACGTGTCCGAGCAGTCTACAACAAAACGGTCCAAAAGAGATGCTTCCAAAGGGGAGACCTGGTCCTCAGAAGAGCTGACCTGGGAAAATCCAAGGGAAATCTAGACGCTGTGTGGCAAGAACCGTTCAGGGTCATCCAAGTCTTAGCCGGCGGCGCTTACAAATTGGAGGAGCTTGACGGAACTGAGATCCCCCGTGCATGGAACGTTGTTAATTTACGGAAATCTTATGTATAAATGTAAAAACTTCTGAATGATTTTATCAAATGATAATGCAGGTCTTTCTCGTGCTACAAAACCAGAGTCCTCATTTAAGCCAGGATTGGCTAAGGACGGATGCTCCATTTTCCTGACCTAATTGTCAGTAAAAGCCAGGATTGGCTTAGGGCGGATGCCCCATTTTCCTGACCTGATTGTTAGTAAAAGCTAGGATTGGCTAAGGGGGATGCCCCATTTTCCTGACCTGATTGTCAGTAAAAGTCAGGATTGGATAAGGGCGGATGTCCCATTTTCCTGACCTGATTGTCAGTATAAGCCAGGATTGGCTAAGGGCGGATGCCCCATTTTCCTGACCTGATTGTTAATTTGAGCTAGGATTGGCTAAGGGTGGATGTCCCGGTCTCCTGGCCTGATGGTCAGGGGAAGCCAGGATGGGCTTAGGGTGGCTGCCTGCAAAATATTTTCATTTGAATAACAGGATAAGCCAGGATTGGTTAAATGCGGGTGCTCATGCCAACACCCGACCTGATTAAAAGACTCTAAATACGAAGGCACGATTTGCGGGTCAACCTCAAACATGAACTGATGGAAGGTGGAGACCTTACTTTCCCAGATCTAGCTGTAAGCCTAAAAACGCCTGAATAGGCTAAAGCTTGGAGAAATTTAATCCATTTGGTTTGATGGAAAATTAAAGGGAAAATATTCTCATTCTATTAACATTCTGGCAAATACAAAAAAAGATTTTGCTCACGTCTTCTGCGAAGACTAGCAAATTTGATTACAATGCAGGAAATAACATAAAAGGAAAATCAACAAAATCCCAGGAAAACCTAAGAGGCTCTCCGATCAGCGGCCAAGTCACGACGGACGCGCCACAGCTCGCGCTCCATCTCATGATAGCGCTGACGGTACTTGTCAGCCCACTTAGAGATGGAGTGCGCTTCGCCGGCGATCGTCAGCCGGCTCACCGACTCCGCAAAGTTGGCCTTCTCTTCCTGCAACTGGCGATTCAGTTGCCAAAACTCCGCCCACTCTCATTTATAGTGGCGTTTCTTCTGCCTTTTTCTCTCCAGAAGACGGTAGAGGTAGCCGACCTTCTCTCTGAGCATGATCAGTTTGTCAGAGAGCTTGAAATTCTCGACGACCAAGGAGATGTTCTTCCGCTTAACTATATCAAGTTCTTCGAGAAGAGGAGAGGAAGCCATTTCAGAAAACTAGAGAAAAATGAGCCATACATACACGTATATAAAGGAATAGTGGCACGTGCCGAGGAATCAAAAAGTACTAGGGTTTCCGGAAAATCAGGAAACCCTAGGAACTCAAGAGTCATTACAAGACAAAAAAGAATTTATTATTATTATTCAAAGTACAAGTTCAGGAACAGCAAAAAGTTAGACCAGCCACACAGGCTAACCACAGGTCTAACAAAAAGAAAACAAGAGTCCTAAAAGACTAAGTCTCGGCCCCCAGATCCGCGTCCAGCTCGGCCGCAAGCTGGTCTACTGCATCTTCAGCTAAAGCGCCCGGCGAAGCCCCGCCAGGAAGCTCACCCAAACCTGCGAAGGTTGGGGAGGGAGAAGAGTCGAGGGCAGCTGGAAGAGGAGCCTGGTCTGGCTGAGACTGCCCGGGTGAAAAGCAACGGAGTTTAGAAAGGACATGCTCAGCAAACTCAGCTGCTCCGATAGTATGCAGATGATCTCGCTCCAGGACATAGGTGAACGAGGTTGGCTCCGGAGAGGTCTTTAGAGTAAGAGCTCGGTTAAGGGGAATGGGTTACTTGAAGCCCATTTCGCCTGCTCGTCCAAGGCAAAGTGAAAGAAGCGTATAGCCTCTGGAACAAGTAGCGAGTAAAGCTCTTTGGATCCCAGGAAAGCTTCACGAGTCTCCTCCCGGGCGGATTGAACCAGCCTCAGGCCTTTTTCAGAGTTTAAGTACTCAGTCTCAAACCCCTCCCTTGCCTTCGCCAGAGCCTCATCAGCAAGGCTCCTAGCCTCAGCCAAGGCCTCATCCCTTGCATCGGAGCGGGCAGTCTCTATCACCTTCGCCTGAGCCTTCCTCACCTCAGCAAGCTCTGCTTTGGATTTCTTGAGCTTATCCTTCAGCCCTTGCAGCTCTTCCTCTCGCTTCTTCAGGTCAACTCCTCACTCTTTCGCCAGAGCTTTGAAGCGGTCCGCTTTCACAACTAACTCCTTGTTCTCCTTGATGACATCGAACTGGACCATGGATCTGGTAGCTCGAGTGGCCAAGAGAGCCTTCTTGGAGAGAGCCTGATCACAAGAAAAGATTGGTATTTAGACGAATTGATACCTGGTAGGTGACGTGAGATAGAGGTAAAAGGGAATAGGACTTACCCGTGCTTAGTCTTAACACCAAGACTCTAGGAGTTCTCGATCGGTCATTTTCTCCAACTCAAGTTGGTCGGCAGGTAGCATCTGCCGGCGCATGAATTGGACAGCCAGCTCTCCGGAGCAGTTAAGGACGGAGTTGATAGGAGGGGGAGCGCTGCGAGTAATGGGAGCAGGACGAGCGCTGGGAGAAGAGGTCACTAGGGCTCGACTGCCCTGGGCTACCCGTGGCCTTTTTGACAGAGGGAGGACATCCTCCTCAAATCCAGGAGAAGGACTCCTAGCGGCTGAAGCACGAGGTGGCTGCTACGAAGAGCTGAAGCCAGGAGCTTATGAAGAGTTGGGACCCTGTGCTCAAGAAGGGGCAGAGCTTTGGGTCAGGACAGACGGCGAGGCTGCCGTTTCTTGGATAGTTGCTTCTGGGACCCCCTCTACGGAGTCGGTAATCATTTGGTGCATCATCCTTTCTGATAAAAGAAAAAAAAGGAAAAGACTAGGACCTATGAAAAATAAAGGAAAATCAGACGAAAGTAAAAGGGGATTTTACCGATCTCTGGGGTCAGAGGGCTTGTTTCTTCACTCTCATTAAAAAAGTCTACAACATGGGGAAGACGGAGGTTGGTTACATGGAGAGGGTTTTCGTTAAGGTTGGATATGATTTTTTGTAGGCGAGGAGACCTACTTGCGGTAGATAGAGGAGGATATGTGGGTAGTTTGTCAATCGGTTTGGAGTCAAAACCCCAATCTCCACTACAATGAACAAAGAAGAACTTCTTCCGCCAGGCCTTGCTGGAAGAAGGGAGACCATGTAAGAAGTGAACTCCTGACCTGGCGCTTAGATAAAAGCAGCCGGGAGGTAAGCTTTTGGCCTGGTAGAGCTGGTAAAAGGTGTGGGCCGTGGGGGTCAGACCAGCATACCGCATGGTCAGACTATAGCTTACTATGATCCTAAAGGTGTTAGGGGTAAATTGGAAAAGGGGGATTTTGAAGACAGTGGCGATCTCTAACATCAATGGGTTGGCCGAAAGGCGCAGGCCCGCCTGAAATTGGTCGGCGTAAAATGTCAACCAACCGGCCGACGCTTGACAAGCCAGAATGCACGCCGGAGGGCTATAAGGATCGAAAGGATCAGAGATCCTATACTTATAACGAATTTCCTCCACGATCCTATCATTGAGAATCGAGGTAATTTTTAGGTGGTCCGGGATCGGTGGTGGATATTCTAATGGACAAGAGGAAGATGTGGCGGCTGACGTAGTTGCCTGAGAAGAAGGCGGCGGAGAAGAAGAACCCGCCGCCGCCAGAGATGGGGAAGCGAATGGAGGGGCGTCGAGAGAAGGAGAAGATGATGACATTATTTGAAAATTAAAGAAAAAGGACTGAGAAAGTACCTGGGATAAGAGGGTAGCCGGAAAAGGGTCGAATCTGAGAAATCGCCGGAATACTAGAGAGAGAAAATCTCAAGAGTTTTTGCTAAAAGTGAAGAAGTGAAAGTGGGACATAGAGAAGACAATGAGAATATAAAGGGATAAATTCAAAAAATTAAAATCGAGGAAAAGGCAGGATTTGATGGGATCCTCGCATTTAATGCAGACAAAGGAATAGTACCCTAGGTGGTGAGCTGGAACGCCAACCGTCCTAGAGTAGGACACGCGCCGCTGACTTATCAGGTACAGTACTTGGAAAGACGTGTGGGTATAGTAACCGTTTGGGAATGTGGGCCGACACCACTAATGCCAATAATTAGGCCTGGTTGTCAGGCGGATTTCTTGGGATTCATACCAGTACGAGAAATAATAAAAGATAGGTGGGACCGCATTTATTTCTGAGGACCTTGGAGAGTCACAACTCTACCCCAACCATTTCGGGGGGAGGAGTTGATGAGGCATAAGTAGGTCAGACCCGAATTGGGGTAGACCTGAATCTAGATGATCAAAGAAGGAAGCTCAGGATAGCTTATGCTTGGTTTGACCTAGTTATCCTGAGGTTAGTAAGAGCTGAGCGACGTCATCCCAGCCCAGGAGTTGTCCTGGGCTGATAGCAGACCCCCTATGAGATAAACCTTGGCAATATGAAGGCAGGCTTGACAGTGAAAAGGAGAGCAGGACCAGGGGAGACCTGGCCTCTTGACCTCCCCGCGCAGGCAGGCTTACTAACAGAAGGGAGACCAGGAATTATCCTGAGTTTGTAAGGGAGCCCACGTGAGGTAACCTTGAAGTATGACGACCAGGCAGGATTGCCAGTAAGGAGAGCAGGACTGAGGGAGACCTGACCTCTTGACCCGCGCTGGGGGGACAAGTGGGACCACTATCAGAGTTTGTTGATTAAACGGCCCTTGATTCGCGGCCTTTGTTCCCGAGATCCCGGAAAGGGTCCCCACTGGGAAAAACTATAAATATCTCAGCCCCAAGGCTGAGAGAGGTATGTCATTCTTTTATGCATTCCTTCTTTCCAAGGAATAAAACGTACGAGGGTTTCCGGAAAACCAGGAAACCCTAGAATTCTAAGAGTCATTACAGGACAAAAAAGTGCGTTATTATTAATTAAAGAGGCCACAGTACAAATTCAGGAAAAAGACAAAAAGCAGACCAGCCACACAGGCGAACTACATGTCTGACTAAATGAAAAACAAGAAGCCCTAAAACCTAAGACTCAGCATCCAGCTCGGTCGCCAGTTCCTCCACCGCATCTTCGGCTAAGGTGCCCGGGGAAGCCCCACCAGGAAGCTCACCCAGACCTACGAAGTTTGGGGAGGGAGAAGAGTCGGAAGCGGCTGGAACAAGAGCCTGGTCTAGCTGAGATGGCTCGGGTGAAAGGGAACGGAGTTTAGAAAGGACATGCTCAGCAAACTCGGCCGCTCCGACAGTGTGCAGATGATCATGCTCTGGGGCATAGGTGAACGAGGTTGGCTCTGGAGAGGTCTTCAAAATAAGAGCTCGATTAAGGGGAACCCCTGTGTTACTTAAAGCCCATTTCGCTTTCTCGTCCAAAGCAAAGTGAAAGAAGCGTATAGCCTCTGGCACGAGTAGCGAGTAGAGCTCTTTGGATCCCAGGAGGGCTGCGAGAGTCTCCTCCCGAGCAGATTGAACCAGCCTCAAGCCCTTCTCAGATTTTAAGTACTCGGTCTCAAACCCTTCCCTGTCTTTCACCAGAACCTCATCAGCAAGGCTCCTAGCCTCTGCCAAGGCCTCATCCCTCGCCTCGGAGCACGCAGTCTCTATCATCTTCGCTTGAGCCTTCCTCACCTCGGCAAGCTCCGCTTTTGTCTTTTTGAGCTTATCCTTCAGCCCCTGCAGCTCTTCCCCTTGCTTCTTCAGATCAACTCCTCGCTCTTTCGCTAAAGCCTTGAAGCGATCTGCTTTCACAATCAGCTCCTTATTCTCCTTGATCACATCGAACTGAACCATGGATCTGGTAGCTCGAGTGGCCAGGAGGGCCTTCTTGGAGAGAGCCTGATCACAAGATGAGATTGATACTTAGACAATTAATACTTGGGCAAGTGATATAAGATGAAGGTAAAAGGAAGTAGAACTTACTCGGGCTTCGTCTTGACACCAAGACTCCAAGAGCTCGCGATCAGACATCTTTTCCAGCTCAAGCTGGTCTGCAGGTAGCATTTGCCAACACATGTATTGGACGGCTAGCTCTCCTAAGCAGTTGATGACTGAGTTAATGGGAGGGGGAACGCTATGAGTAATGGGAGCAGAGCGAGTTCTTGGAGAAGATGCCATTAGTGCTCGGCTGCCCTGGGCTACTCGTGGCCTCTTGGACAAAGGAAGGACATCCTCTTCAGAGTCAGAGAAAGGGCTCCTAGCAGCGGAGGCGCGAGGTGGCAGTTGCGAAGAGCTGGAGCCCGGAGCCTGAGAAGAACTGGGGCCCTACGCTCGGGAAGGAGCGGAACTTTGGATTGGGACAGACGGCGAAGGGGCCACTTCTTGGGTGGTTGTTTCTGGGGCTCCCTATACGGCGGCAGTGTGAGAAGAGTTTTAGTGGTGTTGAAAGTATCAACGGGTTCATGGCTTGGTATTATCGGAAATCGATTCGATTGAAGGATTCAATGTGTTTCAAGCTTGGAAAAATAAAGGGAAAATGAAAATAAAGCAAATAAAATAGCTAACTATCATAGGAACTAAAATTCAAAGTGGGTAGAATGCCTCGTCGGATGCCTCAATATGTAAATGCAAAGCAATAATGAAAATAAGCAAAAAATGCAATGTTTCACCAAGTACAAGCATGCAAGCACAAGGTACAACTATGCATAAAATCCTAAATAATGCAAATTACCAAAAATTGAAAGCATGGATGTAAAGAGCAATGGAAATTAACAAGAAAGTTCAAAACTTTAAGGAAAATAACAAGCAACAAAGAGTAGATCTAAGATTTAACCTAAAACTATGCATAAAAATAAAATTCAAAATAAAGCATGCAAAAACTCAAAATCAAGATGATCCAAGAGCCGATCTATGATCTAGATGTGTCACTCATCTAGATTCCATAACCAATTCATATGTTTCATCATGAATTCAAGGTGCTAAGGCTAAAAGCATAACATGAAGAACAAGCATGGAAATGAAGAACAAAGCATGGAATTAAAGCATAAAACATGAAATTGAAAGGAAACTTACTTGAATTAGGAAATGAAACAAAGCTTGAATGTAATTGCATCAAAAGTAACAATCCAAATGAGTATTTGGATTCTTCTCAGGCTTACAAACCCAAGGCCAAGCATGAAAGTAAATCTAAATCTAGAAAAGAAATTACATCAAAGCTTAAAATTGAATCTAAAACCTAAGAGAGAGAAATTAGATCTTAAAAACTAGAGAGAGGATTTTTAATCCCCAAACCATGCTTGGGTTGGGAGAAAATGAGAGGTCCCTTACAAAAAGAAAGAAGTCTCCTATTTACATTACATTTAATTGGGCTTAAATGGGCCAAAATAGCCTTAGAGGCTTAAAATTCCCGAGTTTGACAAAGTTTGACCCGGAGGCACCTTCCTAGACCCTTGGCTAGCTTTTTGGCACATTTTGGCTTGATATGTCTCGAGCATGGCTCGATGTGGCTCGGCCATGGCCGAGCCTGGGCGCTGCTGGGCGCAGGTGGCCGGTAGGTGCGCGCTAGGGCTGGAGAGCATGTTGGCGCGCGGGTGTGGCAAGCGCTTGGGCGAGAAGTGTGGCGAGCGCCAGCAGCAGGCGCGCGGTCTCTGGGCGGGCGCTACGCGGCGGTGTGCGGGCGGTCTCGGTAGGCACTGTTGGCAGCGTGCGAGCGGTCTCGGCAGGCTTTGCGGGCGCTGCTCGGACACTGGGTAACCCAGTGTGGGCTGCGCCACCCAGTGTGGGCAGTTTGGCGTGAATTTTGGCGAGTATTTTGGCAAACGCCGAACGCTGGAAGCTACCTTGGCGAGTTGTGGCGCGAGTTGGCTAATATTCCAGAATGTTTGGGCATCTTTGAGCCTCTTTTTGGCTTGAAGTTTGGCTTGCCTTGGTTAGTACTTTTAGCCTTCAATGCCTTTACCTATAAAAATAAGAATTTTAAACATAAAAATCCAAAATTACACCAAACCTCCAATTAATTGAAACCATTTAACCCAATTAAATGTAAAATTAACAAGAAACGCGAAAAATAATAAAATAAGAAAAACGACCTAAAAACCTAACGAAAAACAACTCAAAACTACTAAAATCAATATAAAAAACTCTCTAAAAACAAAAGGAAAAACACAACAATTACATGCAAAACAACTACCCCACACTTATCTATTTGTTCGTCCTCGAACAACGAAAAGAATCGAGAGTGTACAATGAACATTATGTAAGAAGAAAAATCCTTGTGCTTATCCTTATTTATATGATGAAAGTATCAACATAAACTCGCTATCGTCAAGCATTGCTCGTATTACTCTTTCTCAAATGCAAGACAAATCGATAACTTCCTCACAAATGGAATTTTGAGGGTGTTCGCTCAATTCGCTCAAGTGTATATAGGACGTGTTTACGCTCAAGTCGGTCAATACATGCACCTTGTCAAGATTTCACAAATCGGACGCTCAAAATTGCTTGTAGTACATGACTAAGAAGAATCAAAGAGGTCTTTATTATGGGTTGTAATGTTGGCTCTTTGGTAAGGTATGGAATATTTGGATATAGTGGCTAACACACGATCAAACGTGAC
>BMAC01000433.1:469805-510352 GCA_014905375.1 Phtheirospermum japonicum | reverse complement strand
TCGAGTCAAACTCATCACCCTACAGTTACCTCGTACACTTGCGAGCAAACTGACGTGCTTTTAAATTAATTTATAAAATGGGGTGCACAAAAGTTTGAGTCAGGTCTCTGGGCGGACGCTACGCGCGGTGTGCGGGCGGTCTCGGCAGGCGCTGTCGGCAGCGTACGGGCGGTCTCGGCAGGCTTGCGGGCGCTGCTCGGACACTGGGTAACCCAGTGTGGGCTGCGCCACCCAGTGAGGGCAGTTTGGCGTGAATTTTGGCGAGTATTTTGGCAAACGCCGAACGCTGGAAGCTACCTTGGCGAGTTATAGCGCAAGTTGGCTAGTATTCCAGAATGTTTGGGCATTTTCGAGCCTCTTTTGGCTTGGAGTTTGGCTTGCCTTGGCTAGTACTTTTAGCCTTCAATGCCTTTACCTATAAAAATAGGAATTTTAAACATAAAAATCCAAAATTACACCAAACCTCCAATTAATTGAAACCATTAACTCAATTAAACATAAAATTAACAAGAAACACGAAAAACAATAAAACAAGAAAAACGACCTAAAAACCTAACAAAAAACAGCTCAAAACTACTAAAATCAATATAAAAAACTCTCTAAAAACAAAAGGAAAAACACAACAATTACATGCAAAACAGGCAGTGATCATCTGGCGCATCATCCTTTCTGATAAGAGAAGAAAAGGAAAGATTAGAACCTATGAAAAATAAAGAGAGACCCGGGGTAAGAGGGGATTTTACCGATATATGGAGTTAGAGGGATCGTTTCCTCTCTCTCATTGAGAAAGTCTAGGACATGAGGAAGAAGGAGGTCAGTTACATGGATAGGGTTTCCATTAAGGGTGGATATGATTTTTTGCAGGCGAGGAGACCTGCTTGCAGCAGATAGGGGAGGATATGTGGGCAGTTTATCAATGGGTTTGGAGTCGAAGCCCCAATCTCCATCACAATGGACAAAGAAGAACTTCTTCCGCCAAGCCTTGTTGGAAGAAGGAAGCCCGTGTAAAAAATGAACTCCTGGTCTGGCACTCAGATAAAAGCAGCAGGGAGGTAAGCTTTTAGCCTGGTAGATCTTGTAGAAAGTATGGGCCATGGGAGTCAGGCCAGCATACCGCATGGCCAAACTATAACTTACTATGATCCTAAAGGCATTAGGGGTAAACTAGAAAAGGGGGATTTTGAATACGGTGGCAATCTCTAACATCAACGGGTTTGCCAGAAGACGCAAGCCCGCCTGAAATTGGTCGGCGTAAAAGGTCAACCAACCAGCCGGCGTCTAGCAAGCCAGAATACACGCCGGAGGGCTGTAAGGACCAAAAGGATCGCAAATTCTATACTTGTGACGGGTTTCCTCCACGGTCCTATCACTGAGAATCGAGGTAATTTTTGGGTGGTCCGGGATAGGTGGTGGATATTCTAGTGAACAGGAGGAAGATGTGGTAGCCGACGTAGTCGTCAGAGAAGAAGACGGCGGAGAAGAAGAATCTGTCGCCGCCAGAGATGGGGAAGTAACCGGAGGGGCATCGAGAGAGGGAGAAGATGATGACATTATTGGAAAATTAAAGAGAAGGACAGAGAAAGTACCTGGGTTAGGAGGGTAGCCGGAAAAAGATCGAATCTGAAAAACTCGCCGGAATACTAGAGAGAGAAAATCTCGAGAGTTTTTGCTAAAAGTGAAAATGTGAAAGTAAGAGAGAGAGGGAGTCAAGTGGGAATAAAAGGTAAGTGGATAAATTCAAAAAATGAAAAATGAGGAAAAAGAGAGATTTGATGGGATCCCCGCATTTAATGCGGACAGGTGAACAGTACCCTAGACGGTGAGCTGGAACGCCAGCCGTCATAGGGTAGGTCACGCGTCACTGACTTGTCAGTACTTTGAGAGACGTGTGGAAATAGTAACCGTTTGGGAAGATAGGCCGACACCACTAATGCCAATGATTAGGCCTGGTTGTCAGGCGGATTTCTTGGGATTCGTACCAGTACGAGAAACAATAAAGGATAGGTGGGACCTCATTTATTCCTGAGGGCTCTGGAATGTCACAGCTCTACCCCAACCATTTCGGGGGGAGGAGTTGATGAGGCATAAATAGGCCAGACCCGGATTGGGGTAGACCTGGATCCAGATAGCCAAAGAAGGGAGCTTGGGATGGCTTACGCTTGGTTTGTTCTGGTTCTCTTAAAAGCTAAATAGATCAGAGCAAGGTCACCCCAGCCCAGGAGTTGTCCTGAGCTGATAGAGACCTCCTTTGAGATAAACCTTGAAATATAAAGGCAGGCTTGCCGACAGAAAGGAGAGCAGGACTAGGGAAGACCTGGTCCTTGATCCCCATCGGGGGGACAAGTGGGACCACTTGTTAGAGTTTGTTGTTTAAACGGCCCTTGATTCGCGGCCTTTGTTTCCGAGATCCCGAAAGGGGTCCCCACTGGGAAAAACTATAAGTATCTCAGCCCCAAGGCTGAGAGAGGTATGTCAATCTTTGTGCATTCCTTGCTTTGCTCACCAGAAACACTCTATACACTTTCTGACTTAAGCATCGGAGAGGTTTCCACCGAAAAACCCTCGGTGGTCCTTTTCTAACGTGTTTGTGTGTGCAGATTGGGAAATAGCGCAAGGTTCAGGCGTGGTCATATTTTTGGGTGAAACATTTTTGAATTGGCAAACTTTTTGTGTAAAACTAACGATCATGTGTCTAGGGTTATATATATTATAAGGTGTTGTATAATGCACATAATAACAGTTGATTTAATTTAAACAATATTTATTAGTTATACCCTGGATTACATAGCAAGTATAAACATTATGTTAAAAATGAAATTATTAGATAACAAACAAATGAATATTCACTTAAAGAATAATAAAGCATCTCAAACTGAAGTATCATGCCACGTAAGTACAATATGATGAGTTCAAAACTTGTGGTTGGAACACTCTTAAAGAACACGATGAAGTTATACCATAAGGCTGCATTTGCAAAGCAGGGTGGGATTGGACACTTTAATCCAATCCCATGAATTCGCACTGTTGATACAATTTAATATGTTGTTTGTAGACCCGGATTGCCCTGATCTTCAGAATATGTGTGTGTCCTTGTTACATTGTTTGTTAACATCTATTGTCTTGGATAGACTGTGAAAAGTCGCATATACCCTCCGATTACAAAAAAGCAATTTTAAAATAGAATGAAACCCTTGGACTCTCAAACCCTATCATCGCCCTCCTCCCAACCCGAGACCCCTCGTCGAAGCTGCAGAATGCACGGTGCGCACAGTGGGCGCCATCGGTCCACCGCGAGGAAGAGTGGTTCCGTCGATGCGTTGAACTGCTTTCTACGGATGATACTCGGAGGTATGTAACCTAATCTCCTTTTTTTCGTCAATTGCTTTCGGTCCGACAGTCTGGGCATATTGGAGTGATAGCCAAAGCGCAAAATAGTTCCCGATTATCAGGTATGATGAGTAATTTGTAAGTAATGAGGTGATTCGGCAAGTTAGGTTTCCAAATTTGGGTTTACTGTATATCGGAAATGCAGAAAAAGAACAATAAAAAAAGTTGGGCTTTACCGTCCTTGGCATTAATCGTTGTGGCCATCTTTGGAGCACACATGGTGAATTGTAAATTGAACTGATCAGGTTGGATCAGTAAGATCAGAAATTTATGAATTGTGTGTTCTGTTGTCGATCGAACCTTGTATTACATTTCAATTGTGCTTGATGTATTCCGATCGAGACATTACAAATATACTACGTTTGTTTATGCATGAAAATGAGCACCTCTAATTCGTTTTTGTCAACTGAACCAATTTTTCAGATGTTGGACTTGTAATAGGGATTGTGTTTTTGGTTGTTCATGGAGTCATGTATTACATTTCAAAGCTTCTTGAAATGTTATGGCTTAGATATTTGAAATACACTATGTTTGGTTTTCCAGCTAAATGAGTACCTCTAGTCGTCGTCGTTCTCTTGCCAGCGGAACCAGTCGTTCAGATGTTGGACTTGTAATAGGGAACTCCCAAGGGAATGTTACTGTGAACTCCCCACGCGAGTGTTGACCTAGAAGACGTCAAAGAATCCTCATCGGCGGTTCTTGTCTTGTCCTAATCGAGGGGTAAACCAATACTGGCTAACTCATTTTTGTGATCTTGTCATTAGCTTTATTCAATTGTCTCTTGTCGGTGTTCGATTTCCTAAAATTCACTATGCATTTTATTTTGCTTGTACTGTAGGATAAAAAGTGTACATTTTTCATGTGGGTTGATCACCACTCGACGGATCAACTGAATGTAATGATTGACCAATTGCATGAAGAACTCACTAACATTAGGGAGGAAGCACTACTACACAAGAAACGGGACCAAAAATGTTATGTGTCCAGTCAATTCGCATGGTTAATTTGTACAGTTCTGGTCTTGCTATTGTGTTTCAGGTGAATTTTAAAGGAAACTGTATGCTCTGGTCATTTAAGCTGATCCTGGTAGTTAGCCACTATGCATGTGAATTATGCATTAGGAGTGACGTAATAGGATGGGTTTTGGAACTAAGTAATTCGGTTTGGTTGTGGACTCCCACTGTATTTTGTTGTGTAACAATAATTCCCGTAAGGGGGTGCTGCTGGATGCAATTTGTAGACAACTTATTTTCCGTGTCCATGTGAATGTTGTGGAGTGTGGTATTGGAATATATGTAGTCTTTTGTAATTACTTTTGCAGCTTTTTTGAGACAACTTTTTTGACTAAGTAAAGATGAAGACACTTTCGCCCATATCCTCACGCATATATTCCCTGCTGCCACATCTTAGTTTTTCTTATTCTAAATGAGTACTTGTAAGCCTAGCTTGAACATCCTACACTTACAAAGACATTTTATTTATTTCTCCTTATTACAATTGATCAATTGTGAGAAAGGTTTGGGCCACCTACTGTCAGAAACCCACTAGCCCTTGGTTCTCTATATAGATTTTGTTTGGATCCCCTGGTTTAACCACAACATCCAAATACATACTATCCAACAATGAGCAATTCTAAAAAATCGGTCCAGGGGAGCTCAAATCGACAACTTCCGTATCCAACCAAACAAGAAGATTCTCTTTATACGTCCTCTTAGAATCCAACTGTCGATAAAGCCTTCATCGACTTCCCTATTGAAGCACGTGATGCGGGTTTATTGAAACCCAATGAGAACTCGCCCAATGCAGTACAGTATGCGACCGACAAACTGAATTATATCCTTGGTCGGGGCTTCACGTATGACGAGTGCGGTGAGAAGATAAATGTGCTTCGTACCCGCTTTCGCGTGTTCCTTTGGGTGCTCCGAAAGCATGGAGTTCGCCATGATACGTGCTACAACATGATGAGTGCACCGACGCATGTATAGGTTGATTTGATTGAGGTAATGTACTCCAAGACCCCTTGTATATTATATTGCAATGGTGTGATCTACCATATATCCTACCATAATGAAATGAACTCTTGTTGTGTGCATTGTGCTTATTCATTATCATTTTGGGTGAAAGAAAGAGGCTTTTGCTCGGGTGTACGTGCTGTATGGGGACCCGGAGTGGGACAAGCTCCAGATTTTGTTCCGTGGGATATACGATGTTTGGCGGCACTAACTTTGAAGAAAACACTTCACGTAGGATCGAAAATGGTTGATGTCATTGTGCTGGACGACTCGGATAGCACCTCCGATGAACCAGATTTCATTCCCGATCACGAAGAACAGGGCACCAGTGAGCACCTGTCAGAGAATTCAGTGAACCAAGCTGCGGTTGCACTTGGAAGTTGTAACAGTTCTCGAGTTTCCGGGACTCATACTCCTACCAAGCTGAAACGTGTTTACCGGGCCGCACCGTCCTCATCCTGTAAAGGATCGAATACTGGCTAATCATCTATCGTTTATTTCATGGTCATCAACATAAAAGCATCCCATGAATTTTGTTACTGTGTAATGACTAGTGTTTATCTGCATCCAGTCGAAATGTTGTTCTATTTTTCAAAATTTCACGTACGTTTAAGTTTGTCACGATTATGATGCCTGGTTAATAACTTTATAAATTGTCTTCATGCGTTAGATATCTTTCCTAAAACCGCTCTTAGAATAATTGTAATGTCAAAGCTAAACACAAATTGTAAGTGCAAGCGATACAACTACATAAACCAGTCCATGTTCTCCGAACATATATTACATCAAAATCTTCGGAAACAACTTCGGAACTATGATAATTAAGACTTCCAACACATAATGTCCAGACACCAAATACTAAAAATACATAACACATCATATTTTAACAGACAAATGCTACCAAGACAGTATGTAAGCAATCCACCTCATACGCAAGACAGAAGGTGCAAAGGCACCCCAATTAGAAAACGACATACTACGACGATTAAAAATAAGTTCAGGGACTTGTCAACCAGGTCAGTTGGTAATGATGGGTTGCTCTTGCCCACCGTCACTATCATCGTCAGACGAGTCGGGTCCATCCACGGGCTCGTATCCACCACCAAGCATATTCACATCGTACGGGAAAGGACCCAGGTAATCGCATCCACGTTCCGGGCTTTCGATGTCAAAATCCTCAATATCAAGTTGAGACTCATTCGATTCGTCCACGTTTAACGGATTCGCTATGTTGGAACAAGGTGCGTCCCCCGAGGAGTCGCCGAAGTCGATCTCTGCCGCGCATTTAGTGACAAAGATGTTGTTGCACTGGCGGTACAGAGGGAAACCATTGAGACGAAATACTCGGTCGATATCACTCTCCTTGTATTACAACGCACAGAACAAAACGGAACCACAATCAAAATATATCAAAATCATTATTGGCTAAACATTTTCGCATACACATATGACGTACACTTATTTTGACGCATCATAAACATTTTCAATTCTATTTCCAGGACATGTGGACCTATTTATGTATAAGTTTAAACGAAGAAGATGATGCATTACACGTATGACGTACAATGTATATTTTTGGATATTCTTACGGATCGGGGTAATACCTGACCGTTGTGGGAGAAATAGGTCGGGCTCACAATCACACGACCAGACCTCAAGTCAAAACGCACTCCTGGCTGTTCAGTGAATCGTTCAAACGCCTTGAAGTGAGTTTGGAGCAAGTGGATCTTCGACCTCATGGCTTCTTCGGTGTACGTATTTCCCATTGCATCGGACAATTCCTCTGCAAGCAACGCCCATATGCTGTTAAAAACATCATGGTCATGCACGCGATGTAGTCTTGCACAAATCTCGAAAAAGATGTCGTAGCATGCAACTTCGTCATCTTTACGCCACAACGGGCCATCTTGACAACCTTTAAACAAATCAAAAGGGTTAGTCGGATGTATTACGTAAAGCATGTGAATGGTGTTTCAATTATACACTAATTCATATGACAATAATTGAACATAAAATGAAATGGTTCACCTGAGGAGCTCAAAGTTGCAAATTTTAGCTTCAAGACAAGTTTTTAATGAGCCTAACACTCAGGTCTTAAATGGCCAGCATTAACTTAAGACAATAAATACCGTGGGAGTGGGTAGTCGATGAGCCACTTGATTTTACAAAAAAGGCATGTTTGAGACTTGTGCAGTAAAGGGGGTTTCAAACCTTTCAACTGCCAACAATGGGTGTTAATGAGCATGACTATTCACTACGGTGACACATTTTTGAAGCCTTTACCAAAAAGTGAATATTTAATGGAGGTAGGTAGTCATATGCACTGGGTTTTTACCCATTACTGAAGGACGCAACTTTCTGTATGGGGAACAGTACTACATTGTCTTCCTTTTCTGAATAGAGAAATACGAATTAACATCTTAACTAAAATTAGGAATGCTTATCACATTAGGAACACGAATTCATAGCGAGCGTTCAAATCGTCGTCACATGCATAAACACTACATAAGTTACTAAAACTAACATGTCCACCGAAAATTTCATTTACATTTTGTCCAGGGTCAAACATTAATACGAACTAAACCCAATTACATAATCTCGTTCCCCGAGTTAAAGTCGACCCTCGAGCATCATCTTTACCATCACAGTCTTGTACTCAATACTAATACTAAAGAACAGGTTCAAATCCTCATTGTTCTTGCACAGTAGCTTCGAAACCGCCAATTTATTCTTGATGGTGAGGAAACTCATTTGGTTCAAAACCTCAAACACGGCCTTCCGCTGGTCTCGGGCCTACTGTTGGAATCCAATCCGACGTGCAAATTCTCCAATGTGGCCCTCAGTTTTAGCACAAAACGTCTCCATCATGTTCAGGAACCGCATCTCCATCGCATCGATGACCTTACATTTTTCGGAAGTCTGATTTTTGGCATGGAATTGCCTTCAGCTTGAACGTCCGAGTTGTCGTCGGTTTCGATTCCCGCATTGTACTGATCCTTTCCCCCCGAAGGCGTACTCATTCTTTCAAGCGATGTTGCTCTCCAGCTGCGTCCGTCGGCGTATCCGGGAAGCCCTGTGCATTTTCTCCCGTTGCCCTGTCCTTCCCGAAAATGTCGACCCAGTCCTTATAAAATGGCCACGTCTTGTACCTCAATGCTTTGGCACTCGGATCGAACTGCAATATGAAATGTACTTTTGAGGATTTGAAATAGACAATTAAAAGTTCCACTTTAATTTTAGGAGCGGACCTTCACGTGCTCAACCCATATGTCATCGCTATCCACCGTCAACGTATGACTTGAATCATTCCAATTGAACCCTAAACGACTTTGCATGAGGCTTAGTGAACCGTATTGTTTTTTCCATACGTGCATTTTTGAGGTGATATGTGGATCGGCCTTGATGTCCGTACCAGGGAAATGTTGCGCCATGTGCTTCTCCAACATGAACGCGTACCCCGCCTTGAAACCATTGTCCGCTTTCCATACCCGTAGGACAAGATCTTTCTACCCCTGTACGAGCACCTTTTCCTCATCTACAACATGTTCTCCAGCTAGGACGGCCCGTTGACGGTTTTGCGAAACTTCCTGACGACTCCATTCTTGCACTTGGTTATCTAATATGTTCATAGTGTCCACTAATATTCAGAAATCTCATCAATCGGAAAAATATAAAAGCGCATGCACGTATTACTTGCCCGAAAGCGAAAAGAAAATAATTCATATGAAGAGCAGAAGCGTTTCTTCTCTAAAATTGGATAGCGAAATATGAATCACAGACATTACCAACGACAAGCTTAGATCCTAGTATGTCTTAGAACAACAAAAAGAATTCAACTTAATCAAGAAAACATATCAATCGAGCAGCGACTCAAGAGTGCATTGAATTGTGTATACATATGTGCTTGAGGTAATACGAGTTCGTACGTTTGTTTTTCGTGCCTAGTTAGTTGAAGCACTCGAAACAATAGGTCACTCATGAATAAGACAACAACTGGAGAGTGGAACAAAAGAAAGACTAAATTTATTCAAACACGCTCTCTACTTTGAGTTACGTTGTACCCCTCCACTCCTCGTACATGGCTGCGGCGAACGTGTCCCGCCAGTCTGTCCATTGTTGCGACGGTTGTACTTGATCAACGTAATCTTCAAGGGTTGTATCCTCATTACTYCTGGRCGTGTRTYGTTCCTCGTCGARYCACTCGATCGGATCTACGYCCATGTTAGTGKGAATGAAATTATGAAGCAAGCAAGACACCATGATCATTTTGTTCTGGGTCGCAATGTCGTAAAATGATGAACTCCTTAGGACAGCCCATCGCTTCTTCAATATACCAAATGACCTCTCAATGGAATTCCGAGCCTTTGAATGACACAAATTAAAGAGTTCTTTGAAATTCTGGGGTCCCTCAGCACCACTACGCCACTCGTTTAAATGATATCTAACACCCCTATATGGTGCAAGAGATCCCGGACTATTCGTGTAACCACAGTCACGCAAATAATATTGGCCTTGAATTATTCAAAATATCAGTTACGATGCAAATTCATACGAGATTGTATGGACGCGTTAGTGTCTGGAAATCTTTGTAATTGGTTTTCAAAGTAACTAAGATTGTAATATTTATTTTATTTACCATTGGGTATTTTCAAAAAATTTCGCCTACTGATTGCGTCCCGTAGCACACGACTATCTACGGCCGATCCTTCCCATCCGGTGAGCATGAATATGTAATTCATGTTTTGGTCACAGACGCCTAGAACATTAACAGACACATCGCCCTTCCGATTTCGATACCGAGGTTTCTCACTAAGTGGCACCTGAACTTGAACATATGTCCCATCCAATGCACCTAGGCAGCCCTACGGAAGTAATCAGAAGAAAAAAAAAAGGTTATGGATGATTTATGTGTTTGTTGGATTGAAGGTGTAGTTATTCTTCCGGTCGGGGTTGAAAAGTACCTTAAACCATTTCCAGTTGACATCGGTGCAGCTCTCATCGATCTCTTTGGGGGTAACGGCTAGGATCGGATGCAGCCTCAGAACCGCATCAAGAACAAGATGAAAGTGCTTACTAACAGACTGCCCGGACCTCAAAAAGGCATGCTTCACAACGTGATTTTTTTTATGATGGGCTAAGACAGACAAAAACAAAGCGACTTGTTCGCTAACTAATATGTCACGAGAGGGCAGCAGACCCCCGGCACTCTCTAACAGGTAACACAGTCTACCGAACGCATTCCTATCCATCCTAAGTTGGTCGATACATGTCCTGTCACTTACATCAACTAGTCTACGCAAATGTGAAAGCTGAATGGGTAGCCTCTCGAGGAGTGGTTCGCGTACATTGTCGAGGGATCTACGCCTCTTACGGTTAGTTTTCAAAAAAGTCTTGTTATAGAAATACACAAGAATCAGGAAAATCCTTAACATGTCTATGATGCTTTGAACAATCAGGGCCACCTCGACCTCTTCCTCCGTATACTCCATGAAGCGTGGGAATGCTTTTTTTTCCGTTGAAAGAAAGTTTTCGAAAAGAAGATGAAGTGGATATTAGCTATTGTTGGCACAACCACCATTACGTAAAAAGACTAAGCTATTTAACATTCATTCATCGTGAAATAATATAGGAATTACCAAATCAGTGTGACGCATGTGTGAGTTGGGTAGCCTATGTCCAAAACTAACATAATGAACCCTAATGCATTAACGAGATCTACACGTAGGTGATTCACAACGAGAAAGTGCGAAAATTTTCATCCATAAATAATATTTATTGTTTCTCAATTAATTGTCGACTGTGATGAACCATTAGTTCAAGTTCGTCAACACATGCATGATATTTAATAACGAAGGTTCGAAACACTACACATTTAGTTTGACCTCTTAATTGCCTTAATGATCCGCATTCGAGCTCGCTTCGACTAGTATACACCCATATTGGCTATCATTTCAATAAATCTTTTAAAATAAGTAATTCAATTTGCATTCACGACACATTAACCCTGCGTTTGAATATTCCATTTGCTCTAATATGCACACCACCGATCAATTTTCGCGTATGATAGCCAACAAATTCAGAGACCGAAGCATAAGACAAATCCCGGGAACAAAAAAAAAAAAAGAACTCGCCAGTTGGCCTTCTCATTAAAAAATACACTAACTAAAAAATCAATTTCTCATTTCCTAACACAACAAGAATTGGTAAAAAAAAACTATTTAAATTAACAGTATATTATATTTGGAACAGAGCTCTATTTCAAATTAACAGTAACGATGAGACACAAGAATAGCTGTGAATTGTAAGTTATCCATTAGATCACTAAATTCCACATATCAAAAGTAACATAAGAACGGATCTAGCAAGAATCATGAAATTATGCCAACAAATTCTCACATCCGTATGCCGCTGAAGTGAATATAACCAATCTGGAATTAGTGGAACACACCTGAACGTATGAAGAACGAAAGAAGGAACCACTTGCCACCACTTCAAATCCTCGAAGCGCAAATCTAAAGCGCAGCCGAACAACTAGCTAAATACAACACCTAAAAACAAAATATAGTTGATCTCATTTGTACAGATATCGTCAATCGAAGGTGAAGGCGATTGGGTAATTTAGGGAAAACATTTCGTAAACCCCCGCCATGCAAATCAAAAGGGATTTATTGTTCAAGCATTAGTCAAATCCTTACCGTGTTGGCGTGAGCAGAAGAGAGTCCAGGGATGCGGCGTATGAAGTTGTCAGATTAGGGCTCCGTGCGACCGTGTTGGAGTGAGCAGAAGAAAGTCGATGGGCTGGACTCTGAGATTGTGAGATTAGGGTTTCTGAAGGCCGTGCGGGTGAAGATGTATTTAAAGGGGTCTTCTCGTAAATAATTCATCAACTGAGGGCAAGCTGGTCAATTCACCTCCTAATGCAAGGGTGCTTGCGTAATTTCACTTTGCTTCAAAGGTCGGGATAATGAAATCTCAGGGTCCCTGACTGGATGGAATTATCTAACAAGAGCAGAATACCTACCGGGTTAGGACTACTAACTCAGGCTGTGCATTATGTTTTCAAACACGTCACTACTTGGGATATCCTAATTAATCATGTCCGGTCCTACTTTGCAAATGTAGCCTAAGTATTTTAAAACCCATCCCAAATATAATTGGACCAGATTGGGCTGGACCGAATGGTAGTCTCATATCCGTGTGTACTAAACTAACTTCAAATAAGGAGCTTGATTTTTTATTTTTGAAAAGATACAAAGGAGCATGATTGGAAGCTGAAAATTGAAATTAGACTTGGTTTCATCTTGTCCAATTTTAGATCCCAAATTCATGAATGAAAATTATGTGCATCAATCTCGTGCATACTTTCATCAATTTACAGATGAATGTTACTCAAAAGAAATCATAACTTCATATCAAGTGACATATTATATTTAATCAATTTTATATAATTCAATAACAGTATCAGTGACATTATAGTCCCCATAGCATTCATTTATGTAAGTTAGTCGTTGGTAGAGCCGACAATTTTTGGCCCGGAATATGGACCGGTCCGATCCGATTTCAGCTGGACTTGGACTTTAGAATTTCTGGCTCAAAAAAATCGGATCTTTTTGGCCGGGCTCAACAAGCCTGTTTGGTTGGATTGGTCCGGCCCAATTTGGCCCGCCAATTATTCTACATTTTCTACGAAGGACCGGGATTGGGCCGATAAAATTATGACTGCCCAACCCGATTTCAAAGATTGGCCCAATGAATTCGGGCCGGGCTGGGCCGACCCAGCCCATTGCCTGCTCTACTTGTCGGTCTTCAATATACTTTAACAAATATGGAACGCAAATAATTCATTTGTTGTTATTTATTTATGGGATTTCGACAATCACCAATGAATCACAAAATCATTTTGCACGTAGCTAGTGCTGGTTGGCCCGTACAGATCGAACCGATTGGTAGGTGAACAGACCATTTTAAGATTCAGCCTATACATCTACGTGGGTGCCACTAACATAATAAAAAAAAATGTAACGTAGTAAATAAATCGCCCAAAATCAAACCGTCGTATTATATATTAACCACGATAAATAATTTATTTATTTCAACTTCTAATTGACACTAGTATTTTCAAAAGGAAGGTATTAAAGAAACTGGTTGAGCGGTTCAAAATTTTTTTATACCTTATCAATTTTTTTTGCACGATTTGGTAAATGTTTATTGTTAACTTATCAAAGCTGATTAGGCCTCAAAAGACTCGCTTGGAAAAACAGTACAAGTCGTATTATTGCACAAAATTTATTTTTATCTGTTTCATTTATAAAATAACTTTTTGTTATAGTTCCACATAAATTTTAGTCTTACGCATAATGAAATATATTTATTAAAATAATTATTTTGGTATCATTGTTTATATTTTTAGGAAGTCTTTGTTTATTATTCTAAATTTATAAAATATTATTTTTCATATACTAACATATTATTTTATATTTTTACATAAATATTTTTGATACGTAATAATTTTTTTATTTATCAATATAATTATTGGTATAATTGTTTTTATTTTTCTCTTTTAGGAAGTTTTTATTTATTGTTCTAAATTAATTTATTCTTATATTTTTTTTTTTTTGATTTTTATGTATTTATTTGTTTTATATCTCTCGATCATATTTATATTGGTATGCTAATATTCAATCAACTAATTACCAACAAGAGAGAAACAAATAAAAAATAAAAAAAATCAATGGAATAATTGTAATTTGAAATATAGTTGAGCTTTACGTAACAAGCTAGACCTCACGGGTGTTTTTTTGTAATAAACAAAAATAAATAAATAAATATTAAATACTGAGTTCTAGGAAAGTTAACTTATGCCTACAGATGGCGCGCACATTTTGATTGAACCTTCATTAGGTTACCAATAATTGGCAACAAGGCAAAAGGTCACCTTCCATTTATCTGCCTCTCCTAACACTAACACAACAGTGACATATACCTTAAATTCATATTCCTAAGACAAGCAAAATCCTGTAAATTAAGTGCTATTTTTTCATAACCAATGAGTTTGTCTAAAAGGATTCCAATCTTTGTGCTGAGGCTCCTAGCTTTAGGAGCCACTATTTCTGCAACATTGATCATGGTCACAAGCCATGACACTGCTCAAGTCTTTAACATGAAATTCGAAGCCAAATATTCGAATTCTCCTACTTTCAAGTAAGTTCAAGAACGTCGCGTTTTTCGAATTCTAGCTAATTAATCATCGTTACTTAAAAATCAAATTTTGCCTTTTTTTTTTTTTTTTTTTTGCAGGTACTTTGTGCTAATGAATGCAATTGCAAGTGGTTATACTTTTATACTAATATTTTTCCCTTTAAAGAGTTCATATGGGCACTTGATCTTGGTTTTGGATTTGGTAAATCAGCATCATTATATTCTTTATTTTTTATCAAATTTTTTTTCCAATTAAACCTAAATATTACAACAAATGTGATGAAATTATTGTGTTTCTTAATTATTTATTTGTTTAAATTTATTATAGATTATTGCATTGCTGCTGGATTCAAGCTTATCGGCATGTATAGCAATCGGACAAGTGGGGAAGAAAGGCAACAATTATGCAGGTTGGCTGCCCATTTGTGGACAAGTTCCTAAGTTTTGTGATCACATTACAGGAGCTTTAATTTCTGGTTTTGTGGCTGCAATAATTTATTTCCTCATACTTTTATATTCCATTCACAACATCACCAATCTTTTCACTCTCAAGGCTTAAACAGACTGAGAGTTGTTTTTACAGATGTTTTACTATTATATGATCAGTTGAGATATATTTTGTCTCTCTGTTTTTTATTTCATATGTTGAGTAATAATATTTTGTGTCACAATTATTAGGACAAAATATGGACTAGAATATTGAGTAGCCAGTTAGAGGAATGTGTTATTTCATTTTTCAGGTCATTTTTGAATATTTTTTCTTTCACGATTGTTAATTATATGAAGTTTATTTATTGATTTAATTTAATGTACACAAAAACATGTTCATGTGTAGAAAATCCCTTTTTCTTATGGATAATCACAAATACTACATTTGTTTTTTAAAATTGCATATACCTTTATTTTAAAAAAACTCCCCCAAATACAAACCTGAAGTTGATATGTATAATAAAAAGATAATACTACCAAACTAAACATTACAATAAAACTGCACAACACACAAATTTCTGACTAAAGATCAACCCATGTACCTAATTTTATTGGTACATAATTATTATTCCAAGCCAAAATACATTACAATCAACAATCAAAAACCCACACTCACCACACATGATATCTCAGGTATCTGTGTACTATGTACATTAAATTTATTTCTTCATCCCACACAAAAACACACATCATTAAACATCATCATGAAGCAGCAAACCAGCATTTTTTTAAAAATTATTATACATAAACACATCAAATATTCCATATTTTGGCCCCTTCTACGGAACATGGTCTGACAAATTGTTGCAAGCGAAACCCTTGTCGGAAAACGCTTCGACAAGTCTAGAATAAAGCTTGGCGAGCATGATCTTGAAACCAGTCGAGCTTCCTTTTTGCATTTCTCGTTCGGCTTTTTCGCAGTCGAACGGATACCCTATAGGAGCTCCTTGCATGTATGCCTTACAAGCCGATAAGATGTTTTTGCTACGTCTACCAAAGTGCTCAGCCACTAGTGCCTCAAAATGCTGTTCCAATTTAAGACAAAATTGAGATTAATTTAAAAACAGAGAAATTAAAATCCCATAGATTTATTAAGAAAAAAAAAAAGTAATAATCTTTATCTGATAATGCAAACGAAATAGGATGAATTGAGTGGATTATTTATAATAAATTGGGTGAATTACAAAACTACCCTGATATTTAGGTAATTATGAAAAAACCCCAAAGAAATTTCAAAGTTACAATAACTGCCCCTAAGGTTTAATTATGTGTTAAAAGTAGCGGGGGTAACTGTAATATATTTACAAGTGTGAAGGGGACCAATGGTAATGTTTTTGCTAATGAAAGGGATGAAGTAATTTAACTTCTAAAAAATAATTTAAATTTCTGCAGATTTATTGAAAAAAATAAAAAGGTGACAATCTTCATCTGAGAATACAGAAGTTAGCTTCTGGAAAAGAAAATTAGAGGTGTCTTTTTTTTATAATAAATATGGTGAATTGCAACACTACCCCTGATATTTGGGGTAATTACAAAAAAAAATAAAAAATAAATAAAGGAAGTTTCAAAGTTATAAAAACTACCCCTGAGGTTTGAAATGTTTTTGCTTATGAAATGGGTAAAGTTTAATACAGAATCAAACATCAACGAGTTTTTTTTTGTAAATTTCAAAAACATTTGGGATTTTTTGTAATTAGGCTAAATATCAGGGGTAGTTATTTGTTATGATCACAGTATTCACATTCAATCTTTAAATATAAACTCCTCAATTCGTCATAGTTGAACATTACAATTTTTATGATTATTTTTTCATATATATGCACCCAATCTATCATTAACAAAAATAATAAATCATTTTTTATGATTATTTTTTTCAATTACGTGTTAATGTAAGAGGGTAACTGTAATATATTTTCAAATGTAAAGGGTATATGTTTGAAATGTTTTTGCTTATAAAAATGGTAAAGTTTAATCCAACATCAAATCTCAATAAGTGTTTTTTTTTCCAAAACACCTGGGGTTTTTTGTAATTAGGCTAAACCTCAGGGGTATTTTGGCAATTCACCCTAATAATTAGGGTTGCATAATATTCTTCAAATATAAAAACCCCTCAATTCATCGTAGTTGAACATTTCGATTACGATTAATTTATACATATATATTCACCAAATCCATCATTTAAAAAAAACCAAAAAAACATATAATGTAAAAGTGATCAAAATTGTACCTTGGGCGGCTTACGTAGTAAGTACAACATGGACCTGCAGCTGACAAGAAAAGCATTTTCGTTATAGCTAACCGAGTTTTTTTCACCCTCAGCCTTGCCAACCTGAGTATCATAACCAGCCTCGTTAAAATAAGGCTTTTCGTTGAGCACAAGGGCCTGGAGAGAGAGGAAGACTTGAAGGATTGTCGACGAGTGTGGGTTCCAAACTTCACTTTGTGATCCGGTCCACGTATTCAGTAGACTCAGACAGACCTTTCCAGATTCATATAAGTTGGGATTAATGCGGAGCCCACCGGAGATGTAGTGTACCATCTGCAAAAACTTCATGTTACTTTGAATATAGTAATCATTGATTAGGAGATTATAAGATGCAGGGTTATTTGCAAAAAAATTAAGCTTTAGAAACAAAAAGTTGAATGAGACTGTAAATTTTTTTTAACCAAAAATAGGAAACTCTAAAAATAATAATAAAAAAACTGGAAATAAAAAATAAAATTCCTACAAAAAACTAAGCCACTAAAAAACTAAAGGAAAAGAAAACCCTTTAAAAAAATCCAAAAAAAAAGAGCCGTAAAAAATTAATAAAATACAAAAGAAATAACAAAATTGAAAAACACTAGAAAGGGTTAAAAAAATTACAAAACTAAAAAAGAAGAGAAGAAAATAAATTTGGGCTCCATATGATGAAAAGTAGATCCGTCTAACAAAAAGTTCTTCTGTCAGACAGTCTCAAACAAGTTTTTGTCAGATTGAATAAGTTGTAAATTATGCAGAATTAGAAGCATAAGTTGGCATTTAAAAACACTGGAAAAATATTTTTATATTTATTTTCAGCCAAATGTTGATAATCACTTTTTTAAGTTTTGCAAACACTTCAAAAGTATATTATCAACAGACATGAAAATGTACATGAACAGAGATATTTAAGAAGACACCACTGTTTGAAAATTACAAAGAAAAAAATAAAATAAATACTTACAGGTGGCTCATTGGGATACTGTGGGGGAAGATAAATATCGAAAAAGAACAATCCGTCATGATATGGTGTCCCAGCAGAGCCAACTATTGCAGCTCTAATCAAATCCATTCTTTCCTCGTATGCACGTACGTAGATAGTTTCTGCTCAAATCATATAAAAACTTCATTTAACCAAAATAGCAACAATAATACAAGAATAACACAAAATGTACGTCAATTTCTCACCAGGTAGATCCTTTTGTAAAATGCTCCATTCTTGGTTAACTTTCTTAATCCACCCTCTTTTCACCTATACATAAAGAAAAATACAAATTAATTAAAAAAAAAAAATAAAAAAATATACTTTTTAAGAAATTTTCTCTTATCCGACCTGCATGTTCGACCCATTTTCAGAAACAAAGTGATGGTCCGAGGGATCATTGACCATATCAAACGGCCTAAAAGAAGCTTCTGGAAGCTCGCTGCTAGACGGTGACGTAATAATAACCTCATTAGCTTCTTTATTCGGCGGTGAAATTATATTTTCATGCATCTCTAAATCCTTCTCTACCACTTGAAATTGGATGCCACGGTTCAAATCGCATAGTTCCAAGGCTTCAGCCTCCGCAGGGGCTTTCTCGTCAATTTGCCCAACTTCGGAGGCGCGTTTATATCCCATAGACCCAAATAGGCTTGACGTAATGCTGTTGAAAATCCCTATAGCAACTCGAGAAATAGATCCCGAGCTCGAGCCGTCATTTGCATTATCATGGTTTAGACCAAACACATCCTGCTTAAATTAAAGAATAATAATAAATGAAAAGGAAAAAAAAAAAAACAAAAAAACTGAGGTGTAGCTTAGTAAAAAATAAAATAAAAAATCAGTTATCTTTAAAAAAATACTATAGCTGTAACAAAAGTCCGGCCCAACCCTTTTGGCCCACTGGGCTTTTTCATATGGGCTTGAACAAAAAAACTGACCGCAAGAATTTTAGCCTTGGCCCGGTGGGCCAGCGCAGGCCATGTTCGGTGACAGCTCTAAAAACTACACACAAGAAGTGATTTATGCACCTTTAGCTTTTGGTCCTTCACAGGAAGTTCGCCATTTGGTGGTTGAACATTTTCATTATCGGGCCCAGAAACTGTTGTGCTTTCGCATTTATCGACCCTAAAGATCTCATTCGGTGCGACCTGTGACACTGTTAATACTCAGCACATATTTTAATTTTATATAAATATTTACTCACACAATAATGCAGATGCATATACCTTACTCGTAGCACCAGTACCCCATTTCACCTCGACGTATCCCATTTTTAACCCAATCACAGTCCCAAAACAAGATAAGAATATCTCGTCGAGCTTATCAATCCGACTTTCACCATTTTCAATATTTTTCGAATCATCCATCCTAAAAACTGCCTCGCCGGGCCCGAACACGTAGTCCGGGTGCTCGACCAGTTCATAGGCACTCACAATCTCCTCAACTTGTTCTGAAAACCATTTAACCTTCACAGTTCGTTCCTTGGGGTCCACACTTCCGACAAAACCCCATTTCTGAACCCGTGAATCGTCGCCCGTTCCCTTTTCCAACACGAACCCATCAGGCCAAAAATCGTGTGCGTCAACGATATTAACTGGGAACAGCAGATGAGAATCCAAACCCATCGATTGGGCCCCGTCCTGCCACTGGACATCGACCTTCATCCTCGTCTTTGCGATAACGGCAATCTGCTGAAAACTATGATCACAGGCCCCACTATCGGCCCGAAGAACACACCAATCGCCGAGCTGCCAGCCTGCTTGTGTAAATCCGGACAAAAGCACGGATAAATCTCTCGCATCCTGCAAGCACGTTGGCCGGGCCGGGCCCCTTTCATCTTTGGGGCCAACGCAGCTAGTAAGCCAATCGACGTACACGGGCCCGGCATCCACATTGCACACAGTGCCGTGTTCATGTTTATCCTTCCGGATACCACACCAGCGAGTTGGTCTTGACACAGGCGACTCGATACGAACCCTCTGTCCAGGGTAAAACGGTAATTGTGAGTCCTCGATCAAATCGGGGGACAGGGGTACGATCTTATCTGGGCCGTCGGCGGATAACTGGCACGTCGTGCCGTCATCGAAGACAACGGTCAAACGGTCGATGATCTTTTCAACTTTCCCGAGCCAGGGCCCGCGCACGACGTAATCGCCTACGGAGACCGATCGTAATTTGTGGAGGTCTCGGGAATTCACGTCGTGTATTTTGAGCCCATTTACGTTTTCCAAATCAACGGTCATGTCAACGTTGACTATCTTTCCCATTTGACCGGACGGGTCCGAGGAGGAGCAGACTATGTCCCCGTGCAAGAACCCACGTTCGAACATGAGAAAATCGTCGATTTTCTCGATCGTCTCCTCGAGGCTCGAGAAAATGGAGCGGGCTCGCCCACCATAGAGAGACTCGATATCCTCCTGGTCATCCGAGCTGCTGCTCTCGCTGAAACTGTCGAAATCGCTGAGTAACGAATCCATAAAGGTTGACTTTTTGGAGATAACGAGAATCTGTAAATTCAAGAATGTCAACTAAATCGTCAAGAAATGAATGAAATGGGCTAAAAAGTAAATAATCCGGAAAAACACCATAATGGGTTACCTTTGATAACTTCAAATGATCAACTGCAAACAGGATCGGCACAGATAAAAAAGGATGAAAATATAATATTTTTTTTTTTTTGGATAAATAGTAAGTATTTCCGGAAATGGAGAGATAATATGTATGCCAAAGGAGATTTGCCCAACGAAGGGATAAAACGGAGTAACAAGACTCCGGAATTGCCAAAGGAGATTTGCCCAATAAAGGGATTGTGATAAAAACGAGTCACGAGACTCGAAAATTGCCAAAGGAGATTTGCCCGAACAACTTCAAGAACTTATATACATAGATAAAAGACTTAAAAGAAAGCTTTTATGTTTTTTTAAGTGCCAAATGTAAATTGCCAAAGGAGATTTGCCCCTGAGTGGATTTAAATTATAATTTAGCTCCACTCAGTGCCGAACGGAAAGAATATAATCGCAAATAGGCTTGACGAAGGTTGGTTTTCGAATCGGCAAGCTTAAAGTCAAACCAATTGATATGTTCAGTAACACATGACCAGGAAACCTGCAAGCATTTTGGACAACAATTTAAAATGGTAAATTATGCGCCAAGAACTAGAACTATACAGTTTTCGATTATATAACACAGTCTCTATAGTGTCCGAAAGCAACAAGATTTTACCAAGCATATGAAGATTTGAAATACATATCCGTTGCATAAATAATTTCAGCTAACCAATTATATTACTTTTAATAAGAATTATGAAATTGGGAATTTTGATCAAAAACTCATATATCTAGTGCTTAATTTTGATACAAAGTAAAGAAATACAGAGTAATCAATTTATAAACCCTCTCCTAACACAAATAAATAAATAAAATACACACGCAAGATTTTTAATCTTGCACATACTAAGAACACTCACAAGCATGTATATACATGCTTTATCTTAACAAACTCATAACAAAATAAATAAAATCGAATGCTGAAATATCAAGAAGGCCCCATAACACACTAAATAAATAAGTTTTAGAAAGTAAATAAAAACATACCCGAAGTGACCAAATACTCATCCAAATGCAACCCACGAAAAAACTAACACGAAATCTTCATCTCCAAAATCTGCTGATCAATAAAACCAAGCTTACAATTGAAATTCCAAGAAAAATAACACTTCCCAATTTCTTGACCCTTTGTTTGCCCTTTATCTCCAACTTTTTTTCAGAAGAAACAGAGAGACAGGCAAAATTTGAAGTACGGAATTTAGAGAGGCCAGCAAGACACTCTCCAAAACCCCTTCATCAAACCATATTTACACCACACAATCATGGCATAAATAGAATTATACTGGAAAATATACAGAATCTCACAGGCCCTTTTTTTTTTTCTTCTTCTTCTTCCTTTTTTTTTTTTCCCTTCTTCTGTGTGCGTGCGTGACTGTGTAAAGGCTTTAGGCCATGGGGAAATAATATAAGCAACTCAATTATCTCTGTCCCATGACGAATATACCACAGTATCTCTTTCTCGGTTATGTTTTGTTTTGCGTTTTGGACATTTTCCTTTTTTTTTTTCTTTCTTTTTTCACATTTAAACTTATCTTTAATTAATTTTTTATTTTTAATTACGATGCAATTATGCAAGGCCAATTTGATGCATTATGAAAAGGGAAAGGAAAAAAAAAAATCACCTATCTTTACTTGTAGATAAATGCAAATTTAAATATGATTGTGATTTGTGATTTGTGTTTTGTGAATTGTGACGGACTAAGCTCAAGGACTTCTTGATAATATCACTAACTATAACTTTTGTCAATTGATAATTGTCCAAGTCAATAATGACAGCAGTGACAGTGGGATTCCTTTTCTTTCATTCTTTTTTTTTTTCTCTCTCTTTTTTGACATTGCTATTTTGACAATTTATAAATTTTATTTATTGATATTTTTTTTCTTATGACCATACTATATATTTCTACGTGAATATATATATATATATATATATATATATATATATATATATATATATATATATATATATAATATATATATATATAAAGGTTGGATAATATGTGATTTAAAGTGTTTGGATAATTTTATTTAAAGAAAAAAAATCACCTAAAGTTTTCCTTCCATAGTCAACTTTATTATTTTCATACTTAGCTCATTCTCTACAAGGAATATATTCTAATTAAATATATTATGTCCATATATGTATAGTTAGTTAATACATGTGCATTGTACAGGATTATCAAAAGAAAATATAAAAATATTATGATAATTATAAAATTTTAAATTAAAAATAAAAAGTTTAAAGGATGTATACTCAACTCATGCTACATGTCTAATTTATTTATTGATTATTGTTATTATTAAATAATTTATATTTTAATCTTTATATTAGATTCATTAATACTTTTATTTACATGCTTAGAAAAAATCAAAAAATATCGAATTCTCGACCCGCATCTAATTCTTATTAATTATTATTATTAAATAAATTTATTTTAATATTAAGATTAAATTGATTAATAATTATTAGTTACATACTTAAAAATTCAAAAAATGACATACTCTCACATGTGTTGGTGTCTAATTAATATTTATTAATTATTATATAGTTTTATATATTTATATTAGATTCATGCTAATGCTTAGACTATTGCAAATAACTTGTAATTTACCAGTATGGAATTATTGAAATTTCAAAATAAAATTATTTTAACTTCTATTATAAATACAATCGTTTTAATTATTTTAATAATGAATTTTTATTTATTTTTATAATTAAGATTATTTCATATATAATTTATATTTTAATTAAGATAACTAATTTAGATTTTATTTACTGATTATTTATGACTTGCTTATATTTTTATAGTAGGGAAAGAAAAATATAAAGTTAGGTAAAATATAACAAAAGAAAAAAAAAATTAGATAAGATATAATTAAAAAAATATTAAATTAATTTAATATTAAACTCGAATAACACATGGATAATTGAAGTACCGAGATTTATTATTTTCCTAACAAACATACAAGACACGTGGGGTTGAGAGATTTTGCTTATATAGGTTTGATACAATAAATATGCCTTGCTATAGATGACTTTTTCGATGGTGTTCTATTTACACTTCATCTCATATTTGCAGTTTGTTTGATAGTCAACTAATTGGCTATTCATATTTTTTTTTCTTTGTTTTTATTCGCTCTGTGATGTTCTATCCACTGATTTGCATGGGGCTAATGGAGTTCTACATGCGACTTTAGGTTTTGTTTTGTTTTTGTCCTGATTCATATTTTTTTTTTCTTTTTTTCTTTTTTTTTTTAAATATAATTTGATAAGGCGTTTGAAAGAAAAACTGCGAGCTCATGGCAAGCTAATATAATGAAAAGCGGGCAAAAATGCGTATATATTGTATATTTCATTCCAAATTGTGTAATTAGGTGTTGTGGCAGTGGGTCGTTAAAATAGGTGATTTCGCTCCCTAAATGTGCGAAATCAATTTTTTTTTAATTTTTTTTCATGGTTTCACACATTGAAATTGCGAAACCCATTTTCTTAAAAAAAAAAAAAATTTAATATGATTTCGCACTTTCAAAGTGCGAAATCGATTTTCTAAAAAAAAAAATAATAATTTGATTTCGCACTTTCAATGTGCGAAATCAAATTACAATTTTTTTTTTTTTAAGAAAATGGGTTTCGCACTTTCAATGTTCGAAACCATGAAAAAAATTGATTTCGCACATTCAGGGTGCGAAAACACCTATTTTAACGACCCACTGCCACAAAACCTAATTACACAATTTGGAATGGAATATACAATATATACACATTTTTGCCTGAAAAGCGAGTTAATATAAGCTGAGAATGTATTGCGTGTATTCTAGGTAATATTTTTCATGTCATACATTAATGAAATACACGACTATTTATAGCAATACAGATGACTAGGGTTTCCCTATATCCTATGGTCAGATTTGACACAGTACATATGCCAACGGCTATACATGGATTTGTGGCTAATATTGCTACAGTACAATTGACAGTTGTAGTAGACTGGACTGTACTGAGTTAGGGATGTCATCATCTGACGTGCTGTATGCTCCATGTAGACTTCTGATGATGAGACTGATCAGCTCGGCACTCACTTGACTTGATCACATTAGGTCGCAATGTATGCGACCTGAATCTATTAGGTCGCAAGTCTTGCGACCTATAGTTATCAGGTCGCCATGTCGTTCCGAAGTCCGGCGACCTGTTCCCATCAGGTCGCTGTGATTTATATTGTCATTTAACAGCGTTTCGTGTACTTTTTCATAAATAAAACTTGATTTGGGAGTTTTTCAATTAATGCGTATTGTACAATGTAACGTGAGCGATTATATATTTTAGTTTGTTGGATATTTGCTTATTGTCATTATTTAGAATCAATAGTCAATAAATGATTATCCATATCTTTTTTCTTCTAATTTTATTATAGTTGTGATTCGTCACTATGTTATTTTTTTATTTATTGTAATTAGGTTTTGTGCTGAATAAACTACTGTGAATATCTCGAAACTTCGATTGAATGTTTCTCGAATTATCAATTTGGTTGATTGATTAATTAATATTTATTTATTTATTTTAAGCGATTTGATTAATTTTGTATATATATGCTAAATTTGATTTAAATCACCTAATAACATAAGATAAGCGGATTTTCCATAATCTAGCTTAAATATTTGAATATATATATATATATATATATATATATATATTATTGATAGAATGGTTTACATCCTATTTCATATTCAAAAGTACTGAAGATATCTCTATATAATTAAATATATTTACATTCACAATAATTCGTGAACTATTATCTCTTTACCATCACTTGTACTATACCATGTGATGCATTGATCGCATTGTATCGAATTGCATAAATTAAATTAGGGTCGATCAATCGGTTTTGGGGCCTCCAACAAAACTCCATTTTCAATAAATCAAAAACTTGGGCCCTAGTCTTTTCACCCGCATGCGTTGCACAAATTGTGTTGATCACATATTGAAAAATAAAAGTAACAAAACAAAATAACAACAACAACAAAAACAACAACAACAACAACAATAATAATAATAAGTGTATGCTTGGTAAGATTTGAAAAATCTAAAAGAAAATGAGATATAATCTAATAAGTTCCATAGCTTAGCGTATGCTCAACCCAAGAAACTGGTAAGAAAACATATACTAATATAGTTACCAAGCACCCCTAAAAGCTCGTGGAATGTAAAATGCATGCCGTTACAATTAATAATTACGAAAATTGGAATACTTATTTGTATGAAATATTATTTTATTTATCTATTTTTCGAATTATCACCACCGCAAATTAATATTTTTAGTCATTTGCTATTAGTAACTCTTAAAATAACAATACATAACAATAACTCAAAATAGAGCATTGCGCGCGTAACACACACACACACATGTGTGTGTGTATATATATATATATGTGTGTGTGTGTGTGTGTGTGTGTGTGATGACAAAATTTTAAATTAAATCAAAATTGATATGCTAAAATTATAATATGCAAATTCTATAAGATATCTATGTAGTTCGATTTTTATGATATTAACATTTGACATATTTAAAAATAAATATATAAATAGGGTAAAGTAACCATATTTACAAAAATTACCAATCTGATTAAAATATCAACAAATAAGTCCATACATTTCAATTAGATTTATTTTTAATATAATTTTATACATGAGAATACAAAGCTTTAATTACCTCATTTAAATTATTTATGCAATATCATTTCATTAACTTGTTTAACACAAAAACAAATATTTAATATTCAATTTGTGTACCTATATTTCGTAGCAGGTGCTTTCCTTGACAATTTAATATTAATAACTATTTCTTAGTTTCTTGACTTTTCTGATACCCATTTAATTGAAAATTGGAAGACCATAATTTTTTATACTGAAAATGCATTTGAAAAGTTCACATATAATAATCTTAAATGACACCATATTTTTGTGCCACTATGACCCTTTTAAAAAAGTAAAAGTTTAATGATAATTGCACTATTACAGTACAAATAATGTTCGTCAAATTCGATTTAAAGTGGTTTTAAGCTCTAGAAAAACAACCCACAAATAATAAAATAAGAAATAATCTTGTTTGGAATGAATCACCAAATTTTCCTCGAAAGTAAAATGAGTATAAAATTTTTAAACAAATATTGATTGGAAATGTCAAGTTAGTTTATAAAACAAAGTATTTGTACAGTAATTCTTAATAATTCCAAAAATTATTGTAATTATATACTAATGAATGATCATTGTACCCCTAAACTCTAATCTTGTACCTGTAAATAATAGGTTTTAGTCCTCATTGAAAAATAGAGAGAAGGGAGGAATATGTAAGTAGAGAAAGATAATGGGTGATCTTATTATGAGAACTAGAACCTCCTAATTATAGGTACAAGATTAGGGCTTAGGGGAACAATGATCACTAATTAATACATAATTACAACACTTCCTCTTGAATGACCTTAAAATGTTGGCTCGTTAAGAATTTATCAAAAAAACCCAATGGAAAAAAATCTTGTCAAAGGAAAAAAGAGTACAACGCTTCTCCCCTTGAAAACCTTCAATGTAGATCTTTGAATCGATGCATGACAATCTTGTGTACCAATTTTATAAACTATGATATTGGTATTGTATTCGTGAATAAGTCCGCTAAATTATCACTTGAGCGAATTTGTTAGATATCAATGTCGCCACTCTTTCGGAGATCTTTTGTGTAGAAGTTGAGATATATATATTTTGTCTTGTCACCTTTTATGTAGTCATATATGAGTTGTGTGATACACGAAATATATCTTTCACACTTACAATATTCAAGTGATTTCTCATTAAAACCTCACTAGAGCCCCTGTGGGACATAAAACTGATCGAACAAAAAAGAATACAGCCACTCCCCGTGACTTAAATTGGTAGTAGTTCTCGAGTTCATCGTCTATCTATCTTTAAACTTTGAAATATAATATGATTTGTTAACTTTTTATGAGTTTTATATCATATGTTGATGTTTATATATCATTATTATGCAAAGAATATGCCTCGTTAAAACCTTCCAAAGAAAAACTTGATGGGAAAAACTCGATGAAGGAATAATATATTGCAATATATAAGATTGCATATGCAGTATTGGAAAAATAATTTTGTCAATAACTTTTAATTAAATTCAAAATACCATTTTCGCTATCATTGAACTCATGAGTATAAATATGGTCAACCAACTCTCTTAGTGATTATATTTGGCCCAATTATATAAACATAACTTATCGATATCTATTTGTTCCAGAATTATCATCAGATACCTGAACTTATTCAAGGGTTTATAATTTGTTATGTCTGTTTACTCCACTGGAGCATGACGTCTAGTAAGAAGACCATCACAAATAATTGCTCCATATAAATAATAAATATTTGAGTCAATTGTTACCATGCTTCAGGCATGCCAACTTAATCCTCATATAGGATTTTATATTTAAACTTGAAAACCATTGGTAACCTTATAGTCAGTAATCTAAAATGAAACTGCAGGTTTGCTTTAAATTTTGCGAGAATTATATTTATGCATTCCGTATTTTTTGTTACCATGACATATGCATTTAATATTTTGTGTTACCACGACATATGCTTATTCTCCCCCTAATGTTGAGAATATTATTGTACAATGACTAAAAAATTATGAGAAAATTCTTATCTTTATTTGATATGTTTTCAGCATTCGCTATCTATCTTGTGGTGGGGCAATTACAAATATCGTACTTCCTTAACTTTTGATAGAGGCTTCTGATTGTACGCCATAGACAGGGGAATCACATAAACTTTTATAATTGGCATATCTAATGCAACTAGTGAAATAATTATTTCACATAACTACAAGAATTTTTCTCATCAAATGATATAACAAATATCATGAGGCATGAATTGACTTTCAAATCATAATCAACAAAATATAAATCATGAATGACTTTTGTAAATAAATTTACTAGCAAACGATAGTGCCTTTATTAGATACATAAGGTACTTTACTCTCATGGCCAATAGATCAAATATTCTCATAAACTTCTGATTATGAAATAATAACACATGCAATCTTCTGGTGGATTCGGGTATCTATAAGTCAATATGGAAGGTGAATGGTCCCAAAAGATCTCAACCCTTAATATAAAATATGAATATCATTAGAATATAATTCTAATTAAACTAGTGATGATTTAATAAATTTTTTTAAGAAATTATATTATAAATAAATAGAAGAATCTTCATACTCTTTACAAATTAATAAACTGAGATGGTCATACCAGTCATGCCAAATCATGATAATACTGAACTTAAGGTTTCAAAATAAAAAAGTAATTTCTAACTCCTTTAGAGATTTTACTGAACTTTTGGGTTAATATAAGAATATATGAGTTAGTACTAATTCATAGTACAAATTAATTCGACAATAAATTATCTAAGTTTCTTATGGATATTTCAATTAAAAAAAATAAAACTTATGGTTGAATTATATTTCAAATTATATCACCATGAACTTGTAGCTCAAGTGGTATTATTAATCCTTTATAATGGTGTTGATAAGGGTTCAAACTCTGTACTTCTGAAATTATTTAAGATTTGTCTTTACTTTCTAACCACTTTGCCCAACTGATTAAAATAACACTCTAAATCATATCAAAAAAATTACAAAAATTTATTTGTGATATTGTTGAGATTAGTACTACTTCAGAAATACAATAAATTTCGACAAAATATATGAAACATCAATATATATGAATCTCCAATATTTCAACTACAACATCTATTTAAATATCAAATCAAATCAATTGAACTTTTAGAATCATCAGGATTCAGTACTATCAATTTAAAACTTATAAGAACATATAACATATAAGTGATACTTATGGTATATATATTTTCCAAATTTGATAAGTTTTTATATAACATATATGCTCTTCAGGGCATTATCAAGTAGTAATGATTGATTTATGTGTTACTTCTTTGTGAGTATACTTGGTTTTTAATCTTGCATATGACACAATGTCATTTTTCAAGAGCAAGGAGTATCCAATAGAATAGTTGACATAAATAGCACTACCCCAGTAGCAATATATCAATATTCTTAAGGAATATATAATTATCATATGAAATAAGAATAAGTACGGATATTCTTCCGAAATATTATACTTTTTTTTTTCTAAAAGAAATCACAGTGCATCTATGGAATACATTATTGAAATCAAACTTCCGAAATATTATACTTAGTTGTTCTACTTCACGGGAAACAACTTGAATTGATATAATTAACACATGACAGGAAAATAAAATAGTAAATTAATAATAAAATAAAAGAAATTTCTTCTTCAAGAGCAATTGTAGATCTCATAGTATTATTCAATAATACATAACATTCAAAATAAAATATATTGAGAAGAACTACAACAATATGTCGACGGTGGAAGAAATTGATTTATCATAGTGTTTATCCAGGAAACAACTTTAAAACATGACCTTTTATAATGATAGAGATTTATAAAACCAATCTCCATCGTCCAGAATTAACTTGTATATGTCTTAAACAGTATAAACAAATATCAATTTGATCCAACGGTTAGATTGTGTGAGGTTTGAAAAAATCTGCACCGACGATTCCATAAACAAAAAAACTATTTTGTTTAGAATCCATTATTGAAATCTATAAAGATCAAAATAAGATCTCCATCGTTATGGTCTTAATTCGATAAGTCTTGAATGCTTTGTAAATATTTAAAATTTTAGAAAATGATTTTGCAAATTTTTTGCCCACAAAATTTTCTACTACTTTGGTTTATGGAGGTTTGGTTTGAATGATATTATTTTTCTATCAATCCCAATCTTTTAGATATTCGTACTGATAATGTGTTGTGAAATAGAGAGAAGGGAGGGATATGTGAGGAGAGAATAATATTGGGTGATCTTATTATGAGTACTCACTACAAAAAAATCCGGCTATGCTGGCGAATATGCTGACGGGCAAAAAGCCGTCAGCAATGCTGGCAGAAATACTGGCGGAAAACGTTGCTGGCGGCCTTGACCGTCAGCAAATATACCCGTCACTAGCCCGTCATGGAAAGAGCGGGAATTTATCCCGCTTAATTATTCTGACGGGCTAACCCGTCAGGATATAATTTTTAATTTATATATATATATATATATGCTGACGGCCTTGCCCGTCAGGATTCTAACCCTAAAAATCTCCCCCCTCCTTCCCCGCCTCATTATATCAAAACGCAAAAAAAAAAAAAAAAAATCGCCTACCATCTCCGCCTCCTGGCCCAACCCCCTGCCCACCGTCGTCCGACCCATCGCCGCCGCCTCGCAGCTTCCGTCGCCGGGCTTCCCGTCCCCGTTGCCGACCCATCGCCTCCCGAAGGTGCCGCCGCCGTTGCCGGCCAAGAATCCCAGCCGCCCTACAGCCGCCGCCTCCACCACCCGCCACCTCCAGTCTCCAACCTCAGCCCAACCTCCACCACTGCCTGCCACCGAGCGGTGCCCGAGTCAAGAGGTAAGTCCAGTTTCATTTTTGTTAGTTTTTATTTTTATTTTTATAATTTTGTATATTTTTTGTGTATTGTTGACTTATTACATAATTAGTAGATAATTAGTGTTCCAGGTTAGGGTTTAGTATTTATTTAGGGATTAGGGTTAGAAATTCGATTTTATTGTTTAATTAAAATAAATTAGTGGTTAATTACATAATTATAATTACATTAGGGGTTAATATGTAATTACACGCAGTTAAGGATTAATTATGTAATTATGAGTCAATTAGGAATTAATTACCTAATTAGGATTAAAGTATGGGTTAATTAAATAATTATGATCAAGTATGTAATTATTATTTTAATTAGGGTAATTACCTAACTAGGATTAAAGTAGGGATTAACTATATAATTATGATTCAAATAGAGGTTATTACATTATTAGGATTAAAATAGGGATTAATTATGTAATTATAATTCAAATAGAGTTTAATTACTTAATTATAATTAAATTAGGGGTTAATTACTTAATTATTATTTGATTAGGGGTTGATTATATAATTAGAATCTAATTAAGGAATAATTATATAATTAGGGTTTAATTTAGTATATATTTATCATTTTATAAACCTTTTTTTAAAATAAAAATCTGATTTTTTTAAAATAAATATATGTTTTTTTAAATAAAAATCTATTTTTTTTAAATTAAGTTTGGGATTGAAATAATTTTAATATAAATTGTATTTAATTTATCATTCTGTTTTTATTTTACTTTGAAAATAAATTTATAGTTTTTAAAATAATTTTAAATTAAATAAAAATTTATTTAAAATTATGTTTTATATATTATAGTTAAAATAATTTGGTTTCAAATAGAGTTTAATTTTGAAATAAAATTTTAATTTCAAATTAGGGGTCTAATCGTAAATAATTTTGAAATTAGGGTTAAATTGGTAAATTTTTAGGAAAATACGTACACAAAGTATATAATTAGATAGTTATGGGTTAAATTAGTAAATAATTAGGAAAATAGGGTTTCATTTTATTAACTTAGATTGTTAGGGTCTGCTTTTAAATTTAGATAAACTTTAGGGGCAAATTATATTGTGATATATGTATGCACCCATTATATTGTATATATATTGTTCATGCATGAGAGGCCGTGGTGATCGGCTGAGGTTTAATTTTGTTTATATATATTATTGTCATTGATGTTGTTGGTTTTATACCGTCGGATGTTGACGTGGGTTACGGCGTCGTCCAGGAGGTGTTGTGTCACGTGGTTTTATTTAAATTTTCAAAATATTTTTTAAAAATGTGATGGTTGTAATTGCTTATTTGGAACCTTGACGAAGTGACGCGATTCATATTGTTGTAGAGAATCAATTATATACAGATCACTTGTTTGAGAATTAATATGAAACAGAAAATTTTGAAACTAAGTTTCGAGTTATTTCAATATTCCTTAGACCCGTTTTAGATTTAGTATCAAATATAGAGTTTGATACTAAATTTCGAATTGTCCCATTTTTCGACAGTTTGAGAATGTGACTTGTAGTATGGTTATCTTATGTGTATATTTCTTTTAAGTTTTGAAATTTTGATTTTTGCATCTCTCTAATTGTTCTCGGGTGCACTGAAATATACATGTACTACGAGAACTGAGAGGAGATGCTCCCAAAATTTTGAATCTAAGAAAACTGCATATTTGAAGATAATACATACTACTAAATGTCACGTTCTTGAATGGGATAGAAGCCTTACCAATTATAACTCGAATTACTCATTCTTCTCGTAATGCTGCCGAAATTTCGCCACGTTCTTTTCCGGCCATTGATTCTAGAATCACGAATAACACTCAAAAATCTTAGGATGGCTGCTAGTCGTAGTTGGATGTACAAACGGAATATTGTCGGATTTCTAGATTCGGCATTCGTGGCCGGTGTAGATAATTTTGTACAATTTGCACTCACGCATGATTCTGCAGAGAGGGTCGGTGATAAACTAAAATGCCCTTGCCCACGAACTAAGTGTAGGAACTTTAGTTATAGGTCTATCGATGAGATAAAATGTCACCTCGGTACCAAATGGTTCATTGTTGATTACTACATCTATACTCATCACGGGGAAGCAGATCTTGTCTCATCGCCTGCTGATATTAAAGTCGGGGAATCATCATCAAATGCATACGTCGATATGGTGCAAGATGTTGCCGGTCCCAATTTCGATATAAATGATATTGAGTTGGATGAATCACCTAATCCCGAGGCGAAGAAATTTTTCGATATTCTAAAAGTTGCAAAAAAACCTTTGTATCCGGTTGCGAGAAACACAATCGGTTGTCTTTAGTTGCCCGTCTTATGAATTTGAAATCGAAGCATGGTATTTATCAGAAGTGTTATGATCAATTTATTGATTTAATCAAAGAGATCGTGCCAGAAGACAACAATGTTGCTGATAATTTCTATGAAAGTAAGAAGTTGTTGAGAGGTATGGGATTACCGGTAGAGAAGATAGATTGCTGCGTGAAGAACTGCATGATTTATTGGAAGGATAATTTGAATCTGGATAAGTGCAAGTTTTGTGATCATCCACATTTCAAACCCTCGAAGAAGGGACAAGCTAAACGACGCAAGTCCAACTTAGTGTCGTACAAGAGGATGTTTTACTTTCCTCTAATAGCCCGCCTGTAGAGGTTGTACGCATCTAAAACAACGACAAAAGATATGCGGTGGCATGCAGAACATACAGTAGAGGATGGTGTCATGCGTCACCCGTCAGATTCTGAGGCTTGGAGGCACTTCGATCAAACTCATCCAGAGTTTGCCGCTGAAACTCGAAACGTAAGATTGGGTGTATGCACAGACGGATTTCAACCTTTTAGAAGTTTTGGAAAACAATACTCATCGTGTCCAGTGATTATCACACCATACAATTTACCTCCCTGGATGTGCATGCAAGAGCAGTACATGTTTCTTTGCATTCTCGTCCCGGGCCCACATAACCCTAAAGATAAGTTAGATATTTTTCTACAGCCTTTGATTGAGGAGCTGAAGAAGTTGTGGTCCAACGGTGCTCTCTCGTACGATGTATCTAAAAAAAAAAACTTTCAGTTGCGAGCGGCCCTTATGTGGACCATTAGCTACTTTCTTGCATACTCGATGTTTTCTGGTTGGAGTACGGCCGATCGAATGGCTTGTCCGTATTGCATGGAGCGTTTAAACGCGTTTACCCTGCAAAAGAGCATGAAAAAATCATGGTTTGATAACCATTGTAAATTTCTAGAATGTGAACATTGACTTCGTAAAGATAAAAAATTTTTTAGGAAAGATAGAAAGGTTGAAGCTCTGCCGCCGCACGTCCGTTCTAGAACAGAGATTTTGGCCAAAACTGAAAGGCTAGGACTTCTGAAGGTAACCGACGAAAATGCAGAACGTGTGAATGGACTAATAGCGAAGAATAGTGGTTGGAGAAAAAGAAGTATTTTTTGAGATTTGCCTTACTGGAGCAGTAACTTGATTCGTTATAATTTAGACGTTATGCACATTGAGAAAATGTTTTTGATAATGTGTTTAACACGGTGATGAATGCCAAAGGGAAGACAAAAGATACTTCGAAATCAAGAGATGAGTTAGCATAATACTGTCACCGTCTCGAACATCATGCAGACGCATCAGGAAAGTATCCCAAAGCGTCGCACATGCTCGATAATCCGTCAAAAGTTGCATTGTGTGAATGGATAAAGGCTCTCAAATTTCCAGACGGGTACGCATCAAATCTAGGTCGTTGTGTTGATATGAAAGGGTTGAGATTGTACGGGATGAAAACCCATGACTGTCACGTGTTTATGCAGCGGTTGATCCCAATTGCATTTCGAGAACTGCTTCCTCATCCCGTGTGGAAGGCACTAACAGAGCTAAGTTTGTTTTTCAAAGATTTGAGTGCGAGAGTCATTGGAATTGCTGATATGAGTCGTTTAGAGCGTGACATTCCCCTAATACTCTGTCAACTTGAGATGATATTTCCACCAAGTTTCTTCAATTCAATGGAACATAGCGAGAATTGCTGGTCCAGTGCAATATAGGTGGACGTATCCTTTCGAGAGGTATCTTCGCAAGTTAAAAAATAATGTAAGGAATATAGCGTGTGTTGAGGGCTCGATAGCAAACACATATCTAGTTGAAGAGGCGTCGAATTTTACTTCGACTACTTCGACGATAATGTCTCCACAAAAAGGACAAACTTAAATCGTAATGAAGAAGTTCAAAATGATGAAGACGACGATCCAAACGTTCTATCTATTTTCAAAAATAATGGTGAAGCTTTCTCAGACGCATGGAAAAGATTCTTGTCGGATGAAGAATTGGCCGAGATTACAAGATATGTGTTACTAAATTGTGATGAACTCCAACAATTTATCAGGTTAACGATTCAAGCTCATTGCAATCGTAATTATCGAAATCTATTAATTAAATATTATAACATTTCTTCATTTTAAACATAAATGTGTAGTTTGTTCGAAGATGTTGTTAAACATCACCAACCGAACATTACAAATGAGACACTGAATCAAAAATTGGACGCTAAATTTCCTGTTTGGTTTGAGAACTACGTGAGTCTTAATTAACTTTAAAATCACGTGGCAATTAATATATATTATAACATTTTAAAACATATAATTATTGTAGGCACTAGATCCTTTGAAAAATGTGAATGACGATTATATAAGGTCCATTGTGTATGGTCCATCACGTGTTGTGAACACATTCAACAGTTGTAAGATAAATGGATATAGATTTCACATGCTTGCGTATAGTTCTAAACGATCAGCATCGAGCACAGGAGTTTGTATAAGAGGAAAAAACTATGGGCTAAATTACATGGATTATTACGGTTGTCTTCTAGAAGTGGTTCAGTTGGAGTATCACGGGCTTCAAACGACCGGAAGGACGCTCTTGTTCAAATGTGAGTGGTTTGATCCAACTCCAGCCGGCACGAAAATTCACCCTCAATATAAACTCGTTGATATCAATCATAAAAGTATATTCAAACGATACGAGCCATTTGTACTTGCCTCCCAAGTGACTCAAGTGCACTACAGTTCGTATCCGAGTTTGAAGCAAGACAAACTAGATTGGTGGGCAACTTGTCAAATTAAATCTCGATCGACGGTGGATTATATTGAGCCTCGCGTGCTTGAACAACAGTCATTCCAAGAAGATGTTGTAGAAATATTTCCTGCAATACAATTGAAGGATGTCGACTTCCAATTAAACGACACTCTCAATCATGAACACGACGAGTCGATTAATAATGATTTAGAAGAGTCAGAAAGCGATGAACTAGTATTAACTGAAGAAGACGAAGAAAGCTACGAAGATGAGTCTAAAAGTTAGGGTTGAGGTTCGAAGATTTTATGAGTGTTAATAATGATAATCTGAACACACACACACACACACACACACACACACATATATATATATAATTAATTTTATTTATTAATAAAACTYTGTTGTATGTTAGATGCCTGGCAGGGTCCTCATAATCGTCGGATTTCTCTTGGCTCATCGTCCTCGGGACCCCATGAGGATGATGCCACCGACCTAGATTTCGATGATACTGTTCCACCTACCCCGTCTGATGAAGCGGGGAGCACGCCCGACATAGAGGTCAGGACTACTGGGATCGAGGTATTCGTGCTCGGAAATATAAAATTTAATTATTTGACATATATTGAAATAAATTTATTAATTTTTAGGTTACGAAGTCCGTCGAAGGACTTGCCGACCTATTTGAGGACTATACACGAGTCTTGTATCCACCCAGCAGGGTGGAAATTTGAGCACATCCCGAACAGTCATCGATAGACGTGGTGGCCTCGTTTTAGGGTAATTTTGTTTATTTATTTTGTTTTGTGTTAAGTAAATTGATTAATTATTTTGTCTAATTATATTTATTTTGTAGGGGTTGGTGTGGTGGGACAGAGGTATATACGATGAGAATGCCATCAAGACAGCATTCTATATAGCGATGCGGGATTCTTATAACAGTCATATATACGAGTGGAAGAAGGTGTATCGACTATCTGGGACGATACCTTCCTGCGTAGAGGAGACGACCTGGAATAGATGGCTGGTGGAGTTTCAGAGGCCTGAGGAGGTAGAGAAGTCTGAGAAGGCCAGGCGCAACAGATTGAGCGAGCCTGGAGCCCCTTCGAATGGTATAGCGAAGCATCGAGGTAGGTTTAAGTCGACAAATCGACAAGCCGTCGAGATTGTAAGTCGATAATTTTATATTTTAAGTAATTAATTATATTATTAAACATGTATAATTTTATATTTTAATTAATTCATTATATTAAACATTATAAATGTATCTTTATATACAGGCTGCTCAGACGGGTATGCAGTCCAGTAACTACGACCTTCTTCTGAAGTATCATCGAAATCCCGACGGCACATTTACGTATCCCAAAGCCCAGAGGATAGCTGTAAGTTTATATATTATATATATATATGAGTTATTTAGTATAAAATCTGATAAAAGTTGTTTAGTAATAATAGCTGAAAACTTTGATATCAGGAGGACTATGAGAGGGCTTTGGAGCAGAGGCATGCTGCGTCGTATGATGATAGCAGCACACAGGTAGACCCAAACAAGGTCTATCTACAGGTTGTCGGGAATAAGAAGGGTCGACGCTATGGCCTTGGATGCTTCGGGAAGACTCAGAAGGGCTGCAGTACTTCTTCCACCTCCACCGCCGATGTTTGTCAGCTTCAGACGCAGCTCTAGTCCCAATAGACGTAGCTTGAGCTAGCCAACCAGGAGATGCAACGGATTCGCCAGGAGCAGGAGCGTTCCCAGTTGGCGCTCCATGAGCATATTGAAGCCATTGTTGCCCTGGCCATGTCTCGTTAGCACCCTACTCAGTCTCCCCCTGATCCGACATTCGATGGTGGTGATAGTTAGATGGATGAATAATTCGAGATTTTTTTATACATTCGATGGATGGGTTGATTTTTAATTATTGGATAATTTGTTTTAATTTTTAATTAGTGGATAATTTATTTTGGATTATCTAAAATTTTATTTTTTTATTGTTTTTTTAATTTAATTATTAATTAAATTATCAGAAAATTTAATAATATTTTTATTTCCTTACTGTAGGACTTTTTGACGGCCATAACCCGCAGGTAATACTGACGGGCACATACCCGCCAGGAATACTGACGGCCAAACCCGTCAGGATGGCATCAGATATTCCTGGCGGCCAAACCCGCTAGGAATACTGACGGCCAAACCCACCAGGAATATTGACGGCCATTTCCTGGCGGGTTTGGCCGTCAGCAATCCTGGCGGGAATATTTTCCCATCAGGATACTACAATCCTAACCACGAAAATGTTGACGGCCAATATCCGCCAGTATTCCATATACTGACGACTTTCTGACGGATTTGACCTCAGCATAGCCGTGATTTTTTGTAGTGACTAGAACCTCTTATTTACATGAGATCATGGATTATGGGGTATAATGGTCATTCATGATATATAATTACAACAAAAATTCCTTTATGCGTAAGAATAATGTTTTGTAAAATTTTAAAATATGATACTTTATAAAATAAAATATTTGTACAATAGAAAATGATATGAAATTTTCCAATCATCTATAAGTTTATTTGAAAAAACTATAATTTGTAGTTTATTCTTAACATAAGCTTATTAGGCCCAATAAACTACTTGAAATTTATCGTGAGTCCTTACCAAGTAGTCGAATATGTTTATTGAGAAATAAAAAAATTATAAACTCGTCCAAAAAATCAATCAAACATGTTGATCGACTCTTTGAAGAAAGTAAGAAACAAGCTTATAATTTGTCTTTTAAATGTAATTTACCTAAATTAATCAACTTTTTCAAATGAAAAGATAAATTTCCATTGCCATAGAATTAGGAACACTCGTGCAAATTCATTTTTTAATGTCATTTTCTTTTCTAGTAACAAAAAATGAGCGGAAAAAGCCTAACAATTTTTTTAGACTGCTTGATATATATATATATAAGGAAGAGTGCATAACTGCATGGATAAGCTTACACTAACCCGTCAATTTGGGATCCAATTCTATATTTTTCTTGGGAGGTATCGGGAAGGAATTGTAATGGAATAAGATCGATTCATACAGAAGAAAAGGTTCTCTATTGATTCTGTACCTATGGGATAGAGGAAGAGGAAAAAACCGAAGATTTCACATAGTACTTTTGATCGAAAAATGAATCTGATTGATTTCGCACCCTTCGCTCAATGGTCAAATTCTACAGGATCAAACCTACGTGATTAGCACAAATTTGTCTTGATTTTATTTAGTATTTTAGTTCATTTTTATTATTGTTTTTAGTGAAAGTTGGATAGATTGAGCATATTTTCGTATTTTCTTATCTCCAACTTGTTTTATCATATTTTAATTATAATTAATTAATTTTATGTTTATTTTAGGTATTTTAAAGTATTTTGGTTTGGACGTAGTCAAGAATGGGCAAACGAGTAGAGTTTCAGCGAAAACGGGCCCCGATTTTAAGAATGTGAAGCTGCCAGACTTTCTATAACGGTTTTCCATCTGGAACCGTTATAGTATACCTGCCGACCGCTGCCTGCCGAGTGCTGCCGAGCCCTGCCGACCGTTGCCTGCCGACGCTGCTGAGCCATGCTCACGCTGATATTCTATAACGATTTTCTTCTGTAACCGTTATAGAAACCCTAGTCGACAGCAATGTCCCCAAACTCTCTGTGCGCGTCAGTCGACGCGACTGCCCAGAAAACGCGTTTTCCACGCGTTTTTAGGTTTTCTTGGGCCTTAAGACTTCCCAAAACTATAAATACCTATGTATTTCGGATTTTTAACATACATTATCATATTCCTAGGTTTTCTAAGGCCTCTTAGGGGCTGACAACCCCAACGAGTGCCGTTTATTTTCTTAGTTACTCTTAATAATTTTTAATTTCAAATCTCTAGCTTTTAGGTTAATTTAGATTAGCTTTTAGAATAATTTAGATTCAAGATTTCTACACCAAGACGTTGCGGATCTTCTTGATTTAATTAGTAAGTAAAT
>BMAC01000433.1:439390-456833 GCA_014905375.1 Phtheirospermum japonicum | reverse complement strand
GAATTTGAAAAAAAGTAATACTAATTAAAAATACTAAAAGAATAATATTGAAAATGATACACACAAATCATAATATTATTTTTCTATTTACACAAAAACTATTCTTCATAATAAATAATTTTCACACATAAATTGGAGTATTATTTGTTCTAATTACAGTAAGACAAGTTTTCACAATAAATAGTTTTAATTACTTTTATTTGGGGGTCACGAAATTAGTTGTAAAACATAGTAGAATACTCTATACTTGAAAGGAAAACTCGTACAAAATTGAGTTTGTAAAAATGTAAAACATACAATACCCGCGTGTCGCATTTAGATATGTGATATAAAAAATTAAAATCTATAAGGCATTGATAATTCTATTAAAAAATATCGTATATCTAACTTTTACTATATGTAATATTATTTATTATTTCCTTTTTTCTTGCTTTTTTCTGCATAAGACATTAATTTGTTCGTATAAGTATATAATGTGTTTATCAATGCATTTTATTGGTATAATAAACCAGAACTATATAAAACCACATACGATCAAGAAAATCATCCAGTCCCCCAAGTTTAAATAATGCGAGCAAAACAATCAGATCACATGAATAAAACTTGACCATAGAAGACTAAGAAAACTACTTAGTCCCCCCATGTTCAAATAATGAGAGCAGAATAATTTCAAACAGGTCGCATCAACATAATGAAAATAAACCAAAGGTAACTAAGAAACTACTTAGTCCCCCCAAGTTAATGCAATCAAGTAGTTCAGCCAGGTTATCAACAGCATGTTTAAGGAAATGTCAAGTAAACCTGTTTTGCACATAGGTCGCAAGATCAATCAAACAAAATAACAAGCACAGAGTCTTGTAAATCAAACATGCACATTACAGCAAAGAGTAAGTAAATCAAATATACTTAGAAAAAGGGTATTAAGAACATGTAAATCAAACATGTCTTTCACACTAACGACCAGATAAATCACATAAGACCAAATAAATAGTAGGTAAATCAAACATACTAGAAAACCGAGAGAAAACATGTAAATCAAACATGCTTCCTCCCAAATGTCCTAGAATATTTAAGTCAAACATACTCAAGGACGTGGAATAACATGTAAGTCAAACATGCTCCTCCATTAAACCATCCATTCCCATATCCATAGAAACCATCGCCGACCTACTGAAGGCATCGAGGCGTGACCATATAAAGGGAAGCCGACCTAATGAAAGTGTCGAAGCTTGACTATATACATAAAATCCATAGCCGACCTAATGAGAGTGTCGAGGCTTATGAAAGCGTCGAGACTTAACCATATACATAAAATCATAACCGACCTAATGAAAGCGTCGAGACTTGACCATATTCGCTGACCTAATAAAAGCGTCGGATCTTAACCATATTCGCCGACCTAAATAAAGCATCGGGCTTTAACCATCGACAACCTAATGTAAGCGTCGGGCTTTAACCATCGACGACCTAATAGAAGCGTCGGACTTTAACCATCGTCGACTTAATGGAAGCGTCGGGCTTTAACCATAAAAATCATATTGGACCACAGAATCCGTAGATGATCTGTTCTATGTAATGAGGTCACGTGCGATCGTAGCTAAGATCGTAAGAATAAAGGCGAGGTCGCAGTTTAAGGTTGCAGGCGGATAAAATATAGAATTTGTCCATTAACTTTTTGGACTTGGCAAAAATGGTCCACTAAATACAGGGGTGGTAAATTTAGTCCACCAATTAAATATTTGTCGTACTTTGAGTCCAATTTAATTGGTGGACTAAATTTGCAACAAAAGTTTGGACTAAATATGCGATAAAAATTTAAATTGTGGACTAAATTTGCAGTTCCTTGGATTTTGACCGACTGTTATTTGGTCAAAATCCCCAAAACTTGACTAAATGTGCGACAAAAATTTAATTAGTGGGTAAAATTTACCACCCATGTATTTAGTGGATCATTTTTGCCAAGTCCAAAAAGTTAATGGACGAGTTCTATATATTAGTCGATCGCAGGCTGAGGTCGCAGCATGGACAATGTAGTATCTGTGTCTGTCTCCGTAGATTGTTTGGCAGTTGGCAAAATAGCATCGACAGTCTCGAGCATGGGCGAGGTTCCTTGTCGGGAGATTGTTGACGTAGATAATCAAGTTACGTTGATGGATAAGAGGTTGGGCGAGATCAACCTCAAAATCTGAGAGTTGTGCAATTGGGCCACATGGAAACCTTAATGCGAGTCATGGCGCAAGAGGTATGCGAGGCGAGTCGAGGTCATCGAAAAATTGGGCCAGTGAGTGAAGCGCTTGTGCCAATCCGTAGACCAAGACGCGCAACGAGACGGCATGCTTTCAGAGGTGGGCGAAAATCTCGGCGCTTAGCTCCATCCGCCCGGCGCCCGAAGGTTCGAGATAAGTAAAGTAGATGAAGGAAATATAAAATCATCCCTTTTAAGAGATTTAAACGAGTGTACCATGATACGTAGTCATATTTATGCCATAGAAAATTGACCTTTCCTCGAATATTCAACTACGCGACCTCTTTATTTTCAGGTAGCAAAAGTTTTATGATCACCTTTACGTGGATGTTTGGTCGCGAGACCTGATATATTGGCGCCCTCCTTACGTTGAGCTGACCATCTCAGAGTTAGATGTCGGGCAAATCATAAATTAACCCTACAAAACCAAAGTTAATACGAACAAAATAAGTAGACCTGCACTCAATCTATTAGTATACGATCATAAAAATAACCGTAAGTAGGATGCGAGCATCGCAACCCTTACTCGCGTCCGTAATTATTAAATCAACCATTTAGACCCAATTAATCCTCCATGAACCTGTACATCAATACACATATAATTGCTCCACTTTGTGAGGCGAGCTGGAGGCAGGCCAATTTTCAAAATCATTATTATAAAAAGTATAATTTGTCCCCCTAACATCACTATAAAACCATATACCATATTAATTCATATGTGCGACCAGAATATATCCATATTTTTCTTAGAGAGATTAAGAAATCAAATAAAAAAGAATATGTTAATCAGACATATCCACATATACTCATAATCAACCAAGTAAAAGAATATGTTGATCAAACATATTCACATAGGCACAAAACCAACCTAGCAAGGAATAAATTAATCAAACATATTCGTAAGCACATAACCAAACAACGAAGAATATGTTAATCAAACATATTCATTGAAAATTATATCAAGTATTGCCTTTTGCCATAACCATAAACGCCATATCACCATTAAGCCATATAGGATCAAATAAAACATATGCATATCCCCATAATTTTAAACCATATAAAATCAAATAAGTATAATTAGAACTTTCCATGCATGATTGATACCCCATCGGCTCTTATAAATTGTCACATAAGAGTTCTCAATTATAATAAGTAAAACCTGACTCGCATGTATGACGATTTTTGTATATTTGGCTAGTGTTTTAGTTAGATTTGTTGTTAATTTTGGGTATAATTTGGATTGATTTAACATATTTTCATATTTATGTATCTTCGACTTATTTTACCACGTTTTATGTTTATTTTAGGTATTTTGAAGTCTTTCGGTGTTAAGGTGGACGAGTGTAGGCCCGCGAGTGGAGTTTCAAAGAAATTGGGCCCTGATATGGTACATTGCAGCTGACACTGGGTATGTCATCCACACTGGGTTACCTACCGTCAAAACCCAGTGTTAGAAATCTGGCAGAAAGATCCCTCTGATCGGACTGGGAGACCATCCGATCGGACAAAAGCGTTACAAACTTGGATTTTGTGAAGACTTTCAGCTACGGAAGGGCTATTTGATGGCTACAAAAGGCCAAGAACTCAACCACATTCAGACACACGAAAAACGCCATACACAACCCATCCATAGACCAATAATCCCTCGTCCGGTTCGTGACAAACTGGGTCGAGAAGACGATCTCTAACCTCTTGGGGATGACAACCCATGAGTGTTCTTGAATCATTTTTCATTCTATTTTCCCTTTTTCCAATTAAAACTTTAGTTTTCAGATTTTAGATAGATGTTAGATTGGCTATCGTTAATCGTTGGAATTGGAGGTTCGTGACAAGCTTCCAAAATCCTTGTGTGGTTCATCTTATCTCCGGAATAGCTGGAGTTGGCAAGAATTCATCGTAGTGTCGTGATAGAGTCTTCTCACGATTTAGTAAACTCTAAACCTTTCTCTTGTTAATTAGTTGGGTAATTCATGTTAGATGATATTCTTGTGATGTTATGAATGGTTTATGATTGAGTTCTTATGAATAATTTGGATATGAATTGTTTATAGTTGATTAGTCGATTGATATTATCGTAATTTGGATGTTTGGATGTTATTTGCAATCATGATTAGTTGTTGCCTTGAGGTTGTGATAGTGAGTTTGTCAATGGTTGTTGATTAGAAATCACAAGTCTAGTGTCGGGAATCGTTTAGAACCATCGCTTGGAATCATCGGACGTTAGTCTATACGTTGGGATTGACACCCCAACTCGTAGACTAAGTATTCGATGAAATGTCTAAGCGGTCGTGGAGACGAGTCCAAGGCCCTAGACCCCCATTTTATTAATCATTTTAAAGGTTTTCAATTTCGTTTTAGAATTTGTTGTTAAGCCTTTTATAAACTTTAGTCAAGTTCTTGCATAGAGATTGACGCTCTCTTTACAAGATTAGCTTTAAATTGCTCATAGTATAAATCATCGTTTAGCTATTACAAATTCTCAAAACCCTTTTGTCTGAGTGTTTAGACTAGCTTTTTATTATTTTCTCGTTCGTATAAACAAACACAAAAACAACTTCCGATTAGTCTTCCTCGAGAGATCGACTCGAGTTAACTTGCCAAGTCTACAAGTGACCCCGTTCTCTTGCGGGCGAACTAAAACCCTTTCAAAAGTAGACGAGCACTGTTTAACTTGATTTTAATTTTGAAAGGAACACAAAAGTTCGGCTCAAAACCCACCACCAATTTTTAAAAGCTATAGAGAATCAGAACTTATCTGTGAGGGTTTCATGATCGATTAAATTGTGTATCCTCACGTCTTTCACTCAAGGACTCAATGTCCCACTTTCTCACAGACGGTGCCATTTGATGCGACCAAAAAGATTAGTGCCTCAAGAATAGGAGGTACTGACCTCAAATATGAAATCAGTGACCTAACAGACCTCCAGAAATCTCCTGGCAACCTGATAGAACTCCAAAAGGCTCCTGGCGACCTGTATAACCTGCAAAACAGAACCCAAGTCGGGCGGCCTCGGCGTAGGCCCTACGATGCTCAAGTCAGGTAGTGTTCGAGAGAGATGTGTGAGAGTTCAATAATGCGTAAGAGCTTAAAATATGAGATAAAATCAATGTAGAGTAAAAAGTGATACTTGTGTCCTCTTTTGTATAAACAAGAGATAAGTGTTCAGAGACGTGTTCTCAATCTAGGGTCCTCGTCACCTCTACTAGAGCTCGCTTCTCCTAAAGGAGATCTTCTAGAGGAGAGCTCGCCATAAAACCCATAGCTCCGTGATCCATGATAATTAGAGAAGTTATGAAATAAGAGCATGAGAGATCATGTGAGAGATCATGAGATTTAGGGCCTCAGAGATGAGCATCAGAGCTTATGATTGAGATTTGAGAGATGAGCATGAGATGAAATGTGTGGTCATGAGAGATCATAAGCTTTAGGGCCTCAGAGATGAGCATCAGAGCATAAGAACGTAAGATTTGAGAGCATGAGAGGTTGTAGAAGTTATCAAGCTTGTAAAATAAAGGCCGGAGAGATGAGCATCAGAGCATGAGAGACGATGAGATATGAAAGCATGAGATGTTAGAGCATGTAAGGGCCTGAGAGATCTTGAGATCAGTTCTGAAATAAGGGCCTGAACCCCATATTGATATGATAATTGAGACTTGTCCTCTAGCTAACAGGATTCCTTCCCAAGGTGGGATTGAATCTCCTAATTATACCCAATCTCCATAATTAGGGAATATTCTCATAGTAGGAATCTTAGTTTTCATAATTCTATAATAACCATAAAAATCTTATTACCATATACGCCGGGACCTAGAACCTTCTTCCCCTTTCATTACTTTCTTACCATATATAATAAAGTCAATTTTTGATTTTGTATTAGTGGAATATGTCCGTTTTTATTTTGGTACCTATTCATATTTGTATATCTTAAAAATTCTAAAAATAAAATAAAAAACAAATCAAAACAAAACAAAACAAAGCATAAATTGAAATTGAAATAAACATACATTATTTAATCGGTTACATATAGAGTAAAAGTGATATTCTAACGAATCAAAAGTGCATAATCCAAAAAATATCTATGGCTGATCAAGAGTATGTGGACCTTGAGGTAGAGTCGGGGGATGGAAGGTGAAGACTACGGATGAAGGAGGGGGAGGCTGCAGATGGGGTGACTGAGGAGGAGGTGGATGGGATGGCTGCAGATGGGGTGACTGAGGCGTATGCCCAAATTGAAAGTGCAAATCAATAATGAAAACAAGCAAATACAAGCAAAGTTTCACCAAGTACAAGCATGAAAGCCTAAGGTACAACTATGCTTGCATGAACATAAAAACTCTAAAATGCAAATTAGCAAAAATCGAAAACACAAATAGAAAGAGCAATAAAAGTTGACGTGAAAGTTTAAATTTTTTCGAAAAATAACAAGAAACGAAGAGTAGATCTAAGATTCAACCTAAAACTATGCATGAAAATTTAAACCAAAATAAAGCATATGAAAGACTCAAAATAAAAATGATCAAGGACTCAATCTATGATCTTGGTGTGTAACTCACCTAGATTCCATAGCCAATTCACAAGATCAAACTACAATTGTAATAGCTAAGGCAAAATTCATAAAATGAAGAACAAGCATGAAACATATGAAATACTCAAAATAAAAACGACCAAGGACTCGATCTATGATCTAGATGTGTCACTCACCTAGATTCCATAGCCAACTCACAAGATCCAACAACTAATCTAAGAGTTAAAGCAAAATTCATAAAATGAAGAACAAGCATGGAATTGAAGAACAAGCATGAAATTAAAATAAAGCTTACTTGAATTAAAGAGAGAATCCAAAAGCTTGAATGAAATTACAATCAAAATAAAATCTAAGGGAGTACTTGAATTCCTCTTGGGCTTACAAACCCAAGGAATTGCTTGAAAATAAATCTAAAATCTAGAGAGAAATTAAGTCCCAAACCCAAGCATGGGTTGGGAGGAGGTGTTTTTTTTTATTTACAAAATGAGAGTTGTATCCTATTTATACTAGGTTTAATTGGGTTTAAATGGGCCAAGTTAGCTTTAGAGACTTGATATTTCCGGGTTTGACTTGAAATGGGCTTTTGGCTTGATGTTTGGCACTACTATTGGCTTGGGGTGGCACTTAGCATGGTGCTGGGGGCTTGGCTTGGATTGTGGCATCGTCTGCCATGCGCCAAGGGTGATGGGGGCGCTGGCTTGGGTTTTGGCATCGCCTGGCATGCGCCAAGGGGCTGGCATGGGTTTTGGCTTGCCTTGGCAAGGCTTAGTGAGCATTCCATAATGTTTGCCACTTTAGGAGCTTGCTCTTGGCACCGATTTTGGCACGTCTTGGCTTGAACTTTGGTCCCCAATGCCTTTACCTATAAAAATAGGAATTCTGAACATAAAAACCAAAGAATTTCACCAATCCTTAAACTAATTGAACCCATTTAACCATATTAAATATAAAATCAACAAAAGACACGAAAATCAATACAAACGAGAAAACAAACAAAAAAACTAATAAAACTCGACTCGAAACCACTAAAAACAACATAAAACCTTAATTAAAAACACGAGAAAATCACCACAATTACATGCAAAATAGCAGAATCCCTATGATAACATTACTCAATGATTTTTCTTGCTTTTACATTTCCTTGGAACTCCATCGTGAGACTCTAACACTTTCTTGAAATTTCATGATGCCGAGGAATGCAATAGGTGGGATGTCCACTTTTCTGAGTCATGATATTCACCCTGTCCCACACACTAGATTTGACAATTCTTTTCCACCTGTCCAGTATATAGATTTCTGGGATCTTCATATGATTGCTATGTCGAAAGACCCTTAAGTTATGACAATACAAGATACCACATTCTTCAAATTTCTTGCAAGAGCAGATGATGAAGTTATTTGAATCATCAAACATCACTTCATATATACCCCCATCACCATTATGAGAAGAAAGACTATGAAATCCTCCCAATCAATATCAATACGATTAATTGAGAATGTTGCAGCAATATATTTAATTTGAAACTGTTCAAAGAAATTCAGTGTGTATTGCTTAGAAGCCTGCTTCTGCATTCCAGTTAATGATAGATAGTCGGAGGAATTAATCTTGATTACTGGAACTCATCATTTTTTTTGTCGTCCTCCATTTCCCGACCATGGTCTTGAGAATTTCACAAAAACTAGTCAAGCTTGTGGTCTTCTTTGCATTGAGCCCCACTGCATTGTTCATACTCTGGCTGCATTATGAGGGAAGCATCCCAACAAAAAATGAGCCTTTGATAATGGTTGTGCTCCATTTTTCCTTCAGATCATACAATCGCCTATACCAAGATTTGTCCTCCAATCTATAAATTGAAACCATATTAAAGTTGCCACATTTAAGATATACATTTCTTCCATTATTACAGTCACTTTTGACCGCAAAAGTGTCAATTTTGGAATGATCTATAGTGATTATAATATAATGCAAAGTGAAACTTAGTAGGGAAAAGTGACACTTTTGGAGCCAAATGTGATAAATAAATAAAAGTGAAAGTTTTAAAAATAAAGTAGAGTACTTTTTTTTTTAATAAATATGACAAGTGTTAGAAAGCATAACTTCTCTAATGATCTAGCAATTGCATGATTTTGGCCAGTGAATATAATGACACAACATTTCCCTCCCATGGCTTTCTTAAAAACCTCAAAAGCCAATGAAATGATTCTGCTTTCTCATTCGAAAAGAATGCACAACCAAACATTATAATTCTCCAATGCTGGTTCATGTTAACTATCAGATCACAAATCCGATTGTATCTATTTATGCGATATGACATCCCCAGATATTTCATAATCTTCTTTCATCATTGAGTCTCTCCAAAAGAACATTGCTCAGCCTGAAAAAAAAAAAGTCCTTCTCCTAGGAGCATTGCTACTCTAACTTTTTAACTAGGGTTTGTGCGTCACTACCTTCTATTCGTGTCAATTATAAACAGTTAACATAATTCAGATGGTCTTTCATTGTGTGGCCAACACTGTCATCACCACACACTTCATACGCTATATAACGATATGAATATGTTGATCTCATTCCAGAATATACCATATATTCTATAGCTTTACCTTTTGGAGTTGTAATTCTTCTTTTAGAATGATGTAGATGGCCCCACTCCATTCTAGTTAATTCATGATTATGTGTCGTTTCATGTTTAAAAACTACACATAATCCTTCATTATTTAATCTCACCCTCATTGAAACATTGCATCATGTACATGTAACAGGATATTCCTTCATTATCCTTTCATGTGACGTAGTTGGTCTTCTAAATCCTTCGCAAGAGCAGAAATAATACCTCTCAATACAACCCCATCATCTTCGATCTCAAAGTTGATTGACGAACGCGGAACCCAAGTGCACGACCATGTTACCGATATAAAACATGCATATCTTTAATTGTCTTCCTTTACAAACCCAAGAGAGAACCGAATATATCTAAATATATTTAAAAAGTACTAATTTATTGAGAAAAGATAGCAAGTATTAGAAATGAAGCCATATTGAATGTACAACTTTTATGAGTAAGAGTACCCGTTTTATTAGAGAAAGTGACATTTTCAAAGCTAAAGTGTCACATTAATCAGTAGTGATGCTGCCCATTGTTGCAACAGGAAGAGTTGAGGTTTGAACAAAGAGCATAATTAGTTCAAATCACATTCGTTCAAATCATATTGTTCACGTCACGTTAAATAACAAGCAAAAAATAAGCAAAATAAGAAATTCATTACCCTCTTCAATGATTTCTCTATCATCTTCAGTACTAGAAACAACAACCAGTAGATTTGATTTTTCACATACATCGAAATACTCATATAATAAATCATTGAAAACTTGCTCATAAATCATATACTTTTAAGTGTAGAAAAGATATATTTTACCTTCTTGAATCAGTTCAAATTTCATTCTCCATTAATGAACCGATTTGAAATTCATTCTCCATGAATGAATCTATTTGAAGGGTAACTATGAATGAGCTAAAATTTACAGCAGGATAGAGGGTTTTGGGGCAGTAGAGGCGAGCGTTAAATAGATAGTGGATGTGAGACGTTGGCACAACGTTGAATTGCCGGTGGAGGTGTAGAGGCAATGCATTTAGAGAGGATCGATCTGCTTGGTGAGGTTTTGGGGGGTTAGGGTCAGGGAGGAGAGTGACGAAGAGGGTGGGAATGGGGTTAACTGCGTTGTTTTCGCCTTTCACAGATCCATTTTGCTGGGCGAAGTTGGGTTTGGGACGGGTTTTGGCTCCGTCATATAGAAAGAAATTCGTGCGACTGCCATAAAGGATACCAACTTTCCCCATTAAACATATTCATTCAACAATTGTTTTACTTTTGAAAAATATAATTATTCCCAGATTTTAGTTTTTTATTTGTGTTTATAGTAATTTTATAATCATGAAATATTTTAAACACAACCATATAGTTTTTTTTGAATTATAGTTGTTCATGTTCGTGAAAATATTAGGATTCTAAGTATATTATGTTATGTTTCTCATCTCTTGAACTACTATAATATTATTTATTTATATACCGGTTTGTACATATTTGTGTGTGACTTTCGTATATTTTTGTACCTTGTCGTGTGTACTTTAGTCGGGGTTTAGTAATATTTTATCCTATTTTTTCCTTATATTGCGTTTTCGTAGCGTCTGTCGTCTTTTTATTATTTTTCGTATTTCTCTTTTACTTTTTATAGATATTTATGTTATTTTGCTTTTCTTTGTTTTAGGGTAGCCGATCAAGCCTAGGAGCATTACTGAGGATCACAACTGACTCGATTCGATGAAAACACGACTTGAACCTGCAAAGCACGACCATCGATCAACGCGCCATCAACGCCCAGTCGACGTGTCATCAATGAGCCATCGACGAGGCCATTTTCCAGCATCAGTGGTCAGGCCAATTTTGGTTATTTCGGGAAAAGTGACTATTTTGCCCTCATTTCTCCACTATAAATATAATATTTCATTTTAGATATAGGAGTTCTTGAACCGCCCTAGGGTTTGAATGCCCAACAACATCTCTCTTTCTCTTCAAATTCTACATTTTTTTTCTTCTTGAATTTCTAGCCTTTTAGCTTTCAGTAGAGTATAGATTTTAAGAATTGCTCGGATGGTGGACGTAGTTTAGTCTTAGTTCGTGTATTTTCCTCGTTCGATTGTTGAAACTCTCCATTTTTAATTAGTAAGCTTTTGTTTTCTTCCTTTAATTATTCCAAATTTGTGTTCGCTTGATTATGTGTTTTTGTTGGGTTTATGATGTTATTGGTTTGGTGGTTAGTTTGTTGTAATTTCTCATGATTTGAAGTGTTTAATTCTCAAAAATTTGTATGATTGTTGTTCTTAAATGTTCATTCTTCATTGTTGCTTACTGTTTGAAATTACAACGATGAGCACAAACAGGGAATGTATATATATCTTAAAACTGGAAAATACAAGAACAGAAAGTTGTTAAGTCGAGTCGAGTTTAGATTTCTGTCTACAAGACGAAATAGCCCCGGTAGTGACCTTCAGTTTTGGCTATTCGCCCCCAAAGATGAAATGACTTTGTCTCTGGTATTACAGCACCGTAAATACTAGAGCTTCGGCGAACTGAATGAATATGGACTAAACTACGTAAACAAAGAAACTCAGAAATATATGTATGCTGTGAGTGTTCTGTGTTGTTTCAGGTGAATTCTCGTATGTGAAATGAGAAGGAGTCCTCACCCTTATATAGGGTTGCCAGTGGGAGGTTACAGCCATCTTAATGACGTCCTTAAAGGCGTCATTAAGTCATTCAAACTCGCAGCATCTGGCAGCATGAACTTGGACAGGTTCAGCGTGCACATGCATTGCATGTTGATTTCGTACGGTTTTGGAAACTTCTGAATGGTCAGGTGATAAATGCTATCCATTTTCGTAACGGCCAGGAATTCAGAAGCTTTCAGGTGCGTGTACGTTCAAAAAAGGAAGCATGGGTTGAACCAGGACCCCCATACGGACCACCTCAATCGGACCAGCCAACTCGGACCAATTGCCCAAGACCCAAGTCCAGGGCCCAGGACCGAGGTCCGAGATCCGGGCTCGGGCTCGGATCCACTCGGCTCCGCCGAAGGCGGACGGGCGAACCCAAGTCTAAGAGCCCGCGTGAGCTTTGTTCACACAAAATCCACAACACCTGCTGGCCCACTTGATGTCCATTAAAGAAATGTAATCATTTTTAAACTCCCTTCCACATTGATTAACTTTCAATGTGGAATACCCAAAATTGCACTTAAGTAACCGTTCAACTTCCAAACATCATTTCTCACTCACCAATAATTGGATTTGAGAAATTCAAAAAGCTACGATTAAATACACGACACGTAGATCGAGCTTATACAATTCGTTAACACGAATTTTTGTTGTACCATTAAATTGATTAAATACAATTTACAACAATCCCCCACATGAGTGAGAAACTCCAAAAAAAATAAAAATATGAATGCAAATACATAGCTCAGTCCTTAAGAGACAATAGAGAATAGGGATAGGTGGCTTGTGGCCTTGAACCCTCCTTAGTTAATACTACCGAGCATACCAGCGGATTAGTGAACATAATTCTTGAACTATTCCCCTTTGTGTATACTAGACAATAGTACCAACCCACTAACGTCTCAGAATTCCTCCGTTCTCAGGTTTGTGTCCGTTTCTGGCCATGGACAACTTCTTTGGATACATAAGTATTCAGTAGAAGCGGCCCTCACTTCTCGCTTACATAGGTGATTCTTAAATGAGTATTCTATCGTACTCAAGTCAAAGACCTGCACAAGAATCATTAAAAATCAGAGATTTATCCTCACCACATGATAGATTAACGACTCTACTTTTGCCGTTAAGGAATAGGGTCGTAGAGTTTTACTTACCCAGACTTTTATAGTTTAGTTTTCCCATTGAACCAAGTTTGTGGGATCTCCACTCATCATGGTTGGGTTTCCACTACAATCATCTTTAAGATGTGGATTTCACTCCCATTCCTTCAAGCAATTTATACATCTGATCTCGAGATATGTTTTTAGTGAATGGATCCGCTAGATTATCTATCGACCTTATGTAGTCAACTGAGATAATCCCACTCGATAACAAATGTCTTACGGTGTTATGTCTCCGAAGAATATGTCGAGACTTACCGTTATACAAACCACTTCTTGCCCTCCCAATAGCAGCTTGACTATCGCAGTGAAGCATAACTGGCGGCACGGGTTTCTCCCAACATAGAATATCTTCCAAAAAATTACGAATCCATTCTGCTTCTTCACCTGCTTTGTCCAAAGCGATAAACTCAGATTCCATGGTGGATCGAGATATACATGTCTGTTTGGTGGATCTCCAAGAAACGACTCCTCCCCTTATTACAAACACATATCCACTTGTTGACAGTGAGTCCTTTGAGTCGGATATCCAGTTTGCATCACAGTAACCTTCAAGTACCCTGGGGAATCTACCATAATGTAGTCCAAAGTTTAGAGTACACTTTAAGTATCTCAAAACTCTCACAAGCGCTTTCCAGTGTTCTCCACTTAGGTTGCTTGTATATCGACTCAGGTTGTTTACCGAGCAAGCTAGATCAGGCCTTTTACAGTTAGAAATGTACATCAGACATCCAATGATCCTAGCATAGTCCTTCTAAGCAACATGGTCACCTCTGTTCTTACTCAAATGAACGTCGATTTCTATAGGTGTCTTTGCTGGAAGACTATCGTGTGCATTGAATTTCTTGATCACTTTCTCAATGTAATGAGATTGTGATAAGACAATTCCATTTGGAGTTCTTATGATTCTTATGCCAAGAATTGTGTCAGCAACTCCCAGATCCTTCATGTCAAGATTTCTTTTTAGCCTGACTTTTGTCTCGTTAATCACTTCCAGGTTGCTACCCATGATTAACATATCATCTACATAAAATCTTAATGTATACACACTTGTCGCACTCGTTTATCTTGAAGCCATTTGACATCATCACTTCATCAAATTTCAAGTGCCATTGTAAAGGTGCTTGTTTCAAGCCATACAAAGACTTAACAAGTTTGCACACCTTTCTTTCTTGTCCAGGTTTTACAAAACCTTCAGGTTGTTCCATATAGATTTCTTCTTCTAAATCGCCATTTAGAAAAGCTTGTTTTACATCCATTTGGTGAATCTCAAGATTGTGCAAAGCAGCAATCGCTAGAAGCACCCGGATAGAGGTAATTCTCGTCACAGGAGAGTATGTATCAAAGAAATCATTTCACAACCAAACGAGCTTTATACTTATCGATTGATCCATCAGCTCTGAAATTTCATTTTAGAATACATTTACTCCCTAAAGGTTTACAACCTTCAGGTAAATCAGTCAAAATCCACGTATGGTTCTGCATGATCGAATCGATCTCGCTCTGTACAACTTCCTTCCAAAACGAACTATTAGTTCGGGAGAAAGCTTCTTTTAATGAAGCTGGTTCTTCATCTAATATGAAAACCACATAGTCGGGACCTAAGTCCTTTGCAACTTTAGCTCGAGTGCTCCGTCTAGGAGTTAGAGCTTCAAGTTTTGAACCAGGTCGTTTGCGAGACTTAGGTTCAACCCCCACAAGTTCTTGACTTGTAGTCTTTAGCATTACCAGTGTTTGAACTGGAAGCAGTTTTATCCTTACAAGGATAGATATCTTCAAAGAATATCGCATTCCTTGACTCAATGGCAGTTCCGACATTCATGTCCGGAACATCTGACCTATGGATTATAAATCGATAGGCGCTACTATTCAGTGCATAACCAATAAAAATACAATAAACCGTTTTGGGTCCGATTGTCACCCGATTTGGTAGAAGCACTTCTACCTTCGCTAAACACCCCCACACTTTGAGGTATTTATAAGAAGATTTCCTTCCTTTCCACAACTCGTAGGGAGTCTCATCCCTACCTTTAAGTGGAATTTTATTGAGAATATAGTTAGCTGTTAAAACAGCTTCCCCCCACATGTTCTGAGGTAACCCAGAACTAATCAACAACGCATTCATCATCTCTTTCAAAGTACGATTCTTGCGTTCTGCAACGCCGTTTGATTGAGGTGCATACGGAGCTGTAGTTTGATGAGTTATGGCACTTTCGTTGCACAACTCCTCAAACGGAGCTACGTATTCTCCTCCTCTATCTTTTCGGATAGATTTAATTTTGCAGTTAAGTTGGTTTTCGGCTTCATTTTTGAAGTTCTTGAAAGCTTCAATAGCATCATCTTTACCTCTCAAAAGATAAAGGTAACAGTAACTTGTGCAATCGTCAATAAAAGTAATAAAATACTTTTTGTCACCTCTAGTTTGCACAAACTTCAAATCACATACATCCGTGTGAATTAATTCTAGAGGTTTCGTGCTCCTTTCTACCGATTTAAACGGTAACTTAGTCATTTTTGCTTCTATACAAATTTCACATTTACTTTTATTAACAAATTTATTTACCTTAAGTAAATTGAGATTTGACAAACATTTTATTGCATTTAGATTAACGTGGCCTAATCTACAATGCCATAAACTGAAGCACTCAGTCAATTAAGAGGAATCAGAAGCAGTTTTATTAATGATAGGTTTTGGGCGTATAGCCATTATACTTAGTTTGAACAATCAATCTGTAAGGTAACCCTTACCTAGAGGTGTTCTAAACTTAGACAGTACAAATTTATTGGCCTCAAATGCAAGTTTAAAACCACGGCTAACTAGTATTGAACCAGAGACTAAATTCTTCCGGATGTCCGAAACGTGCAGCACCTCATTCAGAGTGATCTCCTTTCCAGAAGTCATTTTGAGGACAACTGAGCCAACACATGCAACATGTGAAGACGCTTGGTTTCCCATGTTCAACTTCCTTTCCTCATAGGGATGGTATTTGGAGAACAAGCTCCGGTCTGCACTCACATGGGTAATTGCAGCAGTATCGACGAACCATTGACCATGGTTCTCGACCATGTTAGCTTCCTCAGTGATGACCGCAATGAGATCATCACTAGTCAGCTCTCTCTCGGCTAAGTGAGCACTCGACTTGGACTTCTTTTTCTTTGGCTCCCGACAGTCCTTAGACCTGTGTCCAGGTTTGCCACAATTGAAGCAGTCGCCGCTGAACTTCTGAGAAGAAGCATCTTTCTGCTTAGAGTTGTTAGGACGCGGCCTCTTCTTCGAGTTGTCTCCTCGTTCAAGAAGGTTTACCGTAGGTTCATCCGAACTTTTTGAATTCTTGTACTGAACTCGAACTTCGGACTCAATTCGTACCTTTCGGATAACATCTTCAAGAGACATCGCCTTTCGCTTGTGCTTGAGATACGTCTTGAAGTCTTTCCAGTTTGGAGGAAGCTTATCAATCATGGCAGCAGCCGTGAAAGCATCAGGAAGTACCATCCCCTCGGCGCGGACATCATTCACCAGCATTTGGAATTTTTGAACTTGTTCCATAACCGGGCGAGAATCAACCATCTTATAGTCCATGAAATTCGTGACTACAAATTTCCTAGTTCCAGCCTCGTTGGAACTATACTTCTTCTCAAGTGCCTCCCAGGTCTTCTTGGAGGTCTTTACGTCCGAGTAAATGTTACTCAGGCTATCTTTTAGGCTACTTAAGAGAAAGCCTTTACACAGATAGTCGCCGTTGTGCCAATTATCGTAGGCGGCACGAACAGTGAAACTGGTCTCGGACTCATCTGGAGTAGGTGGTTCGTCTTCCTTCACGAAGTTAGCGAAGTCAAGCATCGTGAGGTAGAACATCATCTTTTGTTGCCACCTCTTAAATACTTCTCCATTGAATTTTAGAGGCTTTTTCGCGACAGGCATGATCCATGAGGAGTGCACCGGAGCGGTCATAGTTGGAACAAAAGTCCCCATCGTACCCATTGAATGGGTAGCTGAAACTTGTGAGTACGTCGGCGGAGCCGTTGCGAACATGTTTGGAACCGAAATTCCTGACATCCCAGAATGATGGATTCCAACCGAAGCTGACGTATTTTGGACCGAAGTCCCCATCCCATAAGGGAATGATCCAGCGGCCGAAGCAGTGGCTGGAAACATACTTGGAACCGTAGTTCCCGTCATCCCAGAAGGATGGATCACAGCCGAAGCTGACACAGTTTGGACCGAAGTCCCCATCCCATAAGGGA
>BMAC01000433.1:417903-435120 GCA_014905375.1 Phtheirospermum japonicum | reverse complement strand
GAAAATGACTTTGTCCTAATTATCTCCTTTTCCACTTCATATTCATAGGACCTCCCATATGTTTTGGATATTATATATTCGCCCCTCTTTTCTTTTTGCATGGTCAATTTTTGTCTTCTTCTTTATAGGTGGATTACAAAGGATCCAGCACTTTGCTTTATTTTATTATTATTCTTTTGTTTTACAACAAATATATATAATTTGATTAATTCACAGTAGACACCAAAATCAAAAGAAACACAAATATAAATATGTTAAAAATCCATAAAACATAAATTATAATAAAATTCATAACATCTAAATTAATAGTCATAAATCGGCTTACAACCTGCAATTATACAAAATTTACATTAACTAAAATACCTAAGATTATTTTTGCAATTGTAGTTTGATTTATTATCTATATCAAATCGAGAACCTGCATATTTGTAAAAAAATCAAGCACGTTGATTTATTTTGTTTTAATTCTATTTTATTTTTGACTTTCTTGTTTATGAATGACAATTTATATTTCTTTCCTTGCCATCCTTAGTGATTTTAGGGGACCATCGCACACAGGGGATTAGATTTTGAGAAGATTGCACACGGAAAATAAAATCTCTTTCAATGGAAAAGCTGGTTCAAATTTCCAATCATGGCCATAATTAATTTATCACGGAGTCTCTTTGTTTATGAAAATAAAGATTGGGGTGAAATTTTATTTTTCTACTGAAAATGGTAGGTAAATAAGTATTTTAATTTGTATAAGTGCTTACAAGATCGAGAATTTAGGCATTTTTGTATACTGAGTAGGAATTATTTCCTGCTATTGTTATAAATTAAAAGTTTTATTTGTCCTTAAGGATACTTAATTTGTTAGAATGTTTAGCATATTAGTCTAAGCAAATAAATAGAGTTCTCCTTGCTTTAATAAGTCTTTTATTAGTACTTATCCGATTAATATTTCAAGATGTTTATCTAAGCTTTGTCTTGTGTAATAAGTACTCTTTTAATGAGATTTATACATTGGTGTACATATAGTTCATTTAGAGATCGGTGGTAGACGACAATTATTGAGAGAAAAGTATAAAGATCACTAGCATAAGGAATACGTCACCCATTATACGAGAACTCTTCAAGATTGTATTTGATCAAAATTGAAAGTTTTACGGGTGACTCAAGAATTGCTCAGAACAATTAGTTCATTCAGAAGTTTTTCATATATTAATAGATGCTTTTATTTTTACAATTTGTAAAACAATTTCGTTATCTCTAGTAATATCATTTTTGGCCCGAGGTCACGATCTATGAGTTTATTTAACTCATAGGCAAAAATTATTTACAAGTGTTCTTCTATAGTTTCTCACTAAAATACATAAATGTTAATATGGATGCACCGACGCCATAACTAACATTTGTGTTCCGTTTTAATTTATGCAAGTATCTTAGACCTTCGAAGCTTTCAATTGGTATCAAAGCGATCACTTGATATTACTAAGTGCTGATCCTCATTTTTTTTTAAAGGAAAACTATGGATACTGTTATGAATACTACAATCAGGCCACTAGTAGTGGATGGGACAAACTATGCGATTGGGAAAGTAAGAATGCGTGCTTACATCAAAACTATGGATGAAAGATTGTGGTGTGCGATCTTAGTTGGCTGAGAGGCCCCCAAGCTAGAAGATTTGGACGGAGACATTGTCCTAAAAAATGAGATCGATTGGACGACCGATGAACTTGCTATCTCAAATGCAAGCACCAAAGCATTGAATTCTCTTTACTGCTTTGTGTACGTTTCTCTGTTCAAAACCATCTCAAACCTCCAGACTGCAAAAGAAGCATGTGACGCCTTATAGCTCTTCCGTGAAGGTTCCAAAGGAGTTCAACGAACGAAACTAATAATGCTTGCAACTCAATTTGAAGTTCTAAGAATGAATGAATTGAGACCATCGCCGGATATAGTGCCAAAATCCTCGATATTGCAAACAAATGTGAGTTTTAGATGCTTCCATCTCTAATGAAAGACTTTTGAGCAAATTCTTGCATCCTATGACTAAAAAGTATAACATGAAGATAACAACCATTGAAGAAGCCAAGGACACTTCCACTATGAGTTTTGACAAACTCGTCAGATTTCTGAAAACATATGATATGGAACTCAAGATCAAACAACCAAAAGGTAGAAGTATTGCTCTAATCTTTACTCCTACCGTTGAAGATGAAGAATTTAATCTTGCAGCCCTTGCGCATGAAGCTGAGACTGCTGAATTGGATGAGGATGGAATTGAACTCATCAAAAGAAAATTCAGTGACTTTCTAAAGAAGAAGAATAACTCGAGGAATCCATTCAATCGACACATCAAACCCTCCTCAAAACATTCCACTCCAAGACCCATAGGTCAGCCCACAAACAGGTTCCAAATAAGGGACGTGACTCCCACAAGTATAAAGTCTGAACACCGAGATCAGAACAGCACCAAGGATTTGGATAATATTCAGTGTCATGAATGCAGTATTTTTGGTCATTATATGCATGAATGTGCCAACATCAAGTGAAAGAGAAACCTAATTGCCACGAGTTATGGAGAGGTTGAGGAAGAACCAAAAGAAACTGAAGAGGTTGCTGCCATGAATGCTTGTGTTGTCTGGGAGACACTGACAATGTTAGTGACATTTGGTGTCTTAAATCCTTCACCATTAAAGACACATATGATAATGAAGACTTTGGCACCACCTTTGAAGCTTTATGGAAACTAGTGCAAATTGGTACAAATATTTAAGATTCTCTCTAAAGAAAATAATAGATTGGCACACACGGATAAAGAACAACAAACTGTTGTCTTACGTCTAGAAGATCTTCTAAACTTGAAGAAGAACTGGATATAGCAAGGTCACAACTCTCAGCAACACTTCTAATTCTGAAGAAACTTAACACAAGAACCACCAAACTTAATGAGATCCTGTCAATTGTATCCATGATAAAACACGGGATAGGATTTGAGGCTCCTATTTTTGTCAGAGAAGGTGACTAGTCTATAGAAGGATCTATTTCTCTCAAGAATTCTAAACATCGAAGACGTACCTATGTGTGTCATCATTGCTCAGAACCTGGACACATCAGACACTTCTGTAAAAAAATTCAAGTCAGGGAGGACTCTTGCGCTCAGAAACAAGATAATGCTAGAGAACTTCTCTAACACGAGGACTAACACTGCTCGCAAGTCCAAAATGATGAGGGTATGAAAGGTTGATACTCAGTGTAATATGATTTACATCTCACTCAAGTCTAGTGTTGAAGGCTCTTGGTATTTTAATAGTGGGTGTTTCCGTCACATGACTAGATCTATTAAATACTTGACCGACATTGTACAACATAATGGTGGTAAAGTATAATACGGTGGTGGCGCTCATGGACAGATTATTGGGAAAGGTACCTTAAATGTTGAAGGATTGCCCAAGCTTCGAACGTGTTATTGGTGAAGGTTTGGCCGCCAATCTTATAAGCATCAGTCAACTATGCGATGATGACCTGAGTGTAAAACTCATTTGAGATTCTTCCGTGGTCCTTGATAACACTGATCAATGTATTCTCATTAGCACTCGAACTACTAACAATTGTTACAAAGTGAACAGCAAAATCTTGTGTCAAAACATACAACCTTCAGAGTCTGAGTTGTGGCACCAAAAGATGGGTCATGTTAACTATAAAATGATGGGGAAACTAGTAAAGTCTGATACTGTAATAGTTATCCTATACTAGTAATTAATAATCCATCCATCTGCGGTGCCTGTCAAAAGGGAAAGCAAACCAAAGTGTCTCAAACTGTGATCCAACACTTCAAAACCTCTCGTTTTCTAGAACTCCTCCACATGGATATCATGGGTTCAATTGAGGTAGAAAGTATTGGTGGTAAGAAATACTCATTTGTCATTCACCTGGATTGAGTTTCTTCGTGAAAAATCTAAAACTTTTGAAAGCTTTCGAGAATTGTCCAAACGTGTCAGTAATAAATTTTGTTTGCAATTTGGCAGAATTAGGACAAACCATGGAAAAGAGCTTGACACTCGTCATTTGAAAATTTATGTGATAAATATGGGATCTCCCATGAGTTCTCCTCTCCCATTAAAACCTAACAGAATGGCATAGCCGAGCGTAAAAATTGATCTCTGCAAGAAATAACACGAACCATGTTAATCTTAAAAAAATAGTCAAAAAGGTTTTGGGCTGAATCTCTTAACATTTCATGTCACATCTCAAATCAAGTCTACCTTAGGGTTGGAACTTGTGAAACTTTCTACGAAATCCTTGTTAGGAAGAAACCAAACCTTAAGTACTTTCACGTATTTGGTTGTGTATGTTATGTTCTGAATGACAAGTCTTACTTATCAGAGTTTAACTCAAGAAGTGTGTGTTTTTTGGGTATATATAGGGTTTTTAATCTTAGAATCTGTACATTGCTTGAGTCAGTGAATTTCAGGTTTGATGATCTAATGAATATTTCTGGTAACTCAGTTGAGGATGATGTGCTTGATCTTGTTCAAAGTCCACAATATAATCTCTCACATACCTTAAGTAAATATTCATGCACAACACCCGATGCTTCTGAAAATGCTTCAACACCAGAACCAACATCTCAGGCTCATGCAAGTTCTGATGGAGAAACCTCTAAAATCTGAAATGGATCTGGATGATGCAGAAGTCTCTGTGTCTTCTGATCCTCTTGATAAGGACATTCCTTCCAAAATATAGAAGAATCACCCCACCTCCCAAGTTATTGGAGCATCAAACAAAAGAAGCACTCGCAAGAAGTAGATTAACTTTAGGGAAATGGTAAATTTAGTATGTATGGCATTTTGTTGTTCTCTAACCAAAAAATTTTATTTTGTGTCTTCTTCGGAACCAAAGAAAGTGGAAGAAGCTCTCAGAGATGAGTTCTGAATAAATGCAATGCAAGAAGAACTTGATCAGTTTGCCAAAAACGACGTATGGCACTTGGTTTCTCGACTAAGCACAGTAAGGTAGATTTTTAGAAAAAAAATAGATGAGTTGGAAAACATTGTACGAAATAAAGCCAGGCTAGTGGCACAAGGTTTTACTCAAGTTGAAGGTATGATTTTGATAAAACCTTTGCCCCTGTGGCAAGGATCGAGTCAATTAGATTACTTCTTGTTGTCGCTTGTCATCTGAACATCATTATTCACCAAATGGATATAAAAAAGTGCTTTTTGAATGGTGTTTTAAATTAGGAAGCTTATTTTGAGAAGCCTAGAGATTTTGAATATCCTTATAAACCTCATTATGTTTAAAAATTAAAAAGGGCTCTTTATGATATGCTCACTCAACATCTTCTCCAAATGAATTTTAAACGTGGTGAAGTTGATAAAACCTTGTCCATTTAAAAAAAAAAACAAGATACTAATAGCTCAAATATATGTTGATGATATCGTGTTTGGATCCACTTGTGACAAACTACTTAGAGATTTTGTGAAAAGCATGTCTACCACCTTTGAAATGAGTATGGAAGGCGAGTTATCTTTTTTCTTGGAACTGTAAATTAGACAGTACAACAATGGAATTTTTGTGTCTCAAGCTATTTATACAAAAACTCTTGTGAAACAATTTGGTCTGAAAAATTCTAAGCACGTGAAAACACCCATGGGTCAAGTCAGAAACTGTCTAGAGATGATGTTAGTGAAAGAGTTTATCACACTATGTATAGAAGCACGATAGGTAATCTTTTGTATTTAACTGCAAGTCGACCTGACATTATGTATAGTGTGTCTTTGTGTGCTCGTTATCAGTCAAATTCTAAAGATACTCACTTAAAAGCACCAAAACACATAATTAGATATGTTGCTGGCACGTACAATTTAGAAATTTGGTATACTAAGGATACTAACTCTAATCATGTTGGGTATACTGATTCCGAATGGTAAGGTGATGTTGATGATAGGAAAAGTACGACTGTTTTTTTTTCTAGGGAATAATCATGTTTTTTGGTATAGCAAAAAACAAAATTATGTGTCATTGTCAACGGCTAAAGCCGAATATGTAGCTGCTGGTAGTGCTTGTGCTCAGCTGCTCTGGATAAATAAATGATAAGAGGAGTATGGGCTAAAAAGTGATGTTCTTACCGTCTTGTGTGACAACTCAAGTGCCATTGACATCTCTAAGAATCCAGTACAACATTCTTGCACGAAACACATAGACATTAGACATCATTTCATCTGAGATTTGGTCGAAAGAAATGTTATGAGTATTGAGCATATTGGAACTGAACATCAACTTACTGACATATTCTCTAAATCATTAGACTATGAGGGATTTTCCAGATTAAGGAAATCTCTCGTCTTATGTGTCGTTTAATACAATGTTACTGGAAATGCTGCAACATCCCTAGTAACATCAGCTGCAGCATACGCTTTACAACATGCAATTTTTTATTTTCTCTTTTAGTAACACACATTAGAGCTTGCATTATTCTCAATTTCAAGAAGTTATTATGTTTCAAATGTGATGTCAAAAGATTCTGGGGAAAAAAAATCAAAACAGACAATTGCGGGTTGACTCTCGCAGAAACCTGTGGTTCACTCAGTTCACTTAAAAATTGATATACAGTAGTTTGAAGGATGTCCCAACCATCTATTTATGGATGAAGAATTATTATGCAAATTATGAAAAAATTCAAGAATCATGTTCTCATTTTATTTCTACTTCTGATTGAGTGGAGATTCCTTTACTCCCGGACACAAAATCCTCAAACACAATGTGAATGAAACAGCCATTAACCGAGTTAAGGATTGTCAACTTATTGAATTTGTTGATCAAATATCTGTTCCAATTTCATCACACAAGAACCAATATCCTACTGCAGTTGCGAATTTTACGTGTGTTTTTTATTAGGTCATTCTTTTTAGACATAAAATTAAGACACGCATGTTTGGTGAATTTTGCCAATATAGTCCTTATAGGTGAAGATATTCTCATAACAATATTCTATTTTTCTCTTGATCAAAATTTGATATTATTTGAAGTCATGTAGTCTTGTGAGTTAAAGTCGAGATGCTCAAGATTAAAGTTGTTTTTATTCACTCTTGATTTGAGTATTTTTTTTTAGGTTTTTTGTTAGTGGGATGATTAATAATGGGGAGTGGGATAAGGTATTTCCGATTTCTTAGGTATCGTTTTCCTCAGTCTCTTTATATTTTATTATTTTTTTATTTAGCCTCTTCTCCCACTAACACACTAACCAACCATTTAGTTTTTTTAGGTAAATGTGTCAGGTTTGTTCTTGTCGATTAAAGACAATTCTCTAAAACCTCTCAAATTCCTACAAGCCTTTGTTCAAAAGAATGAGTCCGAAAAAGGGAAAATCCTCCAAAAGATCCACTCCTTTTCTACCGAAGTCACTGACAACGCTGGAGGTCAGCGCTGATTCTGTTTCACTGCCGAGATACATACCTCTGGATATTTGCAGCGAGCATGTTGCTGCCTCTACTTTCGGGTCGAATGTTGGTGGATTTGTTCCAACACCTTGCCTTAAAAGGGGTGATGCTTGAAAATCGAGTGTCTCTGCTGACTTTCTTCCTAATTTCAACCCGACTGCTGCCCTAAATCTGGTTCTAATTTCAAATTCGGCTGAACCTCATGTTGCTATCTTTCCGGGGAACTAAGGTAATGAAATTGATGTTGATAATCCACTCAATTTAAAATTTATTGCATACGCTTTTGGGAGAGTTCGGAACCCACTATTGAAAAGGTCTCGACATCTGCGAGGAGTAGAACCAGGATTTTTGCTGGAGGCAGTCCCAAAGAGCAGGTCAAGTGGAAACAGACGCATTCCATTGGAGATTATGTCTTTTTTCGAGGAGGGAGTGGTCTATGAGACGGACAGTGATGACTCTGACTATGCTCCTCCTGAAGGATAGATTGCCACAAATAAAGAAATTTCTACCACCTCCTTTTTCACTGACTTAGATGATGAACAATTAAACCAGTTCAGAGCAAAAAGGCACAAACTAACTCCCCAAAATATAGTTGTTCCTGACTCTGAACAAGAGGATACTGGAGGTGAAGGATTGTTATCTGATGAAGATGCTCCCTTGGCGTCAGTGTTGTTGAAATTGCGAAAATCAAGTGATAAAAGGGGGTATGCTCAAGTTGCATCAACTCTTATTCCATCTACATCAGGAGCCAGCAGTCCACCTACTGCAAACTCACCATCAGCCTCGATTCAGTCGTCTAAAAGGGCTATCTCAATTGAGAAGGATCATGTTGGTGAAGATATTGGCACACTACTGCAGAGTAAGAACAGTTTTTGCTTTAGTGCACCTCCTGATGTTCCGACTATGACTGCCTCCTCTTTTGAAATCTTCACTGCTTCTGACAATTCTGATGATGTTAATTTTGGGGATTGTCCGGTGGATCTTGAAGAACCAAATGGAGCTGACATGATGGAGACATAAGAAGAATCCGATGAGGGAAACAGTGTTGATATGAAGTCTGTTTCTAATGACGAGGAGATTGAGGTAAGTAATGCTTTTGCACCTTGCTTTTACACTGCTGAAGCTAGAGAACGCTTTAATGCTCGACACAATCATGCGTTTATCGATGAGTAAAGGGTAGATTTTGGACTATTTGGGAAGAAAATTTTGAAAAAATTATTTAGTAAAAAAAAGTTTGTCTTCTACTGTGACAACCGCTATACAATACTTAAGAGAGGTTGTACTTGAGTTTTATGCTAATATGCTTCCCTCTGTCTCAAACAAACCGTCTGAGAATTATGGTAAAGTGTTTGTTCGAGAAAATGTTTTTTTTCTTCACTCCCTCAGTCATCAATACCTTTTTCGGGACTGAAGATTATGAAGAAGGAGTTACTATGGACGACTTTGATGAAGTTGCAAAATTCATCACTGGTGGGAGAGTGCATAAGTGGCCAAAATGATTTCTAAGCTCACATCTCACCTCTTTGTAATCCGTTCTTCATAAGGTTGTTGTTTGCAACTGGGTGCCGACTACGAACACCATAACTGTGACCTGACCTCAGGCACGTGCTTTGTTTCAGATAGGGTCAGGAATGCACTTCAACTTTGGACGGACTGTGTTCGATTATGTGAACAAGTTTGCTATTCCATCCACAACCAAAGTTGGTATACCCTTTCCTTCTCTTATCTACTAAATTTTGGCAGATCAGGGACTGCAACGTTATGATGAGGAGCATTTCAGTGGGGAACCTAACTTCTTTGCACTCAGTCATAAGCACATTGAGGGGCCAAATCGTATCATTAATCTGCCTTTGGCATTTTCGGATGATGAGTCGGATGACCTGTGTGTTGCCACTGCTAAGGATGTTAGTACTGGTGTCACTGACACAATGACTAACACACATAACTCTGTATCTATTGTGTTTTCTGATTTACAAGTACATCTAGTTTGATTGACCAGCAGATAGTAGGAGCCAAGACCCATCTTAATGGACTGAATTTACGGGCGTTTTACAAGAAGGGACTCCTTTTGCATTTTGGTCAGAAAAGGGGAGAAGGTGAAGAAGGTGTTTGTACTTGTGGTGGTGTTAGTACTAGTAATGATCAAGAAAAAGGAAAGAAGAAAGTGGCTGCTGACGATGATGATGATGGTGGTGCTTTCACGACTACCCCACGATGCTCGACGAGGAACTGGACTTGTAGTACCTAACCAAGTGACACAACTTTGTTTCTTGTAAACTTGCTTTTGGCTGGATTTTGTTCATGAATATTTGCTTGATTAGTCTTTTTTATGTTAGTTTATTTTTGTCATTGTCATTCTCACTAACATTCTGGCAGAACTCTGCTCTTCAGGGGGAGTTAATAGTTGTGTAACTCAGGGGGAGTTAATTAGCAGTTTTTGTCCAGAAAGGCAAAAGGGGGAGATTGATAGGAATTATTTCCTACTGATTGTTTTAAATTAAAAGTTTTATTTGCCCTTCTCGACACTTAGTTTGACACTTAGTTTGTTAGAATGTTGATAGACGACACTGATAAAGAGAAAAATAGAAAGATCACTAGCACTACGAGAATTCTTCAAGATTGTATTTGATCAAGATTGAAGGTTTTACGTGCGACTCAACAACTGCTCAGAACAATTAGCTCATTTAGGAGTTTTTCATATATTACTAGATGCTTTTATTTTTACAATTTGTAAAGCAATTTTGTTATCTCTAGTAATATCAGTGACGGATCCAGAATATAAGTTTGGGGGTACGATAAAGAATAAATAAATATAACTCCCTTTCGTCCCAAATATACGGTCCAATTTAGTTTTTTCACACATATTAAAAAATATTGAAAATTACAAATCTACAAAGTATTTTCCTTGTATATAATGAATGGTGCTAGTTACAACATTCATATTTAATAGAGTTATAAATTGAATATATTATTAAATATATAGTGAACTTTATATTTAGGATATTTTAAAAAGAAATAATGTACTAAATATTTGAGACGGAAATAGTATTTAATATGTAAAATTTACAACCTAATGAAAAATAAAATAAATATTAAATATATACAATACATATAAAATTTCGATTTTAGGTTCCTCTTGTAAATTTTATTTTTAATTTAAGTGATAATTTTCAATTAAAAAATAAAAAGTGAAAATAAGCGTATAATTTTATTTTAGCACTATATACTAGTGAGATTTGTTTAATCTGGGGTACAACTTTATCCCATGTCTCAAGGTAGTTCCGCCATTGAGTAATATCAAATTATTTATAAGTGTTCTTCTATAAATTTTCATTAAAATATAGTATAAATATTAATATGAATGCACCGACATCATAATTAATATTTATGTTTTGTTTAAATTTATACAAATATTCGAAACCTTCGAAATTTTCATATACGAGCTAAAGAAACCACAAATTATTTTTGACTTTAATGTATATATATGAGATACTTTTGAAATAAAAAGGTCAATTATTTGTAAATTGGATTGTTTAATTTATAGTGCTTCAACAGGTCTCTAAAATCTTAGAGCCATGATATTGAGACAATGCATCTGGATGAAATTTCCCATGTGAAATAAATCAACAAATTAATAAAGTCCACCACAGCACTTCGATTCCATCATCTCAGTTTGATAATATTATAATTAAAATTGTAAAAGCTCTTATTTTTATGATTAGTATTCGCGTACTAATTCAACAATCTTTTCTGTCTTAATACTATGATCTTGGACATTTAAAAGTTTTAATCTGACTTTCATTTAAAGCTCAATGATCAATTGAACCATGACTTGGAAGACAAGAAAAAATATCCAATTATTGAGCTATACTAATTAAAAAATAGCACAACATCATTTGTTTAACGTAATCATTAATTAAGTTAGACAAACAGGAAAAGACGATCAATAATTTAGAGCCATGACCTAAAAGTGTGTTAATGGAAATTTATATATGTGGGTCTAGGCTCACATTTTCCCAAGTGGGGAAACTATTATTGTGACAAAGAATTCCATTACATAAGTTTATTTTAGAACACAAGTTGGAGCACTCAAAAAAAGGTTAAGAAAAGTGATTATAGGCACAAGTTAGGAAACAGGTGGCGAAGAAAACGAGGTCCATCAAAAGCACTTACATATATACATTCCTTTCTTAAGTATTTAACGATGTTGACGAATACTATGAAATTAAAGCATTTTTATTTAAACATAGCACTTTTGAAAATAATGATTTTATTTATATTTAAAAATTATCTGAATAGAAATTAACGTCTCTCACATGATAAATTTTAAATATGTGACAGTTGTATGATGCAACACAAAATGAAACAAATGTATGCCCGCTTTGGAAATGGCATATTCTTATATTAAACCAGTCCTATATATAGACTAATCAATTGCAGCAATCATTCAGAATTTGGGCATTTTAGAGTCACAATTAGGAAAATTAGGAAAACAAAATCTCATGACGAGCACAAGCAAAAACTAAAAACTCAGACTGGCTTAGATCTCCAATTCCAATACACTGAATGTGTGTCACACATACAATTATCATATCATCTTTTACAAGTGTGTCTAACTATTTGATTGAAAATGGTATTGAGGATATGATATGCAATACTTAAGACTAATGAGAATTTTAAGTTTATATATGATTCAAATTGCACCCTATAAGATATATTAAACTTTAAAAGTTCTCTAAAAGTGTGTGTCGAAAAAAATAAAAATAAAAACTCCAAAAAAAATCTTATAAGCTTTCAAATTATTAGAAGGTTATTGTAAATAAGTTTTGATGATAAAAATAAATAGAATGTAATCGAGAATTATTTGTAAGCCCATTGAGTAAGGTCGTATTAAATGCACCCACATGATCTCAATATAGCAGGTAGAGACGTGAAAATCTAAGGGGTAAACCTTGTGTGTTAGAAAATCTATATGCTACATGCGACAAGTCATAAAATTCGATTTAGGCGGCAACAATAAAGGATAGTTGAATTCGCGTATATAGTTAGAACACTTGCCAAAAAGGGTTAAATTTGTATCAAAAATACATCTTTGCAATTCCAAGGACAGGAGAATTACGCCAACTTATAAATTCAAATATGTCATTAGTTCAAAATTAAAAATATATAATGAGATATCAAAGCTGATAAGCACTTCTTCAGGCCCAGGAGGACAAAATGAAAAAGAAAAAAGAAAAGGCAAAAGCAAAGGAGTAAATAAAGTGTGGGACACTGTTTGAAATGCGTCCCACTGTGTAGATAAACTTGTGCACAGTATCGGAATAGAATACATCAAAGGGCCAGTTTCGGGCCAACCGCGCCAAAGGGCAAGAACCGGGCTGCCAACACAATGAGCAATCATTTTTGGGCCCAAACCCAGCCCATGCCTTGAACTGTAGTTGAATAATGCATCTCCCCAACCGAGCTGGCCCAGCCCATCAGATAAAGGATGATGGCCTTTTGGGCCTCAAAGGCAGCGTGGCATGGCCCAAGCATCGGTTCGGCCCATCGGATCACAAATATCTCCACTCACTAATTCACCCGCCAAAATACAGATAAAATCAATAATTTAGTTGGACATGATAAATTTTTTTTTTAATTATAATCACTCATTATATATATGTATGTACATCAAAAAATGGATAAATGTGGCATCTCTAAAATTGATTAGTACCAAAAAATAAATAAAAAATGCTATTATATGGGAATATACCTACAGCCCTCACATCCTGCACAGCATTTACCCAGCCTCAGCATATATAATAATATTTCTTTCTCAAAACAAAGAAGGAATAAGATATAAATATCTTTGCCTAAGCAAAATTTAAATTGGTCGTTTTCCGGTGGCCCCTCGACTTTCTGTCTTTCCCATGCTTCGTGGGACTCTTCGTGATAGTACCACTACTTGTGATGATGTCAGCTAGAATCCCATCCGAGGTGGTTTTGTTCAGATTATCATCGTCGTTTAGGATTACAGGTGGCGGAGGAGGATTAACGTGAGTATTATCGCCGGGAGTCCAATGATCAAGCAAGTCTCTGTGGTAACCCTACAGCGAATAAAACATCAAAAAATATTTAAAATAAAATAAAAAATCTTGAGGTTAGTCCAGTTGTAGAAAATTTTACAAAATTTCACCCTATAAAGGTATTTTTAATTTTTAAAGATAACTGGGTTTTCTTGTAATTAGGCTAAATATCGGGGCAAATTCTTGTAATTTTTAATAAGATTTACCTGGACCACAAAATTGCGCCTCTCGCAATCCAAAAACATATTGACTGTATAATTAGTCTTCGACCATATTTTGTCCCGTACGGTCGAGAAACTTATCTGGTCCCTCGACGTAAAACGATCCACTTCGTTGAACCATAGACACGTAAATAGATTGGTGATCGGAATGTGCTCCTTAATTATCACACATCCTTCCGGAACATCTGATGAACATAATTCAACAGCATTTAATTAATCAAACTCAAATATCACGCTAAAACTAAATAAATAAAATAATAAACTTGCTCACCACTAGTAACGGGCAGCTTGGCCTCGGAATACGACGTCAAACCCTCGTTTTTGTAAAAGTCAACCTGAAAGTCAATGGAGGCATTATCGTATTTCCCAGCAGCTTTATTAGCTTCCGCTTCGGAAAACACGTCGAAACGCTTATAATGCCTCGATATCGCAAAGCTTGCGTTTTTTCTCCACAAAAACCTGTTACAATAATAGTACGAAGATATATATTTAGCCACGAAATTCGAATATTAGACCACTAAGGAAAAGCAAATTTCGTAATAATTACCTTTCGAGAATTTGAAATGGGTCCACAACGAGCTCGAGTTTTGCATCAATCCACATTGAGTACCGGGCGTTAGGGAAAAGCCGATGAAGTAATAATTTAGGAATCTACAAAAAAAATAAAAAATAATAAATAAATAATAATAATAATTCATGAGATAAGTAAAAAAAAATACTCAAGATAAATCATATTTTTTTACCTTTCCGTTACGTCTTGGATCGGAATAAGGTAAATTACGGACGACTATAATTTTCCAAATCCCGACTTTCTCGTCACCATCGAGTGCACTCGAATTTCTCAAAAAAGAGTTCGTTTCTTCATCCACAAACATATGGAAGCATACGTTTTTTTGTGTATATTCGCTTATACTCTTCGGTTGTCGTATTAAATCAAATGCACCTAGTCATTCAATAATTGCATTTCTTTAATTAGATTAATTAAACTCTCTCTCTCTCTCTCTCTCTATATATATATATATAAAACAAGAAAGTGGCATTACCGAATATTGCTGACGCAACGACGACACCTCGACAATTTTCCATCTCGAGAAGGTCCGAGTCGTTAATATCGAAACCCGTCAGACGACCCGGTTTGATTCCTCTGACAAACCTATTACAAATTTAATAAATTCACAAATAATTAAGTGGTTAAAGAGGTTTAGCATAATTACAAATAAAAAGTGTTAAAAACACTCAGTTGACGTTTTTTATTTGCCTAACAATGAATTAATTAGAAAAACACATTTACAAAAAAAAACTTATTCAGGGAAAATAAATTTAATCAATATAGTCTAAAATATTAAAACTAAACGACCATACCCGCAATGCACATTCATCGACTCTCGTATATCATAGGAATCGTTTCTCTGTCCCAGCGACGGATATCCACCAAACTCCGAACCTCCGAATTCGGATTTATTTAAATTCTCATCATGAATATATTTCAAATCTTTAATCACAGGCGAAAAAGACGGCGCCTTAGGCATTAGACCAACAGCGTCGTCCAAAGGCAGGTAACACACAGGACAAGCTGCAAATAACAATACCATAAATATTTACCATTTCAAGATCACATTATAATTCTTCTAAAAAAAAAAGAAGATAAAAATAACTCACGACGTGGGCCCGTCCTCTTTTTATCGGCCGGCGGTGGCGGTAATGCAAAATGCTCACACGGGTTCTCCGGCGGCAATTTGTATCCGGTGAAAAAAACGGGAGGTGTAGCATTTGAAGTCGTCTTCATATCCATAATTTGAGAAGACGAATTAATATTCGTATTAATATTGTTATAATCGGATAATGGCACGGGTACAATATTTATTCTCGGGATTGTCTCTCGGGCATCTTCGCCTACAAACCAGAATAAATCGAACATATGATCCAAAAAACATACACTAAAATAATTAAACTAAATGTAATACATATATGTATTTCCCCATAACTTATGCACATTGCAGTATTACAATACCATACCCAATAATATGCATATCAATAATTGAATTAAATAAAGAGAGTAAAAATACAAACCTTTGCCGACAATTAAAACCCACATGAAAACAGCAAGCGAAACAAAGCACAAGAGCAACATTCCGATTTTCTTTCGCGGGGCGAATTTAAAGATCCAATGCAACAATTTCTCCTTTTCCTTGACAATCTTAATGGGCTTTCTTGAAATTGGAGGCGTGGTTTGAATTGGGATTGGCAAACACAGAGAACCATTTTGGAATTGGTGTAATGAACCATAACTACCTGAAGATCGAAGACCCAATGACCCTGTAGTCATTGTTGTCCTCTAAACCCCCAAAATATCACCCTTAACCTCATTCACAATTTTTTCAACTATTCAAAAAAAAAAAAAAGAAAAGGGTTTTAATCACTTTAACTAAACTAAATCAGCTTAAATATTAAAACAACGCTGATTTTGACTAAAACTATGAAACCCAGTTGATGATGAGTTCAGCAGAGTCTAAATAAATAATTAATTAATAAATAAACAAATACAGAGAGAGCAAGATGTAGAGTCTTGAGGTGCAAGAATCTAAAGAAAAATAAAAATCCAATCTTTGAAAACAGAGAGACAGCGTTTTTCTCTGTGTCCGAATTGAACTAAAATTCTATGATTAGGAAAAACAGAGTCCAAATATGAAAATAATAATTATAATAATAATAATAATAATAATAATAATAATAATAAGGGAATAATAAGAATGAATCTAAAATTGAGGAATGAATGGGGGGTGATTGATTTTTCTAGGGCCCGTTTGGAATTCTATATAGATCAAGATTCAAGAGTCCCTTTAATTGGGGAGTTTAATTCATTTTTGGTTTAATTGATTTTTATTTATTTATAATAAATTTTCTTTTTCTGGTGGGATGTATACGTATGTATAGGTGAAGAAGGTCTTTCAAGTTTCAACATTTACAAGAGTAATAAAATGAGTAATGTGATAATTAAATCCAGTGGGAAAATGATTGAGGTTAACATGCGCATGTGCGCTGTATATTGTTTTTCAGACGGCAGGCCAATCAGAATGTACATTGCCAATTGGCAAGAATTTATTATTATTAATTAAATAAAATTTCAGAATTTTGGATTATTTATTATTAGTATCAGACCCCATATTTTCCGTTTTCTTGACTTTATAATTTGATTACAATATTTTTTAAAGTGCATTACGTGTCGGACTTGCTAACTTTGGTTGGACTGTTATTATCTACAATAAATATCAATAGTGATTATTATTATTATTATTATTATTATTATTATTATTATTATTATTAAGTTCGCATAATGGCACGAGTGTAGTATTTTCGTCCAAATGAGAAAAAAATAATAAAGAGCATAATTTCTAAACGTTAATAGTGAAATAAGTTGCATGATTTTTATGGTTCTTGAAGGACTTAAATTGATTTAAAAATGGAACAACAGAGAAAAAAAAAAGAAATTTGTACCTTTTTTTT
>BMAC01000433.1:405241-417878 GCA_014905375.1 Phtheirospermum japonicum | reverse complement strand
CATGATAAATTTTGTCAAAGTCCAAGAATAATAAACAAGGATGTTTTTGTTAAAAAAAAAAAAGAAAGGTATAATCTTAAATCATTAGTGAAAAATTGAACTGACATTACGAAGATTTTTCCACGGACATCACTATTAGTCTATTACCATCACTCTCAATCCAGGACAAAATATCGAGAAAATAAAATTAAGGCAATACAATATTCAATTGAAGAAAATTCATTTATTTTCTCAATAAAGAAAAGAAGTTGGGGAGATTAAAAAAAATTGTTTTTACTTGCTACCAAAATTGTTTTCTTTCCAGTAGCTGCCCAACAAAAAAAAAAAAAAAAAAAAAAAATTATTAGAGAATTTCTTTTGCTTTATCGTAGCATTTTTTATTTTTATTGTAAGATGCTTTATAAGCAAGTGATCATATATTTTTCCCAATAGAAGATGCTTTCTAAGCCTTTTCTTGGCACTTCATGCCACGTGGTCGGAAAAAACAAAATGTATGAGTTTCCTAAAATTATTATTATTTTCCACCTTTTACATGTAAAATTATTATATATACATATCGGTCAAATGTTCTCACATGTGATGGAAAGTTGAAATAAGACTTTAAATACGATAGATGCATATGACCATAACAAGCTTGGTACTTGAGTTATTTTCCACAACAACATCATAAATCCCAGAATCAATGACATTTATTGATCTTTTCTCCGGTAATAAATAAAAGACCTATTTAAGAATGTTTTTTTTTTTTTTCGAAAAAAAAAAAAAACTAGAAAGGCCAACCAAAATCTTTCTGCCTTGTCTGCCATGTTAGTGGTCAGTAACTAGCAATTTCGGAAATTAGAGGGAGTACAGATGAAATAGCGATTTATTTTAAAAATATAGTATCAACTATGAGTTGAAAGGAGGAGATGAATTTGGCATTAAATAGTAGTGGGAATGTGCAACTGGAGATGCAGGGATTGATTATATATATCGATATATATTAATATTCTTAAAAAAATATGTGTCTAACATGATGGTTTAAAATCAAAGGATCGTATTTTAACTCGTTACTTATATTGCTATTTAAATTTAAAATTCTACTACTAATTACTTGTCGTTTTAGATGATTTTCACTTTTTTTTTTTTTTTCAATTTTATGTTTATTCATATCTCAGTCACATCAAAATCCCGAAAATATCTCCTTATGGGATTTAGTTGACCAACACCATATTTTTTTATTTGACAAACGGAGCGTAAGAAATAGACAAATATATTAGGATTAATTTTACTTTTTTTTTCGTGTGAAATATTGTGTGTATATAAAATTCATTATTTTAAATTTTTCCCTACTATTTTATTTAGTTGGTAATTTATTATTATTATATTTCCCATATTTTAATATAATTCCTATTTATGTTCTCATATGTTAAGAGAATAAAATCAAAAAATTAAATTAGGTAAATATTATGTTCGCATAACACTTAGAGAACTAAAATACCGCAACTTTATTTGATAGATGACGCGTGAGGAGAAGATAAAGATATTAAGATTATTATCAGTATTTTTTTTTTTTTTTTGTGTGTGAAATATAGTGTATATATATGTGTGTGATTAATTATTTTTATTTTGTTCCTACTAATTATTTATTTAATATTTTGTAAATATATTTATTTTAAATTTTTGTTTCCTATTATTTTAATTTTTATTTTCTACTTTTTCTCTTATATATCACGAGAATAAAATGAAATGTAATAAGAAAAAATTAAATCGATATTAAACTCAAATAATATATAAATAATCGAATTACCACAATTTATTCGTTTTAAAGACAAAATGTTTGAAACAAACGGATTCTATATTAATATACATGGACCTATGTATTGCACCAAAAAACTTTCAATTTAGTCTCATACTATTTTCAATGTATGCGTGTGAGTGTGTGGTAGGTTAAGTATTTACTATCATGATTTTCATCATCAATGGTACTCAAAATATTCATAAAAGTGTATAAATGCCCAAAATATCCAAACTTTGTAAGATTCTTTTATATATATACCAAAGGAAGCCATTTTATAAATTAAATTGAAAATTAGATACATGATCATTTAGAAAAAGTTGCATTCTTTTATATATATATATATATATATATATATATATATATATATATATATATATACACACACACACACCAAAGGAAGCCATTTTATAAATTAAATTGAAAATTAGATACATGATCATTTAGAAAAAGTTGCATTCAGGAGATAACCACTTGTAAAGATGTCTAGAATTTGAACGTCGCACATCAAAATATTCATATTTCGTGTAAAATAAGTGAGCCTATATTTGCGAATGGGCTATGGCGGGTGAAAACTCTCAGAAATGGACCAAAAGAAAGTGAACAAAAATATGGTAAATAAGATCATATAACTTTAAGATAAAGGTATATAGGGGTGTCTATATTTATTTGAACAATGATTAGCTTCATATGCTATGATATATCATATATGCATTGATTATGTTTTAAGACTAGTGGACGTAGGATATTGGTTTGTCCCTCTCAAGTCTTTTTGGAAGCAATTTTAATTGGGTACAGATTAAGTTATCATTTAAACATTATATGATGTTTCAAGAAAGATATAGATTTTTATATACCAGTTTAATTTAATAAAATAAAAAAACAAAAAAAAAAAAACAGGGAAAAAAAAAGATGTATTTTATACTTAGCATGTAGTATGTACACATAACAAATACCTGGCTTGGGTTATATGTACCTAAGCCCAAAAATCATCTTAACCCATTTACTGTTCAGAGAACACTTAAATTCGGCCCAACACAGCAGCAAATAGACAGTGCTTAAAATGAAATAAAATTGCTCAAGAGACTACTCAACTATAAGTTTCTAATAAACTTTGATAAAAAAAAAAAAACTTTAAACAAAATTTCAGCAATATTTATGCAAATTTATACGTTTATATTTCTGCAAACAACTAAATTACATTCACGAAGTTTTTGAATAGAATAAAATAAAAGAATGTGACATTTTAAATGTTAGTAACAACAATATAGTAATTAAAATATTGAAAGTTGTAAACATATATAAGCTTATACCTTCTCATTCTGCTTCTAATTATTTTTGAAAATGTGTATTATAAGCTGTTAAAAGAAATGTTTGGAGCTTATAAATGATTTTTCAACTAGATCTTAAAGATGGCAAATCATAACTTTTTTCAAAATAATATTTTATTTAAATAATCTCCTTTAGTTCTGTTCATTTTAGTTGTAAATTTATGATTATTAACATCTTAATACCTCTATTGTATTTTCTAAATCAATTCTTTATCAACACAATTTCTAAATAAGATGTTGAGAAAAAGAAAAGAATTGCCTCCCCAATTATGGGGAATTTTCCATGTTGTCTTTTAAACATTTTTTGGTACACTTAACCTCTCAAATCCATAAGTTTCCCAGTGTACTTCTATAATTAATTTTTGGCAAGGAAAAAAAAACCCGTTGGAATTGGTCGTATGCTCAGTTTATAGGAGTAACATTGTCTTTCATATAAAAGTTTTGTTTAAATAAGAATAGCACATAGAAAAATGTTGTCCATAAATATCAAAAAATCTGCAAGCACATAAAAATAAAAATAAAAGTCATTAAACAAATTTACAAGCAAAATCCGATTTCATAAACAAGAAATCAAAACCAAAAACCATATCCATCATTCTATGTCGGCGCATTCACTCCCAGATCTTGAATCGGAATCTTAGGTTTCGTATTATTGTTGGTTGTAGTAAGAAGCCCGAATATGCGTCCGCGAGCTGTGCTGTGTACACAAATATTGACCTGATTTTAATAGATGGTGGGCTGCACGTTTGTTTAGAGTATATTAAACAATTTAAACTACTTTTTTCCTTATAAATTTGTGTTTTTTTTTTCTTAGGGTTAGAGAGTTAAATTGATTATCACTACTACAAAAAACGAATTTTACATCAGTTCGTTTTAGCCTTTACATCAGTTCTACCTAGAGCACTGTAAAAGATCTGGCAGTTTTACAGCGGTTCTACAACCGATGTAAATACTCATTTATACATCAGTTGTTAAATAAACCGATATAAAATGCGTTATTGAACGTGAAAATCCCGATGTTAATGCAGGTGAATTACATCAGGTAATTAATAATCGATGTAATAAGTGAATAACTTACATCGGTCGATTAATGACCGGTCTAAATACACACACGTCAGTCATTACTAGAACCTATGTAAAAGATATTATTTTAACATCAGCTTATAAGATAACCGATGTGAGAATATATATTTTTTTAAGGCCGTTTAGGCGATTTTCAACCTTAAAATTAGTGATCGATTTTTTTCATATAGCCCAACCGAACAATAAGTATACAACACCGAACAATTCATCCATGTCAAATACCAAGAACATAATTTATCCAATAATCTAGCCAAAAACCAGACTCACAAAATTTTATACTAAAACAACCCATGCGAGTTCTTTATTTAAAAATATTGTCTTGCCCATCGATTTAGAATATCTTCAATGTCAGCGGATGCACAATAATATTTTATCTAAAATAATACATATAATATTTTAGCACAATAACAACAGATGTGTTTAGATTAGATGCAAGTGTATCACGATATAATCTCAGCGTAACATGTAATCTGACCTATAAGCAAAAGTTTAGTTACGAGATGACCTTGATCCACAAAGCATGGAAAGTAGCAGATAAAACCTAAGGGTGAGTCATAAAACTCTCTTTCTCTAGGTTAAGTATCATCAAAATTGCTAAGAAATAATAATGAATATTATCAATCATACATATGCAACTGGTGGGCGGAGTACATGGTCCTGAGATGTATCAACATTCGTAGGCAGCGTGAACGCCAGGGTAACTGATAATCACCACCAATTTGTTTCCTACAACTTGGCTTTGGGCAGCAAATGCAGCAGGAATGGCAGGAGGAGGAGCCGGTAAAAAGCCCAGCTGCGGGCCGTTCATTGTCTTTAGTTCTGCTCGAGTTTCTCCTTCTCAACCTTTAACCTTTGCTTCTCATCATGAAGGTCATTCTTCTCGGCCTGTACGCATTAATATTAATAAGAACACAGGATTATATTCCATCCAAGATATTTCAAGAATTAAAAAAAGATGATTATAAAAAGTACCCTTTAGGTTGACCTAATAACAAAAGGAAAAACCAGGTAACTTTAAAAGTTACAAAAAATGCCCCTATTTTGATTATGTGAATGGGGGTTTTAAAATGATTTTTTTTTTCATTTGAGGGGGAAATGAAAGTAAGTAAAATCCCATGGTTAATGTTGTTGTTTTTTTGTAATTATGTTAAATCTCAAGGATACTTTTTGTAATTAACCAAAAAAAAATTACTACCTTTAGCTCTTTAATCTTATCATGGGGATTCAAAGCCTGGAGCCGCCTGTTTTCCTTTAAATTCTTTCAGGCAGTAATCCAAAAGCTCCGGAGTGCCCACTTTGCAAACGGTGCCTCTGAGAGCACGCTATCTCACCCAAGTGGACCCACTAAAAACACACAACACCTTGTACATTGCTTCCTCCACGCGTCTCACATCACCCATCATCCGAGAACATAAAGCCCTCGAGTCGCAAGTTCTAAGTTTCTTGCACGGTGACCCATTGGCCCTAACAGGATATTGGTGAACATCGTGAATCAAACTCATCAGGAAACACAAGAGATCTCGAACACTCGCGAGATCTCGTTCTGACATGGACTGATAAAACGATATCAAGTCCTGCGGGTGTGTTGGTGGCTTTTGTCCTTGAGATTGATATATGGACAATGGAAAAGAGGAAAGGTTTACAACAACCCTCTTGTAGTCGTCAAGGGTCAACGAGAAACTACAGGCCCCAAACTGATAGCCCCACTCTCCATACCACAGATGACCTTTGATGACTGCATGAAGCAATCTAAAATCCAATCCATTTTCTTTGACACGTCCATCAAACTGACCTTCCTATAACACATCAATAGATACACAAAAGCTCATCAGTTACTCACTTCTATTTTTACAGTTATAGAATTGGAAAATATACGCGCTCAGGTAGGGAATTAGGGTTAGGCGGGATTGTTGAGACTTTGCCATGTCATCGATCCGTGTGAGCGGTCAAAATTGAGTCATTATACCAAGAACCTAATTGCACCTAATCTAACACATTTTATGGCGGTTATTTGTGAACCGCCGTAGAATGTGTGAGTCCTACGGCGGTTCTAATAGAACCGCCGTTAAATGTCATCAGATTTACGGCGGTTCTAATGGAATCGACGTTAAATCCAGTGAACTAATAAACCTATGAATTAATTAACGTCGGTTCTTAAGAAACTGCCGTGAATACCTATTAATTCACGGCGGATCTAAAATAACCGCTGTCGAATGTGCGAGTTTTTACGGTGGTTTTGTTAAAAACCGCCGTTAAAATCAGTTGATATCCAATTTTAACGTCGGTTTTGAGGAAACCGCCGTAAAATAACATTTTTAACGGCGGTTTTTTAGCCACAACCGCCGTTAAAGTATTTTTAAGGCGGTTTTCAGTGAACCGCCTTTAATTAACATCCTTAGAAAGGTGTTTTTGTAGTAGTGAGACAATGTCCAATACACTCTTAGGGCATGTTTGTTTTAGATTCAAAATCTATAATAATAATAATAATAATAAATAAATAAATCACTTTCTTTTTCTTCGGCGCTCTTGGCCCAAGAAACATAACACTTATAATTTTCTTGAGAAAAAGACTCAAGAATATTTGCATTAGACTCAAGGATTTTGCGGTGACGTTGGCGACGCAAAGCGTTCCGTTGACGCCTTATTGTAGGTCTTCTATTTATAACTTCTGGGTAATACGGTAAAAGAACCTTTAAATGGAAACATATTGGTCAATTAACATTTTGGTTAAAGCAAGAACCATATACAGAGTAGATTCATGGTTGTCCTAATAATCACCCAAGGTCTAAAACTTGACTTACGTAAGAAATGCTTATCATTACCTATATCAATATAAATGACCGACGAATCTTTAAAAAAGAGAAAAAACAAACAAAATATATGCTACCATCTGAAAGACATCACGAAATACATGGAGCTCAAAATTGTGGCTGACAACTTCCCCAAACCTCTCCATCTCTTGCATCCTAATATATTAAATCAAGGTCAGCAAAACAATACAACTAATCGTGATCACCGATCTCTAATTAAGAAATTAGGGCACAACAGAGGTTGCATCTTAAAAAGCAACCATCCTATTTTCACTTTAAAAATTGGCTAAATGGATAAAATAACAGAGAAAAGGGAGATAGAGACGAGAACCACCACCACCACCACCACCACCAATAATAATAATAATAATAATAATAATAATAATAATAATAGCTGAATCAAATGATCTACAAACAACTAATACCATGAGTTCATGTAGACTCACAAGCCAAAAACATTCATTAATAATCATATCACTTGAAATTCATAGAACACTAATCATATCAGGATCATTAGCTCCAATAATCGTAATACATGCTACAATGTTCAAATTCACATGTCGAATCTTAATAAATAGAAGGAAAGGGGGAAAAGAATTTACAATTGAATAATAAAAACTTTGCCCAAATATATTGCCTAGCACATATCACATCTAGATTTATTTAATAATCAAACCAAATTCAAATATATATTTGGCGGTCAATAAAAATAATTCAAACAAAAAATCGAAAGCTACTGGATGCGTTCAAGGAAAATTGACGTGATTAGGCTGAATCACGAGCTATAAATCAATGCCATTAAAAAAAATCAAAATCCAAACCAACGTACAAATGAATTTTACTAGTACCTTTGAAGATTCGACAATGGCAATCTATCAAAACACTGCCCCGAACTATCTCCTTGAATCGCACAGAGACGAAGAAACAAAAAATTAGGGCTAGAGTTTTTGATGCCGCTATATGATTGTCATTTAAATTTGCTATGTCCGGTTATATTTCCCTATCGATATTAAGGGTAATTAAGGTATTTATACATAAAATAAGAAACAAAAAAGATATAATTCATCAATTCATTGCTTTAATGACTTACAATTTATCATTACCCTATAATAAACATCCAGACTTCAGAACTACATCAAAGCTTTGCCAATAGAAACCAGATATACATTTTCGGTTTGTTACAAGGATCTTAAAGCTCTTCTTCTGAAAAAGATACAGAACCTTGATCTCTGGTATCACATATATAGTACCATGCTGAATAGAATGTTATATACTATGAGGTGCCATTTTAAGTTCAATTGGCACCACAGGTTCATGCTAGTTTCAACTGTTGAATTCAATACCTAAGTTTACTAATGAAATGGCAGTACTTTTATAATAGAATGTTATATACTATGAGGTGACATTTTAAGTTCAATTAGCACCACATGTTTATGTTAGTTTCAACTGTTGAATTCAATACCTAAGTTTACTAATGAAATGACAGTACTTTTGTAGCAAGTTGACAATACATATAGTTTTTCAAACATAAAAATCTAACCAGTCATTTGGTTGAGCACTTTAGACCACATTTCTGAAAGGGAGCAAACATGAACCTATTACTTTCTAGAAGACCAGGTAAATAATTCAGCAATCTTCAAAATATCATAATAAGGTCATTTATTTATATATATAAGAACCGGCCATCAGGAATTGGACATTTAAGTCAAAGGCATTGAAGTGTATATTAACAACTTCATGTAAATCCAATAATACCATACTAAACCATTTCTCATAGACCACATGCATTGTTATTTGGTGATAAGCCGTTCCCCGAGGGCTCTGCGCTCTTTCTTTCTGTGTGGGACGATACCGGGGTGATCTATCAAAATGAGATAAATAAAAACTGTGAACATAAATATATTTGCACATATGTAAGTCATAGATTCAACAAGTTAATCGAGGGGTAAATAATAAGATAAACAGTAAGTTATTATGGGTTACTTAATGTACATATATAATGCGCTTTAAAAACTTAATGATAAACTTACTGCAATAAACAGGGAAAAATGAACAAAGTATTCAGATGAAAATAACAACGCAATCACCGCTTTTAATAAATCTTTAAAAAAAATATATAAACAACTATTAATTACTATGTTTTACTAAAAATAGTTATTTGATCGCTAATATTACTGCTCTTATTTTGGAATGTATTATTTTTCTTTTCTTTTTTCTTTTTGGATTTATACACGTATTAAATATAAACTTACTTTCGTTCTATATATACCAGTTCACCTGCATATTCATTGTGAATCCTCATAACTCCTCTAGAAGCTTTCCTTTTCATCTATGCTAGTTTTAACTGTCTCGAAAGTATATGTGGAGAAGCAATACGATAGTCATTTCAATCACACACACACACACAAAATAATAATAATAATAATAATAATAATAAATCAGCCTTAGTTTTCCAACTCAGATAAAGATCAACCTGAAGGGGGTAATTTTTCTATAGGCCACCTCAAGTTTGCGAATAGACACAAATAGATCTAAATTTTAACTAATAAAGACCTAATATGAAGATTAAGCTAAAGAGGCGTGTCAGGTGTGGTAGTGGCGTAGGCTCGAAAAAAATGAATCCTAAATCGAAGCATACATGTGGAATGGACTCGTTGGTGCTCAGAGACGCTACTGTAGTGTGCTCAGTAGCAGCAAAAATGGAGAAACGGATACTGCGGTTGAGCTTTTGATTTGGGATTGGAAAAACTTTAATTGAAACATACCTTTGAAATGGATTCGTCAGTGCTCAGAGGCGATATAAGTAGTATACTAATTAATTGTTTTAATAATATTAATTGATTCTAAATAAATTGTTTTACTACACCTATCTACAACGGTTGTAAACATGCCGTTGTGTTATATTAGGTAATATCTTTTAATACGGCCATTTACAACGGTTGTCACTTCAACAGTTATCGTTGACTAATTATTTATATCGTGTTTTCCAAAGACCGATGTAAATCCCGCCCGACTGCTCTTTTGCAACGATTACTTAATAATAGTTGTTATTGACTGTGGTAAAAGATCACTTTTGTATGCATCATGTCCTGATTTTACAACATGAAATGACATATTTATCCTGATATAATGAGTGTGCCAGTTACATGGTGCAATTCGATGACTTTTTTTTTTTCTTCTGAAAATGAATTTTAGAGGTGAATTGAAAAAGAAAAACCATATAAATTAAGAGGTTAAATTCGAAAAAGTATTATTCGCATCGAAAAATTCTCCAAGGCTTGGGGTTGACAATTTTTTTTCCACTATGATATATCACATTAATTCTAAGCTATAATATATCTTAAGAGAGAGAAGATAAAAGTTTAATTAAATAAATAATATAAATTCAAATAATAATTAAAAAATATGTCAGTTTAAAACCATTTAAAAAAATAAGGCAAGACGTTATTCCCAGAAGCGTCCTGCCCACCGGGACGCTATTCCCAAAAGCGTCCCGTACTAAAGTTTATGCCCCTTAAGTTTTTGGGGCCTAAATGAAAAAATAAAAATCACGGGGGTCGGGACGCTTTTCGGAATAGCGTCCCGGGGGGTTTTTGCAAAAACAAACACGCATATTATTTATTTATTTATATTATCTAGTTTTTAGGTTTTTTATATTTATAATTTATTTAAAAAATTTATTAATTAAAATAAATAAACATATCATAATAATGTCTTAAAATTACAAGAAGTTTATTTGAAAATAAAAAATACAATAAAATAATATAAATAAATAAATGACAAGAAATTTTATTTCCAAATTAAAAATACAATAAATTAAGATACAACAACAACGAAGATTAAAATAACAATTACAGTAATTTGATATTACACGGATGCGATCACATTCGTAATGGCGGATTTCCAATGAGATTGTGGTATTGGTAAATGCAATTTAGATAGTTTTTATTGAATACCAAGTCCATCAAACCGAATAAAGGTTCTCCATGCTTTAAATATGCAGCAGTAAACTCAGCATCGCCTGCGACGTCGTTCCAAAATCGTACTAGCCAATCTGGRGCTTGCACTTTGTTGGTCTCATGATCCCAAGTGCAATGTTTATTTCCCAACATCATATGAAAATGCCTGTATCGTTTTTCCAGAAGTTGAACTCGAGCGGTTATGTCGTCCATTGTGAAGTCTTTCCCGAACACACCATTGATTTTGTCCAACAAGATCCACGTGATATTGTTGCGTAATCCTCTTCTAGGATCGTAGACACCATTGAGCTTACTCTCACGGAGGTCTCCAACAAGCTTAGTATCCATATGGATGCTCCATTCGGTTGAATTCGTATCGTAGAAAAAGAAATCTTTTTCGGATTCAAAATATGGTACATTGTTAGGCTGATTTGAACTCATTTTTTCCTTTTGTTACGAGAATACTTAGATGATGGAGAAAACCAAAGGTGTGAGGGAGTGAATTGGTTGTAAAGAATTTAGTCCAATATTCCAAATTTATAGATGAGTTACAATTTCATAAGACAGTTGTATTGAATGTGTTGTCGTTGTCACGGCTAAAAATGAAAACATAATGCTTATGGTGTAGTCTTTTCACAAAGAAACTTGAAAAACGTGTGGAATAATATCAGGTCTTGTCACATGAAAAGTTGAAACACCTATCCATACATGTAGTATTGTCATCAACAATTTTGGAAACATTAAAGAAATAATTTTATTGAATAAGAAAAAACAAAAGATTACACATTTGATTAAACACTACAAATTAAAACATTAAAAAAGACTAGAGGACGTGACAAATTCAAACATTACAAATTAAACACAGTGCATAGTTGCACACTCGAACTAAGGTCATTTCCGATCCTATTTTATTACACAGTTGAGTCGTAATACATTGAGAACGCATTAATTAAAAGCTGCTTCCATCTTCTTCCATAATGGTGGCATGTCATACAAATAATATTTTCGTGATGCATCATCACCGTATTCCTTTATTAACAAAAAAGAAAGTTAGTAATTGAAATGAAACCAACACAAACTACATAATTAGTTGTAGACAGATTTGGGGACTTTGCATATGATGGAGAGACATTATTATTGATACTGGTATCAATACAGATCAATCCGCGTTCTTCATCCAGAAAAACACCATCCTCAAAAAGTGTTGCCTTCCACCAACTGTACCTCACCTCCATTTCTTTGATCCTGTCGTAAATTTCTGGAATAGTAGGTGAAAACATGAAACGACTCTAGAGTAGACTTTGTACCCGCGGGACGCTCAAGATAACATATGCTTTTTTTGCACTTCTTTAAACACTTTCATTCTGAGCGCTGAAAAATTCCAAAATGACTTGTTCCATCTTCATGGTCCATAGGGTAAGTGCAGGATTGTAGTAATCATTGTTTATTTTTAGAACATCTGGATGGTTTTCGTCAAAGTTATCCATTATTAGCTAGTATAGTTTATATTAGCTAGTATAGCTTATATTTATTGATAAATTTGTTTGTGTGTACATATATATAGATGCAGCTTTGACAGCTATAATTGCTGTGCCATTGTGTAGTCTTGTCATCCGGTACATTGTGTCACATAACACAAATAAATGGCTGCCCACACCCACATCAATGAGATGCAGC